>VWZS01004763.1:14276-34683 GCA_013397075.1 Rhabdornis inornatus | reverse complement strand
ATTGGACCATCAACCCATTTCTGTAGGAATGTGTAGAACTGGTTTTGCTCAGAGACACTGGCAACATCAGTAATTACCAAAGCAATTCTTAAACCATTTAATGAACAACTCTTTTTATTTTTATTCAGTTAAATGACAAATTAGAGAAAGGTATCATGAGGAACTAAGCTAACTCTCTTGGGAAAAGGGTTATCCCAGTGGATATACTTCAGCAACACTCAAATTGTCAATTCTCTCAAAAAGAAAACAAAACCAATACTTTTTGGACATAAAATAGGACTGATTTATATTTCTTGTACTTTTAGTCTCTTAGATAGGCCCAGTTTCTTACCTCAAGATCAATTTTCCAAGGCTCTTGTTTTCCAGAATATTTCAGTCTCAGCATATCCATCTCTGTTGCAAGGAGTTGCAGTTGATCATGTTGCAAAGTCAGAGATACAAAATGTTCCCCTACAAAATTTAGTCACCTTTTTCATTTCACAGGCAAAAGGAAATAATAGGCATCTTTTCTATATTTTTTTGGTTTAATTTAATTTTTAATCAGCTTATAAAACCACCTAATGCTGTTCATTTATGTTCATATTATGTTCATTTGATGTTGATAGTTTTGGCATTTTAAACTTGAGAGTTGCTGAAATACACTAAGTTGTAACTTAGTTTAATTGCTAATAAATGAGTATTGTATTGTTTCTTGTATGCAGTTTTTTAATTGCGCTCTCAAATGTCCTTTTTCAGCCCAAATTACTCAGAATTTTATTGTCAAAAATGAAGCAAGCAGAGTGATGTCTCTGAGTTTATCCCATGGTTATTAGCACATTTCTCCTGTCCTGGTCTTTCATTCTTCAATTCCACATAAATATATTACTTGTTGGTGCCATATTCTGTTTGTAGAAAGTAAATGTCTCATCACCAGTGTTCCAGAAATAGCTTATTATAAGTGAACATTTACTGTTTCTTTATTATCCAGAAAGGGTTTTTATAGCCTATAACACAGTGTTAAATATTATCCTCACTAAATAAGTACCCAAAATAAAATAGTCTCATTTTAATAAGGACCTGTGATTTAGATTTCATTCCTTTTGTGAGTAATCCATGAAGAAATAAGAGACCTTGAAAGAATCAGTTCTGATACGCAAAGTTTTGGGTTGGGATATTTTATGGGGCCTTGATGGCCTCACCAACCTATTTCAAGACAAAATGAGAATGAGCTTTTGCTTCACTTTATACTCAAAGAATTGTAAAGAAATAGCAGTTTTTACTTGCTGTATGTGTGTAAAATCTGTTATCTAAAGAAGAAAAAAGAAGTAAGGGTAGATCACATTGTGCATGTTTTCACAGGTGAAATGCATCCTACAGATTCCTGTGACAGAGGTGCCAAAATTAATCACATTTATTGTGCATTGTGCTATGTGTTGGGTTGTAAATCAATGCCCAAANTGTGAAAGAACCTAAGGTGGCAAAACAACCATAATGTTTTGGAAAAAATTATATGTGTAAACTACTATCACTATTCAAGAAATCGATTTTGGCTTTGCAATAGGATACTATGAGAGAATCGGGTCATTAGCATTTAAGGGAAGAAATTAATCATAAGAACTGTTGCAGAAATATTGAGAATGTCAGGATGTGTCTAGCTAGAACTGCAAAAATTCAGAAAATTAATGTAATGGGTGTCTAGAAACTGGAGATTAAAAGATACAAAGCTGACTGAGCTTGATGTGCCCTCTGTTGATGTTTATATGTGTAATTTTTTTTTTTTTTTTCAGTATTCCTCCAAAACAAGAGCTGAAATATTTTAAACAATTACTTACTTCTCTGTGAACCGTCTGGACTTTTGTGTTACTAGTATGTATAAATTTTTTGTGTTTGGTTTGTTGGAGCTTTTCTAACTAACGCAGTCCCATGCTGTTTGTGCTTCTAGAAATAACAACATTCACATCAGGCCAACTGCTCATGAAGAATTCAAAGTGCTTTTTGAGGTAGAGGAATATCTACGTGTTGCAGAGCAGGAAAGCAGAATTCTGAGAAAGAAACCCAAAACATGTGCTGGTAAATCTCTGTGGTGCCACCAAACAGCTGCTCTTTTGTGCCTCTTACCAGCATCACTCTGACAACGTGCTGGCTTCAATTGGTTCAAAGGGTTCTTTTCTCATAATTTGATTTTGAAGCCCACTAATGAGCATTTTTGTCTCTTGTTTGCTTTGAGAGTATCTCTAATGCACAGCCTTGACATATTTTGACCTTGAAAGATCCTGTGAGGATGCAGGAAGGGAGCACAAATTCCTCCACTTGTATAAGCTGATTACTATTAGTAAAGTCAGCATTTAAGGATCATTTATAATCACGTTTGGAGGGGATTCTCACATAGCTATTGGCAGAATCTGCTTTCAATTCGGTGCTGATGTGCTTCAAATGGAGATCCTGTCACCCTCCAAGGGGAAAAAAAAAAAATCCACATCATCTGAGCAGATATTAGTAATTCATGATGAAGCCAGCATTTTGAAGTGCAGGCAAGATATAGAGCTTCACAGGAGCAATTCTTTGGGGGAGTT
The DNA here is from genome assembly GCA_013397075.1 of Rhabdornis inornatus. NCBI lineage: Eukaryota > Metazoa > Chordata > Aves > Passeriformes > Rhabdornithidae > Rhabdornis > Rhabdornis inornatus. The sequence continues at coordinate 32,131 of VWZS01004763.1, read as the reverse complement.
CAGATGTTGTGAACTCTGGATAAATAAATTAGTCAGGAAATGGCTTGGAGTAAGCTCAGTTCAACTTGAAAAAATAATTCATGCTTTGTATGAAATTCTATTCCCACTTGGAATTAGAACACAGTTGACTCTCCTTCCAGAGATTTTGTTCATTTGATTTGGTTGCAGTGCGATGAAAATGAAACTACAGAGATTTTTTAACTTTACAGCTCTTCATTTTTGTTATTACGAAAAAAAAAGACATATTGGCATCCCTTATGTGTTATATGTTATTTAACTCCAGAAAATAGTAGCAAAACAAACTCAAAGGCTATTATTTCTTGCATCTTATGATGTCTTATATTTTAGTTTTCCTGAAATGGAGCACCAGTAATCAATTAATAGATGACTTTCATCTCTAGTAATAGATTCCCATTTGTGAATGGTAGACAAGTTGACAGAAAACTCTTCTATCCACTCAAATGCTTGAGACTGCTTTTGGTTAATTTGATAAGTTAAAAATTAATTCCTTGTCCTCTTCTAAGTCATGTGCAGCTAGTTAAGTTTATATGGGTAATTTATATATTATTTTGGCCTTCATCTGCCTATTTTTGTTTCAGGAATCATATCACATATGCTGAAGAAATGTTTGTTCTTCAGTTTTAGCTCCTGGGTTATATTTCCTTTAATATGTTAATATCTGTGTTTTGTAGACCTTAATTTTTTTTTGTTAAGTTATACATGTTATAATAGTTTCTAAAAATTCTTCTTCTGTTACTAGAAATTACATATCTCTTTATATTTTGTGATATGTTATTTCTCTGAAACATTTGATAGTACTTTTCGTTATTTTTAATCACTTAAAATTATTTTTTAACTCTGGGAATTTTGTTGTTATCTTCACACAACATGGTTTTACAACAGTAAGAGTGGGATGATAGATTCTATTGAAGTATTTTGTATTATCTATGTATTTATTTATTTTTACTTCTACATTAAGTAAATTAATCAAACAGTTAATATTTTCTCAAGACAGCAAGTTCTTATTCTCTGTATTTATTCACGATATTTTTTATTTATTTGGGGAATCTGTTTCCTCATCAGAGTGAGGTTTCAAACTGCATAGGAACAGGAAATTTCAGAAAGTACTGCAGGGATAATGATAAATAACTTATAATTTATTAGGGAAAAGAGGTTTAGCCTGTTTTTTTATCTCGTTTGTCACATTCAGAAGAGAAAGTCTGTGGTATTCAAAACCTGCTTATATTAACAGATTGGAAGTAGGAGCAGGGTTGGGGAAATGATGACTGAGAACAGGCCTTTACCAGACAGCAATAGTTTAAAAATTTCATCTATTTGGATGTGAATTACTGGATTATTCCCAGTAATATATTCCTGATATAATTAAATAAATCTGTTGCCTACTCTAATGATATTTATGTCATGTTATTTTTTCTGGTACCCAGAACAATGTGGCCAGTACTTAATATCAAAAAGAAGTACAGTAAACTGAACATAAAAATTTTAAAAGGTTGATTTCATTGTATTCAGTGAAATTTCAAATACAGGAAGAAATAATGTCAAGTGTTCTGCATACAAAGTATGAGAAGACGTGATTTGAAGGAACATCCTCCTTTATGTTTTCCAAATTTCATTTAGTCTTGAGATGAATCTTTATTTCTGCTTCAGCGTTTAAGTGGGCAGAGACTTCATCTGTTCAACTGAAATTGCTACTTCTCCAAGCCCAATTTTTTTTTTCTTTCTTTTTTTTTCTTTTTTTTTTCTTTGTGGGACTATGTACATATATTCAATTAATGTGGAATCTCATATTACTTAATAGACATTATTTTAAGGTACATTAGTCATGTCCTTTACTGCTTTGGAGAGAATAACTAAATTATGGTCCATTTTTTGTTAAACACCTTGATGGACTCGGTTGATATTTATGCCTTGGGAATCACCTCTATTGTTTCCCTCTGCTGGAAAGCTGCATGCCAGCATTCATGAGTATCTTGATCTCCACAGCGTTTTGTGAATTATTATTTTTTTAAGCCTTAAAACAAATAATTCCATCTGATTTTTAAAAGAAAATGTTACCGGAGAAGAATCAAACCTTCCCTACGCACTCAGTGATTCCAATTCATCTGCTCTTCCACATGTGGATGAGAAAACACCTAAAACACATGAGGGACAGTGTAGAAAACAGGCAAAAAAGATTGTAAAAAATATTACTTTATGTCTCTTTGTGCTTGAATCTGTTGGGTTTAATGTGCAGATGTACTAACACATGTGAAGAAATCCAAAGCAATAAGCCCTGAAGGGGAAAAATAAATCAAAAGCTTTTTTCTCTTTTGTAACTCAGGAAATAGGTATTGTGGGAATGTTAACTTCCAGCTGTTTGATACCTGAATGTTTGAATCTTGAGGTGTGCATAAGGTGTCACCCAACCAGCTTGATCTCATGCTTTGTAATGATGTCAGTGATGATTTAGATGAACAAACAGGTCTTTTATCAGGAGCTTCCCAACCTGCCTTGTGAACTGACTTGGAAGCAGTTCACAACGTTCCCCAGGGAAAGTCTGTTTTCATTTGCAGATCATTCTTTACAACACAAAAATATAATTTTTTTTAGAAATATAGCACATTAAACCTTCTATGTCTTTTGCTCCTCAGGTGAGTTATAAACAAGGCTGACCTGCTTCAAATATATGGTTAAAGAGTCAATATGCAAGGCTGGCTCTGTCAAAATCTCCATCTCAAGAGCCATCATGAAAACAGAAGAAGTAATGAGCATCCCATACAAAAATATTACTTTGAATTTTTTTTTTTCACTTTCCCAGTATGTTAGAATTTGTTCTTTTTTTTCCTGTTTCATGAGAATTGTTGCAGCACAGAAGGAGCTCTTTTCAGAAATTGTTCTTAGAACAAAAGACCAGTAATAAGTATGTTGTACCCATCTTTCAAATTTTTATTGACTTGCAGATCAACGATCTATAGATCTGATGAAGGTTTTGTTGCCAAGATAAATATTTACAACTGAAGAGTTTTAAACAATGCAGCTGGGAGAATGCTGTTTTGTTTAATATCCTGCAAAAGTGGAGACTTTATGACTGAAAGATTCCCTTCTCATTCTCTTGTGGACAAATATGCACACACGTTACAATATTTGGTGGAATTTCAGTTTCAGTAGCAAAAATAGGTCTATTTTGCCAAATTGTTGTACAATAGAAGACCTGTAGATAGAAAAGGTTTGTGCTGACAACTGTATTTGTGAGGAGAAGGTTTATTTCAGCTGTTCCTATGGGCTGAGTACCCAGAAGAGACCAGAAAAGCACAATTTAATTCAGGAAGAACTTAAGTTATCTGTTCTGAGACTACCCTTGGTATTAATTGGAGCACAGAAAGCAGATTTTCTAAAAAAATTGATGCTACCCTAAATTACTAAAGGATAATAATCAAATGTCATCATGAAAGCCACCAAGTTCATCTTTCTTTTTGAAAAATTTAGAGGGTGTTATATTTGAGTCTGTTATTTACACATAACCATGAAATCACTGTAGAAGCAAGAGTGCAGAGAAAAATCTTTTCAAATTCTGCTGGGTTTTTTCTTTCTTTTCCTGAGAGAATACAGAGCTTTATTATTGGAATGGGTGATTTTCACATTTTATTATCCTTCAGTATTTATTCATTGTACCCTAGTAAAAAGAAGAAGGTTTTGTCTGAGACTGGGAATTTTATAGTGCTCAAGGAAGGTCAAAAAAAGTAGAGGATTATTTTCCAATACACAAGTAATTTTATTGCTCCATTAGAATTAAAAAAAAAAAAAAAGATAGATGAAAAGTATAGCAAATATAAGAAATTAAAAACACCCAATGCAGTAATTCTGTGACACAATCATGTCATGGCTTTGCAAAACACACCTGACTAACAAAAGCAGTGTGAGAGTCTAAATAGTAGGTAATTTCTGCTTGAAAAAAGCCTTTTAATTTTGTAAAATGATGCATATTGATAATTGAGTATAAGATACATGCAAGTTGAACAGGCTTTGAGGATCTGAACCTGAATAATGTGTAAGTGGAGTGATTCAAAAAGATAGAGATCTGATCTGCAGAAAAATAAGAAAACGAGAAGAGTAGTTCTGTGAAATCTTAGGAACCAAGAAATTTTTGTATCTTACAGAACTGTGACTTGTGCAAGAAGTCACACATACTTACACTTTATATATATATAATGTATACAAATTCTAATCAAACAGATCTTAAAATCATGGTATAGTTGGTCACTAAGTGGCACAAAAGGCTTCTACTAAAAGAAAATGAGACCCACAATCCCCAAACCTGAACAATTTCAGTTAAAATATAGATGACCCATCTGACAACTGTATTTAAGTGTTTACCTGGCAAAATCTTCCAAGTCTGAGGTCCCAATTTTCCTACACAACCTGAACACTACCTTACAGATCCTGCAAGCTGCATGATCCCTGGGGACCTGAATTTTAGGATTTCCGTATTAAAATGGAGTATGCTGCGCTGAAAATTAATCTTTTGTCATTGTCACTACACCACAAAAATTTTGGTTTTAACGACAGTCTTTCATGCAAAATTTCTATCCTCTTCAGTGACAGACATGTTGTCCATGGTAGCAAATTTATTTGTTCTCCTGGTGATTCATTTCTAGAAAGAACAAGCAGATTAAATTTGACAAATCTTAATTTGGTCAGTCAAAAACACAGGACTTTTTTCTCTCCTAATTCTCTATTTTATCAATTAAGCATACATTGGGAGTACTTCAACATCAACACAATTCATAACCTTTACCAAATATTTCTGATTTAATTGAATCTTTATGGGATATTTCTTAGTGTCGCAAAATCAACAGGTTTTCTCCAAGATATGACCTCATCTAAATTGCTGTCTTAGGCATCTTAATTTTACCAAAAGAAGGGAAAAAATCAGCTTCATGCTGTGTCAGGATTTTGTCATTTTATATGTAACAGGAAACAGGAAACAGGAAACAGGAAACAGGAAGACAAATCTTTAATTTCAAGCACAAGAATCAATATGAAAACAGAAAAATTTGCAAAAAAAATTTAGTTTGCACTGTGATCACAGTGTTACCAAAAAATAATTATGGAAGAGTTTACTCTGAAAGAGAGAATGTTTAACCATCTTCCATCTCTAACTGGTTTGGGTGGTAATGACACTTTTCTCACAAAATATTTTGGAATCCATATGATAATCTCTGTAGAAGAATTTTAAAAAATTTTGTTCCTTCCCATGGATTGATCTTATTTTCATTTTTGTCAGTACAAATATTGTTGCAGCAGTATCAATTGTAAATAGAGGTGGTTGGCTGGATGTACAAAGAAAACGTGGGTATTAAACACTGCTAAGTGCACAAAACAAAGAGTTTGTGCATGGATACACTTGTGCGTCTCAGGACTACAGGAAAAAGTTTTGTGAAACTTTTATAAACAAAATAGATCGTATTATTGACTAGGTGAGGGTACAATGACATGCATATCCTGCTTTAACTTTAATATTTCATGATTTTAAAGTCATATGATTCACTTGAAGGGCAATAACTGATAAATTGGGAGTGTCAAAGGAGGCATAAAATTCACAAAGCAGGAAAATAACCCAGGTGTTATATGGCATGATGATGGTTGCAAAAGAAAATTATTCTCAGCTTCATCAATGTCATATTACAATCTTCTTTTAAAGGTCAGGAACAGATTGAGACCAGCACTGATAAAATATTATTCCTTGGCCAGCCAAAGGTCTGAACTCAAGATATTTTGGAAATTATAAAAATATTAAGCAAATGAATATTCATGGATGTCTTTCTGAGGTTATTTACGATATAGCTAGATTAGTCTACTTTTTTTTCAGAAAACACATTTTTAAAATTTTAAATATTAGCAAGTTTGACAGAGTTTTATATACTTTTTCTACTCACAAGCAAGCCAAATGCTCATGAAAGCTTTCCTGTATTTTTGAGGTTCTTTATTCTAGAGATCGATTATATCTGAATAATTTCACTTGTTACACAGTCATTTTTCAGTTGAAAAAGTTCAAAATTAACATTTCCACTGCATATCAATACCAGGAATTAATTTCTATGAAATTTAACAGTTTTCTTTATCCATGTCACCTAAGGGATTATTGTGAAAGAGGAATGATATATCTATGCCTTCCTTCCTTTCTTCTTTTTTCTTTCTTTCTCTTCCTTTTTCTTTCTTTCTTTCTTTCTTTCTTTCTTTCTTTCTTTCTTTCTTTCTTTCTTTCTTTCTTTCTTTCTTTCTTTCTTTCTTTCTTTTCTTTCTTTCTTTCTTTCTTTCTTNTCCCTAAAGAAAAATATATTAAAAATGTGGTGATAAGAGGTCTGGAACACACTTCAGCTAAAAACAAACCAGTAACTATTTCAAACCAAGCTTAACTAAATCAATGCATGTTTGCCCTGTGAAGCAAGAGGCAATTTGACAAAGGGCCAGGGAGACTTTAGAGTGTCATGAAAGGTGAAAAAGCAGAAGGAAATAATGCAGTATAACCCAACAGCAAGACAGAGAGGTAGAACACACCTTGGGGAGGTTGTGCAGACCATCCACTTCCCCTTGGTTATTGCTCAGTGTAATGTGTAATGGAAGACTTTTGAAACTGAAACATAAACAACATTTCTTAATCAGTCTGCTGCAGTTTATCACGAATTTTTGAGCGTCTGTAGTAAACTCTCCTTCTCCAAGTCACAGTTCCTGCTTCCTCTCTTACCAGGAACAGGAAACACAACACATTCCTTTCTCTTCTTTCTGACAGAGGTGAAATTTATTCCGTCTCACCTCCACCTTACATCAAAATTCATTTTTCAGGAGTCTGATCCTTTCATTTGTTCCTTCTAAAATTTCAGTGGTTGGTTTCACCTCATTTCTGAGGGCAGCTCCCAAAACTGGAAATACATTCAATGTTAAGGTCCTCATAGTTACTGATACAATAGGGAAATATATGTGAGTGATCTATACACAAAAGTAAGAAAAAATCATGGTTTTACCCCTTTTCCTTAATGACACCAGTAGGAAAAAAGGAAATTAGTGCAGCTTTCAGATCATTTTAAGAAACAGCACTGCTGAACTCTATCAAAAAATATAAATATGATTTTTCCAAATAGTATATTTTCTTTACAATGTTCCTTGGATATTATAGGGGGCTATCCTAAGATTATCTTCACAATCAAATTTCTTGGCTTTCACTTCCAGTAAGGATTAATCTGCCCAGAGTGGACGGCAGCCATGCAGGAGGACGAGGCAAACCCCAACTGCCAGGGCCCCAGGCCCTCGCCCGGCCTGCGGAGAGCCCAGGCCTGGAGGGAGCAGCAGGAGGAGGCCGAGAGGGGCTCAGTCGGGGCAAGGAGAGCGAGGAGGGGGGCCTTGCATGGGGAGCTTCTCTTTGTCAGCTTTGAAATTGAGGAAGAGCCAGAGCTCTCCCGGGGAGAAATGGACAATTTCCAGCAAGGGGCTCCAAGGAAGGCTGATGCTGGGCCACAGCTGTGCCCAGGAGATGCCCATAGCTCCCAAGAACTCTCCAATTGGGATGAAGGCCTTGAGCCAGAGCTGTCCCAAGAGGAATCCCGGAGCTACGGGGCCTTCTCTGACTTGGAGTCACGCAGGGAGCGAGAGCTCCCCCAACCAGAGCTCAAGTGTTCCCCAGCAGTCTCTGACTGGGACGAATGCAGGAAGCAAGAGCTGTCCCAGGGAGACATCAAGAGCTACAAAGAATTCTTGGACTGGGGAGGAACTCCTGAGCAAAGGCTGTCCCCAGGAGAAGGCACCAGCCGCCATGGGCTCTCTGACAGGGATGCTGGCAGCAAGCAAGGGCTGTCCCCCAGAGAGGCCCGTGGCTACCAAGGACGCTTGGCCAGGGAAGAGTGCATGGGCCAGGAGGTGTCTGGAGGCAAAGGTGAGAGGAGACCCTTGGAGGAATCCAGCTGGGAAGACGACAGCGAGTGTGAGCTGGTGCAGGACAGCTGGGAATACAGCGGAGCCCTGAGCACCTGGCTGAAGGCCTGGCGGGAGGACAACGAGAGGAATGAAGGGAGCACCCTGGAGCTGCACGAAGAGGGAGAAGAAGCCAGGCAGGAACAATGGGCACATTTACCTCGAGATGGACTCCCCGTGCCTCTCCCACAGGAGGCTTGGGCTGAGCGCTTCAGGCGGGCGCTGCGGGGGCTGTTCCGCTGCCGCTGCCCCTGCCTGGCGCCACAGCCGCAGGATTAGCGCCCTGAGGGAGCCGGCAGCACCGGCCCTGCAGATAAGGAATAAGAATAACCAATAAGCAATGGACTAAGAAAAAACTATAAGAACAGTAATAGGAAGAAATCATAGTAAGAAGTGAAAGAAAGAAAGGAATAAAGAAAAGCTTAAGTAAAATGAAAGAAAAATCATCAGAGAAAAAGTATTAGAAGAAGAAAAAGCAGGAAAGCAAACGTAGGGAAAAGCAAAAGAAGAAAAAGGACAAGGGCAAGGGCAAGGGCAAGGGCAAGGACAAGGACAAGGACAAGGACAAGGACAAGGACAAGGACAAGGAAGTACATTAGCAGGAACAAGGAGAACCAGAAGAACATGGAGAACCAGAAGAACAAGAATGAGAAGAACAAGAAGCAGAGGCAGTGAGATCCAGTCCCAATCCCTCCCGGAGCCCCAGCCGCTCCCCAGGCTCATTGCTGAGGCCTTGCAGCAGAGCACTGCACGGGATGCAAAGTGATGCCACAGCTGCAGAGTGTGCTGCAAGGGACTGCGTCCAACTTCCCCCAGGCAGGGCAGGGACCTGGGTGTTCCCCTGGCCCGAGTGTCTGTCACTGTGCTGAGCTCCATGTTCTGGGGGGACCCTCAGCACCAAGGAGCCCTGATGGAGAGCGGCACCGGGACGCCCTGGGCAGGCACGGAGGTGGTTTGTAAAAACATGTTTCTAAATCAGGACGCAACTGATTCTTATCCTGTAAAGGGAAAAACTGAATCTGAGGAAAAGTTTTTGCCGTTTTCAGGCTAAAAGCAAACGCTTTAATTCGAAAGAAGGAACACTTTCGGCAATGCCTTGCTGAGACGTAGCTTTTCTTTGGGTGGTGATGCCTTTATATGAGGCCAAGTGTGGGTGATGTTTTGGCTTGTTTCCATCTGTATGGGACTCTAAGCCCTGCAGGTGGGAAACTAATACCTACAGAACACAGATTTCCAGATGAAATCATATCCCACTGTTTGTTTTTCACATTTCCTTTCATTTCTGCATTTTCCTGTGTATTTACTCTGACAGAGAAATCCTGATCCTTCTGAAGTTTGATCTTTTAATCCCTCGATAAAGGCTGATTTTCCCTTCAGACATTTAGCCTCTGGTTATAGCATCAAAACCAAATTTTAAAAAAAATTGTAATACCTGAGTAGTGTAAATTGTGTCTTCTCAGGATGATCTTAGAGTTATCTAAAGAGAGAGCTAGTAGAAGAAAAAGGCAGTTCAAGATTTAATATTACTTTTCTTTTACCTATTATCTTCTGATGAGAAAATAAAAGGAAATCTAATGATATTTATTCTCTGGACTCTGAAATCATTATTGCAAGTTTATTACAGGACTAGTGATGTCATTTGTGGCATGGATTCATGTCACTATGGGTAGCAATTCCTACAGGAGGAGTGGTGTTTTGAACTTGGGCTCAGGCCTCCATAGGTTCTTTCCAAACAATATTTTAACAATTCCATTATCTTTGTATGTTTTTTTTTCACTGTGTCCTGTTTTCATAGTAGCCACCCATTTTGTTTTACCAGTGCTCATTGGTGCAATAAATTAAGTATTCTTTAACTTTACGAAAAATATTTTGTTCTCTTTGATCATAGGATGTCTTTCCAACATTAGTCACCATGAATAATTGTGCTTTTTGATAATTCTTTATTAAAGTGAATGACCATGCCATGTAAGAAAAATCAATGCTAACTACACCTCATCTGTAATTACATGGCATGAAAAAAAAAAGTGAACTGTAATAATATATTTATAGAACCCAAAAGTTTTAAAGTCTGGAACTACATAATGAAACGAAATTAAAATGAGAAGCATAGATTTTTGTTAAACTGGAAAACTAGATTTTTTTTTTTTTCTCCAGAAAGTGTGCTGTAGCAACAGAAATATTTCACTTAGTTTGAAGATTACCCCAACTCCAAGGAGTACAAAACTCAAAAATGTTCCAAAAATACATATTGGAAGTTACTACAAAAAAAATAAAAGCTTAATATGCATTAACAAAAAGAATCAGGTAATACAGATGCATCATTTCTATTACTTGACAAGTAAACAGAACAGATCGAGCAACAGGCATGCTATGAAGAACAGCTTGCTACATTTTAATTAACCTTTCAATAGCACGGGCGTTTAATTTATTGAACTTCCACAGAAATCAACAGTAGCCTTAAAACATACTTCAAAGGGAAAAATAGCAGCCCAGGAGCTGTATGCACATCCTCCTAAGTATCCGCTTGGCTGGCAGTCTGGAAAGTGCCAGCTTCAAAGGATTAAGGCTTTATTTGAGGACCCTAATTTAAAGTGTTACTGTGGGATATAATGGTTATCAGTGGTCATAGCTTCAAATAAAGCAGAGAGGTGTCACTAACCTTTATTGACAGCCCCGTGAAGTGTGAGATTAAGGCAGCCTTTGTGATTCTGCTGCAGAGCCCTTTATCCCCTCGGCTCCCACGTGGCTCTGAGGGACAGCATTTTTCTGGCATGGTAAGATGTTTTGGGTCACTCTGGACCAGGGTAGTTTAGAAGCACGTTAACCTCCTTGGCACAAAATTCCTCTAGGCTCCAATCGATATTTGTGGAGTAGGTGCTTCTTGGAAACATTACAAAGTTTGTTTTTTTTTTTTTTTAATTTGTGTACTATCCAAAAGATAAGGTGCAGCTTTCAGATCTAATAAAAACAGCCTGAGGAAAAATGTGGGCACCTGAGCACAAAACATGAAATGGCTGAAGTTTCCATCAGCATTCAAAAGCAGTTATTATGAACAAGCTGGTAGAGAGTTCATCAGGAAGTTATTGTACCAGAAATATACTTTGCTCTTCAGTAAAGAGAATATTTGGACTCTTAAGTCTGTGGTTCCTGCCTTTGTCCTGCCTGAGAAGGCTGAAACCTTCTGCCTCTCATTATTAATTTTAATGATAATAATAATAATAATATTAATAATAGATTTATGGGTGCAAATGATTGAGTTCTCACCTCCCACTTTGTCTAAATTACACTTTTCCATCTTCATTATGTAGGTCAAAACAGAGAAAACAACAGAAAATTCTGGTTTTTGGTTGTTTTTTTTTTTCACTCACTGTGGAATATCATAATTTATTGCCAAGGGTTAAAATTTAAGAGAGTGACAAAAAGCTGAAATAAAAGTGAAAACTCTCAGAAAACTGAGACNCTCAGCATACTGAGGGGAAGGGCTTGAGTCATTCTTTGACTGCACAGCCCAGGCACACATGCACCAGGGACAGGCCCAACCATAATGGTCTAGAATCCAGAAACCTTACTGTGAGCACAGATCCTATTCCTATCTCCTATTTTACTTAAAAGTTCAGAGAAAACACTGCTAAATGCATGTGAATAACAAGAATAGTGATTTTGAAAGCAATTATCTTATTCTTGTCAGCAAGAGGGTTTGTTAGCTCAGCAGCTCTAAAGATATGCTGCTTTTATAAATTATTAATCAAAATAAAATAAGGAAAAATTTGTCAAATATTCATCTTCCTCAGTTTTGTTGTAAAATAGTTTAGCTAGGAATACCACTAGAGATAAATCAATGAAAATGCATTTTAGATACTTACCCTTATAGAAATGGCATGAATTTTAAATTAGATTTAAAAGGGGAAGCAAAANTTTTGGTTGTTTTTTTTTTTCACTCACTGTGGAATATCATAATTTATTGCCAAGGGTTAAAATTTAAGAGAGTGACAAAAAGCTGAAATAAAAGTGAAAACTCTCAGAAAACTGAGACACTGAATCCTGTGGAATTCATAGGCAATGTGAGCGGAGAGGAGAATAAGTTGAGAGCAAGTCACTGTAACCTCTGATACTGTTACATCTGGAATGCCTCATTATGATCTAGAACTCCCACACACTAAACATTTAGGAGAATTAACATGCAAGTATTGGGCCAAATACTCTGCTCATCTGAAATTCTGTGCTCCATTGACTTTGATGTTATGTTGATTTATACCAGCTGGAAACTACTTTTCCTGTAGCAGAACTCTTTTCAGGTAATTGAGTCATCTGATTGTTTCTTATTCCTTCTTTTAGAAAACTTTTCCTTTAAGAACCTGAAAGATTGAAAGCCATTGAATCTGCTCAGTTAGAAATTAAATTATAAAATGTGGCACATAACACTTAACAATAAAGCACATAATGGTAACAAAAGCTTAATGTATTGCAGTCCTAAGGGGCAACAGGAGCTGTTTTATTCTATACTACTCCTTGCTCAGATTGAGTGGTGCATTTCAGTACATATTATCTTTTCATTACACTCATTAAAATGAATGAAAAGAAGCTGAGATACATTTTGCACCCACATTATTTGAAAAATGTCACCAGACATAATGTATAAGTTCTGCATAGGAGTTTTCCTTTAATTTGAAAGTTAAAGTTTCAAAAGACCTTTTCAGAACTGGAGCTTGACAAAAATATAGTCTAAGTAGTTTTCTGTTATTCTCTAAAATACAGGACAGAGAAGTAGCCAGGAATTGCTCTAGGGGGAATGTGGTGGAGCTGTAAAGCTCTCTGGGTTCAAAGGTAATAAAATAATCCCGTAACATCTTTACTCTCTTGAAATGCTGGTTCCTTTTCAATGTCACCAGTTATTTTTCTCTACAGTCCCCAGCATTTTAAGCTGTGTTTTCAGCTGAAAGACATTTTATGTTCCACGCTTCCATTCACCCCTGGAGAAAATAGGCTCAAACAAATGAGGTTATGGAAGACACCATTTAGAGCAGTGAGCAGATGAAGGGGCAAGCNTTTGAATGGAATAATTTTGAGATACAGGCAATATTTATTTTCCCTGCCATGCTAAGCAGTAGGAATATATATCTAGAGTAATATTTTTTATTTTGAAGAACTACATGAAAAATTATACACAATGTAGCAATATCGTAGCAAAAGAAATAGACTTGAAGGAAATCATGTATTTTACACAGAGAAAATGGGGGAAATTCATTTTATTCTCCTCTGTAAGACTGAAAGTAACGGGAGGTGTAGTGCAGTTGCCAGTTATTCAAACCTCAAACAAAAAACCCACAATTCTTTACAAGTCTTGTATAATATTGAAACANTTTTTTTTTTTTTCCTGAAACACTGAAATACAGAAGGATAAAGCAAATGCAGAAGGCAGGAACATGCACATTTATCCTTCTGGCAGAGCAAACTTGGCATCATTCTGACAAGGGAGGCTCAAAGAAGGTTTTCTTTAAAACGCAGTGACACAAAGCTATATCTGATTCATAATTTCATGTCATGCTGAGCGTGTCCTGAAACATGCTTAGAAAAAATTGCATAGCAGCTCTAAAATTATTCCCCAGATTGATCAGACTCTTCTGGAAAAGAGGTTCACACCACACTGTGCAGCAGTGACATGCTTTTTCTGTCTTCCTCTTGGACCATGAGATATAAAAGAGGTGTTGCAATTCACCATATTTTCCCATCAGTTTTGTGCCTTGTACTTTATGCAGGACGAAAAAAAAAATCATCTAAATGTTAAAACAAACAGCATTTCTTGTGGTTATTGGTGATGTAGTCACAGGACATTTATTGATCTCCATATACTGGAGCAAATTCATCACTCTCAGCTCTCTTTCATAAGTGAATTGGTTTTAAATGAGACTAGTGATTCTTAGATTGGTGTAATAGCTTCTTATAGCTGGAGTAATCTTAATCCAGTGATCCCTATGGGTTCATATAAATGTTCCATTTATTCAATGCTCCAGGAACTTGAATCTAGTTTATCTGCTGTCACAGATGTTAATAAAGGCAAGCTCATGATCAGATGCATTCTTGCAATCCCGAATTGCTCAGGAACTGCTAAATAGAGTCACTGCTTCTTTCAAGGCGGTTTCTGGGTTTTTTTTGTGCAGTATAACTTGGGAATTTTTCTTTGAACCTGTATTCCTGAGACAACAGATGTGGGGCATCCATGCAGATGAGTAACAAAACTGAATTACTTATTATAATCTAACTAGTGTCCCTTTTCAAAATGGAGGACTATATATGACACAGGTGCAATTCCAATTATTCCTGTGAGAAGAAAGGGGTTTCTATTTTATGTGATTTCTTTCTCGTGAGGTGTTTATGAGAACTTCAGTTAAGTGCGATAATTGTACTCAGTGTGGGCACATGTGCATAAAGAGAGAAAAAAAGAAAATTACCAGGACTTTATACCTGAAATTTCTAATATGGCATCGTTTCTATTCACAGAGTAATGGAGTATTAAATTAGTATTGACTTTCATACCTATCATTGATTGTGCTTGCCTATTAACAAGTCTGATTTAAGCACCTGATAACGTCTTTGCAAAAAATTAATCTGCTTTTGATTTCACTTTTACACCAGGTATGTCACTCATTATATTGATAATTTTTTATGCATTTACATACTTTGCTTTAGAAGTTTTTTTAAATATGATTTTACCATAACTTTATATTTTTAGTTAATTCATTAAACATTTTCTAAACTGATAAGTCTTCCTCAATACGATGTTTTTTGTTCCTACTACATGACAAGAAGAGCAAGGTAATTCAGGACTTTTACAGGTTTTTATGGGTAATGTAAAATGTTTGAATTGGTATAGTCTGAATTAGTTTACTTAATGCAAATGCAATCTCTTGCTATTGAAAAATTACCATTCATTTTCTGTTCCTTTCTTTCTCTTTTTTGCGTTTTCCTCCTGTAAGAACTAAATACAATAAATCTGTCATCTCACTCCTGGTCTATCTTCTACTTTCAGAGTGGAATTCCTGAATCTTTTTCTGAGGCATATCACCCTACAACTATACCTACTTTCCATAACTATTCTGGTGACAATCTCCCCATCACCCCAATTCTGGATGATGTTCGCGGATGCTATTGCACTGAAAAATTGGTATTGTGCAGCAAGAAGAGCCATAACTACTTTTGGTCCATTACTGGCAGGGTATCAGTCTTTTTGAGAGGAATTGGAAGTTATCATTAGCCATCAATAAACTCTCTTTCCACCTTTTTTTTTTTCCCTCAAGCACTGAGAAAAGTGCAGCGCACAACTGAGCAAGCCAGGCAGTATACACAGGCATGGAATTCTTGTAATTAATGAAGAAATGATGTAGCATGCAAGAAACTAATGTTTATAAGGTTGTAATAATGATTATTGCAGTCAGTATTTGGATAGTAGCCTGAGGTTTTTTTTTTTGTATTCCTCCCTGCTAGTTCCTTTGACCCTCTGCCAGCTTGTTAGAGGAGGCTGCCAAGACTTATTTGTGTATGTTAAAGCTGTGCTGGGATGTTACCTCAATATCAGCACTGCCAGCAAGAGAGCCACAGTTAATTAACTAATGTCTATTGCCCTTGAAGCCTTCAAATCCAAACAGAAAGAGTAGCAGCACTCTGCTCTATCACCTGAGAAAACAGGAAAGAGAAGGCTGGGTTTTGCAGAGCTGAGGCACGCTTTATTTAAGACCAGATCTTGCAGAAGCTGGCAGCTCTACTAGGAAATGCAGAAAAAAAAAAATAAATACAATAATTAATTAAATTTTGCAGACTTGTAGATTAAAAAGAAATCACATATTCTCAAAACAAGCTGCCTAGTGCTTGGATGGTTATAGTTAGCACAGGGTACAAATTTGCAGAATTGCAGGGATGCAGAGGGCACGTCTGTGACCGAACATCTCCTGCCCACACCCGGAGTCTGACAAGGCACCAGCCAAACCCTGCCTGGGAGCCATATGGCTCCCTGCTCTCTCTCCAAGGCTAGCACCTGCCTGCTGGCATCTCAGTGAGTCTTCTCCTTCTTCACACCACCTCGCACCTTCCCACACCTGTGTGGATAAACATGCTGCTCCACCATCCGGACACAAACCCAGCCCAATCCTGAGCCTGGGAGTTCAGATTTGGCACTTCTTCGTCCTTATACATCCTTAATCTGCACCCACAGCAATTATCCTTTGTGATCTCTAAGGGACCAAACCTGTGGGTCCATCCCCAAGAGCTCCAGAATGCATTTTTAAAGTGAGAAATTAAAGTATTGGCTAAAACTGTAGTTGAAAAACAAACAGTGGAATATAAAACTTTAAGCAGAAAACAAAACCCCAGCATCAACTTACAGACTTCTTCTGATATTGAAAAATATTTTTAAAGACAGCTTGCCTAATGCAAGCACCATATATGTGTCTTTGTTGCTTAATAAATTACATAATAATTTTAAAAGGACAAATTATAGAAAAATAGATCTTGATGAGGCCGTTAGCTGAGCTTTGGGATGGCCAGAACTCTGCTTTAAAACAAAAGTTTTAAACAGGTTTTATGGCACAAAATATTTAAATCATTTAGTAACATGTCAAAATCTTTAAGTTAAGCTAATTTTTTGAGTCGTGATGGAATTAAGCATTTTTTAAAATCTTGTTAGGTACCTGTCCATAGCACAGATATCTGAACACATTTTATGTTCAGGAGTAGCTCACACAGATGTCAGTGCTATCTGGATACAGATATTTTTGGATCATCCTCTCTGTTCTGTTCTTTATCACAACATAAATTTAAAAGTGATTCACTGTTTTGCTAAGGAGTACCAGGACGAGGTGCGTGTAAAAATGCACATTAACTAGGCATGCATGAAAAGGGCAGATCTTTAACTAAACGTTGGTTGAATCCTACATTTTGAAATAAATAAATATATTTTATATATATATATAATATTTTTGATTTATACATATAATATCAAAATATATTTATATTTATATTTGTATAAATACATTATAAATGTATAAATGTGTTTTAAATATTTATAATAAAAAAGAGAAAAACTGCTCAGCATACTGAGGGGAAGGGCTTGAGTCATTCTTTGACTGCACAGCCCAGGCACACATGCACCANACATTTGAATGGAATAATTTTGAGATACAGGCAATATTTATTTTCCCTGCCATGCTAAGCAGTAGGAATATATATCTAGAGTAATATTTTTTATTTTGAAGAACTACATGAAAAATTATACACAATGTAGCAATATCGTAGCAAAAGAAATAGACTTGAAGGAAATCATGTATTTTACACAGAGAAAATGGGGGATATTCATTTTATTCTCCTCTGTAAGACTGAAAGTAACGGGAGGTGTAGTGCAGTTGCCAGTTATTCAAACCTCAAACAAAAAACCCACAATTCTTTACAAGTCTTGTATAATATTGAAACATTAAAGATAAGCAGCAGATTTAACCATTCATCCAAAGGTGGAGTTTTGTTTTACACAGGAAATATTTTTCACAAATTATACACGAAGATAAAAGATACAAAAGTTTTTGCTGATCGATCTGGAACCATGCAAAGTTCTTTCCTCTCTATGGCAGAGCCCTGTTAGAATATTTTGTTCCTAAAACCATGACTTCTATCATTGGTACATTCCAAAATTTCACCTCTCATTTGTATTTCTGGGATAATCTCAGGAATGCGTAGAGTTATTAATACTTAACAGTTTGCTTATGTTTTGGAAGTTAATTACTGTGCAGTTCAGAAGAAACTGAAAAAACCTACAAAACCATAATAAAAGTTTACCCATAAAAACTCTATGTCTGTTACATTGTCATTTTGAAAGGGTCATTTTAGGACCTGGTGTTATAAAATCT
>VWZS01004759.1:16236-71702 GCA_013397075.1 Rhabdornis inornatus | reverse complement strand
TAGATAAGCAATATATAAAACAATACTATAATCTTTATTGTCATAACTATTACAGCCCAATTCACGATGC
The DNA here is from genome assembly GCA_013397075.1 of Rhabdornis inornatus. Taxonomy (NCBI): domain Eukaryota; kingdom Metazoa; phylum Chordata; class Aves; order Passeriformes; family Rhabdornithidae; genus Rhabdornis; species Rhabdornis inornatus. The sequence continues at coordinate 71,632 of VWZS01004759.1, read as the reverse complement.
TTTTGATAATTCTTTGAAAGAAAATGCCTAGGGATATAGCTTGGTTTTGGTTGCATACATTACCTTAGTTGCATATTAACCAATTTCCAAAAAGCAATCCAGATTTAACCATAGTAAATCTGTACTTGGTTCCCTCACTTGCATGCAATTTGCAATTATGAATAGCAGCTTTTCTCTACACTACTCACAAATAACTGTATACTGTTCTTTTATAGTGTTTTTGAATTATCAAATGGCTTTTGGAAAATTATTATCAAGTTTTTATAATATTTGTCTTCTCCTTACTTAAGAAAAGACATCAACAACAGACAAATGAGTGAACAAATCCAAAAGTTAGTATAAACGTATAGCAAAACTAATGCAAGGAAAAAACTTTATAAACCTTGGTAAGAGTGAGAGTTAACATTATAAAAGAAGGGCTTCTTCGGTCTAATATCTGGGAAAGTTGAATATTTTTTTATTTGCTAGACCTCTTTTAAAAAGAACCGATGTAGTAACAAAAATTGAATATCCTGATCTATTTTAACTGAAACAAGAGCAAGCATTTATCCTTGGAGCTAACCAAATACTGACCTCATTTTTCTTCCAAATAAGCTGCTTATTTCTCGTAGGATTTGAAAAAAATATAATAAAACAAATAATTGTTTACCAGATTTTATTTGACAGAATCCAGTTAAGTGGTGAAAAATAAAAGCATGGTCCAGTGACTTACTTCAATGAAAAGCCTTTAACTGTGAAGGGATATTTTTTTCTGAAAGAAGTTATTAAAATTAAATAGTTTCATATACAGCCTAACAATCTAGTAGATACTTCATAAAATCCAAGTTTAATACAGCTGTTATTTCCTGGAGGTTATTTCATTCTTACATCACCGTTGAGCTGAAAAAAAATCCTGAAAAATCTGAAAAGCACAAAAACTAGAAAACTCTAGTACTGATCAATGAGCATACAGGTCTAGACTTTCTCAATGCCTATGGACTGGCTATAATAGTGATGATAGGAACAGGTCTTCAACTGCATTCAAAAGTCATGCACATTTCCCCTTTCTCCATTTTTCTTGTTTCAGTAGAATAAATTAAAAACAAACAAACAAATATAATTCCTCACCAAAACTAACAAACAAAACCCAAAATAAAACAAAAAAAACCCAACCAAAAATAAAAATCAGTATAAATCTTCTGTCAAATAAAATGCCGATTTCCATTCCATACTATAAACATAATTTCTGTCTTCTACATGATGTGGTAGCAATGAATGAGACATAATGATCTATCAATGTAATTAATTGAGTCATAAAATATTGGTCTACTTGGTTCTCAGATATTGTTTCCCTTTCTGCTAGACTTAAAAATTCAATAAGTTTTAAAACATGGCTTTTACATATGGAAAGTGTAAGAATAATGTCTTGAATATCAGGTATCAGCACAAATATAAGAAAATTCATACTAAATTAAAGACAAAACAGAAAGCTAACTCTTCCAAAACTCTGAAATGCTTAAAAATAACCTAAGCTTTATTGAAACTCCCTAGTTCATTAAGGCTGAGCCATTTTTGATCCACACTGGTATTTATAAATGTATCTGCCCAAACAAGAAAGATTAGAATACCCTCACTTCCAAAATCCCTATCCACCAGAATAAAATTAAAAACATCCCATCCTACATTAATCAGGCAGCCACTGCAGATGAGGTATAGCTCATCTGTTCACACTTCCATTGAAAAATATTTGAATCACTACAGATTTTCCTTTCTTCCTGTGAAAGAATAAAAAGAAAAAAATCCCTGTTACTAGCAAAAAAGGCTTTAAATTCTGCCTTAGGGATGAGGATCAGTATCCTATGTAAAATTCCATTCCAAACTCACTTCCGGTTAAAATCCCATGTACAGCTTTGCTACTTTAAAATCCCACTGTCGTTTCCCCATGAAAATTAAACAAATTATTCATGTATGACCATCTTCTTATAAAATGTATCTAACATGCTAGCAAACTCTGCCCATTATCTACCTAGAAAAATAGTCTTTGGAACTTTTAAAACTGTGATGAAAAATAAAATTAAGAAATCTCTTGCCATTTTTTAAATCCTTACAGAAGTTTAGTTGTATAAAGTTACCATGCCTCAGAAGTAATACCTCAGACACTGACACACATAGTTTTTCAACAATGGAGTAACTAATATCCGTGTCATCTGTCAAGGTACGTCAGTGCATTTGCTTTACTTTATCAGTTTTCCGTTTTGGAGTAGTCAAAAGCTGTACAATTATTCCTGGTAATTTGCTAGTTTTCGCTGATGGTGAGTTATTTCTTTCATTAGTTTTTTCCTCCTTTGGTAAAAACAAGTACCTATTTGCTTAAGAATTCCTAAAAAGAATAATGACACAGAAGTTATTTTAAGACAGGCTAGTTTCTCAGAGTATAAAATTAATCATATAGAAGTCCTGAAAAAATTCTACTTTTTTTTCCTATAAGGAGTTAAATTGAAATGTAAGGATACCTGGTTTGTTTGTTGTGTAGCCCTGCGCAGTGATTGAAGGACACAGACCATGCTATGCAATCAAAAGTCACTTTATTACACTAATCACCAGTATTTATAGTTCTCTAAGTTTTGTACAAAATTTTCCACTTTGCCCCGTTCCCTTAGCAACACAATCTTTTTGGTTATCAAGCCCCTGTCACATTCTTTGGTGCCAGCAATGTCCTTGTTGCAGGTTCTCTCGTCAGAGCAGTCAGAGAGACCAGATGTGATTTCTTTCTTCACTTTTGTCCTTGCCTTGAGTTTCTCCCTCCCACTATACCAAGGCCAGCAGGTCTGCAGTGCTACTCAGCTCAGCTTCTGTAGCTGTCTGATCTCCCACAGCCCTGGAATACTGTCACTGATGATGACAGGCCATGGGTGCTGTACTACCTTTGCAGCTGCTCAAGAGTGGTCTTGTTAGGTTAGATCTGTCTGAACTTTATATGCCTACAGTTTTATTTAACTTGGTGTAGGTGTGATGATAATTTCTCTACTTGAAAAAAGCATCTATGGCTAATTTGCATTATTCGTGTTTATTTTTATGAAGATAACAGAGTTTTACAGTCATCATAAACATTAATCTATGGGTGATATTTACAACTCTTAACACAATGATGTCATATACAGAAATACTGCCCTGGTGTGTATGACAGAAAGGGCCCTGACAAGCTGAGAGAGGAGTACAGACATGGAGTGATAAAACATGGGGTATAGGTCTGGCACTCAAAAGCCCACAAAAAAAAGTAATTCATAAAATATCAGTTAAAGAAATGTAAATGAAAGAGGGGGAAAAATGGTTTAGTGACAAAAAAGATAAAGAAGAAACAGTGTCTAAAATACACACAAATCAGACGTAATATGGAGGTCAGTCAAGTGAAAAACTGTTAACAAACACATGAAAGTGATACTAAGTTGATCTTAATGTGGAAGAAAGCATGTATGTCAACAGAACATGTTATCTGATGAAGAACTCTAGAAGCGTGTTGCTTCCTTCTCCAGCAGCTGAAACTTCTGGTTTAAGACCTGGGAGAGCAAGGAAAAGGTGAGCATAACCTCAAGAATAGGAATGGTTACTATAAATAGGCAAGCAATTTTAATGGTATGATAACCACCATTGAGGTCTTCTCTGTAGGGAAATATTGTAAGTATTACTATTTGCCTTTATTTCTGTAATAATTAGATCTAGACTAAAAAATATTTTTCAATTTGATTTTTAATATTTAATAATAATAATAGTACTAATAATTCTTAGCTTTATATATTAATTGTGCTTTCTGTTTGAGCATAAACAAGATTGTGTGAACAGTTGACTTTTTACAGAGGTAATCTTTATGAACAAATTGGTTTCTCTAGTGAAAACTACATTCCATTAATAACAAACCAAATTTTAATTCCTAAGTACCTTGCATATATCCTCCTGTAGTGTGTTTCAAACAGAAATTTGATTTCCTCAGTAATTACTTGTGTGAAAAAGGAAAAAAAAAAAAGAAAAATATTATTACTGTTCTTATTTCTCAGACAGCTATTTCCCACCTGTGTTTTGGAGAAATCGATGATGCTGGCAGTGACCTGGTATAACATATCCCAAATTTCGTTATTTCATTGCATTTGAAAATATGTTCCCTACATATTTTAAAGATCCTCGTTAAAATTGCTCTTAACTATTAATAACATTGTTAATTAATTAAAAAAAAATAAGCATTACCTTTATTGTTCCTTATATGTTTTTCAAAAATAATGTTTTAGTTAAAGGTACTTTGTAATATGAAGAAAACTAATTTTCTCTCTTAAAATTTCAGCTGAAATGGCACCACTTTTTGGTAGTAGATTTGTTGACACCAGCTGTACTCAAACCTTTTTATTGAACTCAAATGTTTTTCTGTGGGACCTATGTCCTGTCTTCATGGCAGCTCAGGTAACTGGCCTGAAGGACAGAGTGCCCAGAAGAACCTGGATAGCTGCTTATGCTGCAGCCACAGGGGTGAATGTAGACATTAGAAATTTGAATGACGTTTCCTAATAGCACAAAGCCAGGAATTTATATCCTTCTTTGAAGCCATTAGCCCTGAAAACCTGATGGATTCTAGCTGTTAATCAGCCCAGAATAAACGATGTCATCTTTCCAGTGAAGACAGCAGCTCTGCAGGCAGCATCTCAGGAAGAATGACACCAAAGGCAGCTGCTGCATTACCATTCAAAGCAGCCAGGTTCACAGGACACTTTCTTTTGGGATATTTCTAGAGATTTTAAAAAACAGAAAACAGATGACTAGTTGAGGTTGTGTTTGCATGCCACCAATGAACAGAGAAAGACGCATAATAATTAGAAATAGACTAAGTATTTCAGAAAATGGCAGACTAGTAAGTGAAGTTCTAGTAAATGCCACTCACATGTGATGAACAAAACTTAAGAGGACATCCATATGTTTTTGTTGGGTCATTCTTCATGGACCAGCAAAAATCTGCAATACTAGCTGAAGAATTACAGGAAAGTTATAATAAAAAAAAAGTTTTCATATTCTCTAGTATACAAAGCAAATATTCTAAGAAAACAGCAATAAGATGTGCATGTGTGCATGCATGTATGCATGTGTATGTTTGCATCTGGGGGAGTACAAGTCTTTTGCAGATTTGTAAGGAGGAAATAAGATGATCTTTTGAGAGATAAGCAGAACCAGAATTTTAACGGAATATTCCATATTAGATTCTTTCTATATATATCTATACAAATTTTAAATTGGAATTTCCAAGATTAGTTAAATGTTTAAAATTAAAATTATATCTTTTCTCCATTCTCAACTTTTAACTATACTTTTACTCATATTATGATTTGTAATGCAGTCTTAATATGATAATTACCTAACATTTTTATTCCACAACTATTTTCAGTACATATGGATTCAGTGCTATTACAGATATATTGGTACAACAGTACAGAATCTCTGGCTCCAGGATTACACAATAGAAAAAAACAAAGAAACAAAAAAGAAGACAAAACTAACAAAGATAAAAAGTTATGAAGGGTATGTAAATTAACTCCTTAAAAAAAAAAAGTGAAAACTGAAAACAGTAGAATTTGTTTCTCTAAGTGTAATTTTATCCACCTTATCAAAAAAATTGTTTTTCCCAGTAAATTAAACACCCTCTAAATTTTCTTCCTAACCTATGCTTCTCTTTATGACCCTTGTCTTTCACACAAAAAAAACGTATAATCAGTGCCTTGTGTTCACATCAGCTATTTTAAATCTTAGAATTAAATCTACACTTCCATCACCCCAGCATATGACCTGTTGTTTCAGTCAATTATTTCTTAATAGTGTTTGGCTGGCATTATATTAATTCTGAATGAAAAGACTGCTATAATACGGACTGGACTCAAATTTGTCTAAGTAGCTTTCCCAATATAATAATGTAAGACAGTAAAATATAATTGTTTTCATTTTCTGTTATCGTTAACATTTTAATCTCCCTCAGCTGTTTGGGAAGATAAGACCAAAGTTATTGCAGGTTTAAAAATCATATAAGTAAATCTGCTTACAGTAGTTCCAATTCTGGATATGTCTGTCATTCAAGCTGACATCATTAAATTGTTTTCTGGACCATAAAGGAAAGTACCAGCTCTTTCCTAAAAATTCTGCACTTCAATGGCTGAATCTGAAATAAAAAATTCTGTTAAGAGGTTTGCCTCATTTGTTAAAGCAAGATGCCACTCTTTTTGGGATAGAGCCATCTCCTGTGTGTTTCCCTCAGATACATCCATTTGAGGAAGATCATGTGAACAACAGAGAATTCAAATAGAATTCTGGGCCTAACTTAAGATCTCTGGTCTATTCTTTCTTTCAGGTGTTAACTTTTTGTGAGGGCTGGGTAACAAGCACTTTAAAAATCAATGCATGCTAACAAGATTATGAATGGTTGTAGAAATTAGGTTGCTGGCATTTTGCCAAATTAATATTACAGGGTGACTGAAGGCAAAGATGCATAGCAGGATTAGGAGATTGTCAAAAATAACATAAGTGCCTTGTGATTTATTCCTAAAGTATTCTTTACTGTTACAAATATTGAGACTACGTAATAACTGTCAGATGAGTAAGCTCTAAAGATAATATTTTCGTTTTAAAGTGTATTTTCATAGCCACCATTTCTATAAATTTTCTTTTATACTATTAGGCATTAAAGCAAGGTTGCTTCTTCAGCCCCAAAAATGATAGTACCATGCCCTCTTGAGAAAGAAAATACAATGACCATTCCAAATGTGCCAGACATTTCAAATACCCTATAAACAGGAAACAGAATGATGGAATGTGTAGTCTCCTAAGTCTAACCACAGCAAAATATTATCTTTTCTTTTTTAAAAGGAGACCCCAAATATTTTTTTAATACCTACCTCAACCTATCTGGCCTTTATTCCTGATATTAAAGAAACTCAACATTTTTAAATTAGATTCTTCTTTTGTCAATATTCATATGGCTTCAGAAGGCAATTACATCTCACTGCTTTTCTAATTTTATTAATCTGTCTAGTTTGCAAATTTATGCTTATGCTTTTTACAAGAGAAATATTTCTCTGGAAGCAAAACATTAGAAAGAAAGTAGAAACTTAAGTGAGTAGGATTTTTTAATATACCATCAAGGGAAAACATTCGGTGCACAGGAAAGAATAGGTGACATTCCTTAGAACACATGCAGTCTTTTTTTCCTGCACACACATATGAAAAGAACTTCAGGGCTTACTGTGCCCAGCCAAGAGTTAGAAATGGGGACACTGCTGTTCTCTGTTCAACAGAAAGAAAGCTCAGCAATAGAAACAATGATGAGAGTAGAATTCAACACATTTAAGGGTCATATTGTTTTTTCCTTGGATTACATTGTGTTGTACTGGAATAAAACCCCTCAAGGAAAGAAATATCTGATTTTTCAATGTAGGGCATGGTACTGGAAGAGAACATCAGAGTAGAAAAAGAAAATCTGTATTTAAAATATTTTTTAAAATCCACTTCTCTGAATAAATTGTTGTAGATCTTCCTTTTCACATAATCATATTTATAGTTTTAATTACTTTTGATTGATACAAATTAGGCTTTGGAACTCCTTAGAGGAAAGCCACATCTCATTTGATGTGCAAGCATTATCTTGTATACTGAGGTAGTATAAGTGCTACTAAAACTATGTATGTAAGGACAGCAATAGTAAACAAAACACATTCAAGATGAGATTTTATTTCTCCAGGTACAAAGTGGGATTTCTGTCCTTTCATCCATTAGTTTTAATTCTGTTCACGCAGTGTGCAATGATTTTTGTGTTTCAAGACATGGGAATGCAACTTACCATTACAGCTGAAACTTGAAAGTCCATTCTGGCAAGAGATGAATATGTTGGGTGATGCCTCCAAATCCACGTACTCAGAAAGTTCAGAATATGTTTCTCAAACCTATCTTAGCAGTCTGAAAGCATAGAAACTATTTTTCTTAAAGTCAGAGGCAGAGAAATTTTTATCTATAATCTAATCTTGTCTTTCCTGGAACACAGAGGATCACTGTCATTGCCCTAGTTAGAAAAGAGGATTTTTTCCTTCACATGGGTCAATGTCCTTTTCTTTTTTCCTTTTCTGGAAGCGAAGTGTTTATCTGCTAGCTGTAGAAATTATTCTGTAAAGGCAGAGTCTTCTTTTTTTGATTGCCAAGCTGATTTGTCAAAACAAAATTTCCTTTGTCTGCTGAGTAACTGTACACTCTTGGGCTAATATTTGAGTAATTTATTTGGTAGACTAGTCTGTAGAAAATATTGAAAATAGTAATCCATTACAGCCATCATGAGCAAGGGGGTAACTAAAGTATAATCAAATATAAGTGATATGATACCATGTATGATGTTCCATCTCTGTTTCTGTTTCTCAAGAGTATTCCCAGTATACAGGAGGAAAGTCAAGGTAAAGGGCTAATCCTGGAAGGCTGAGAGCACCCACTAAATAAAATGAAAGTACCAGTCATCTCAAACATACACTTAGCCTGGATCATGTCTTCATACTACAGTACTCTAAACTTTCTGAGGGAGGACTAATTCTACTAACCATTGACATATAAACTATTGCTGTAAACCAGTGAAGGCAAGCCTAATTTCCAATTCTTCCATGCTTGTTCAGAATTTTGTCTTTTGAAACTGTAATTAATTAAAACTGGCAAAATCTGCAAAACCTCATTATTAAAAATTATCCATTTTGAATGTAATGAGTGAAAAAATAGTTAGAAACTCAGCTATAATTTTATATTTTCACTTGCATATTCAGAATGCCAGGGTTCAGGCTCAGATTCTCTGCTTTCACATGCAGTCCATCTCTTCTGCAAGGCTACCAAAAACATTAACAGCCACAGACCTTCACACAACACTTATGTGCCTTCTCCCTGGAAAGACTTCAGTCTTTGTTCCATGCTTCTCTTCTAAATTTCTCCATTAAAGTATCTCTCATTTATTCAGGATCTTATGTTTACTTCTACACAAACATTAATGACTGTTACAACCATCTTACTAGGGACTACTTAAAAAGATTTTGAGGTTCTGCAATAAAGAACATCAAAATGCTAGGAAGTAAATTATTCTCTTCATTCTGATATGAAACCTCTACTCCAGTGGAGTCTCTAAAAGGGGAAGAGCAACAAGGAAAATCCTGAAAAATATTCTAATTGTCATTTAATTCACAAACTTGAAAGAAATCTTTGTCTCTTTATGAAGCTATTCTTTCTTTNTTTTCTTTTCTTTTCTTTTCTTTTCTTTTCTTTTCTTTTTCTTTTTCTTTTCTTTTCTCTTTTTTCTCTTTTTTCTCTTTTCTTTGCCCCTTTCTCTTTTCTTTTCTCTTTTCTCTTTTCTTTTCCTTCCTTCCTTTCTTCCTTCCTACCCTACCCTACCCTACCCTGCCCTGTTAATTCTATTCTTTATGAAGACTTGTTTTCTTACCAAATTTAATTACAGGAAGTATTTAGACTGGTAACATCTAATTAAGCCAGCTGAGAATATGCAAAAAATGACATAGAAACATGAAATGAATTATGTATATGTAAGGTACTTTGAGTTTCCAGTTTGTGTTGCCACAAATACTCTGTTTATTGTTACTCATCATATCCTTTTCTAATTATGAGGGTTGAACTACAGCATCAAAGAATTCTTACAGAGCATATTCTAACCCAACTCTAGATTCATGTAAAAGAGGAGAACTCCATTCTTAGGCTTTAAGCAGGTTGAAGCATAGAATAACTTATGAATGTTCAAAACACTCTTGAACTTAAACAACCTAAACATCATGTTATTGTCTTGTTCAGAGAGGTTAATGCTTTTGTCTGAGAATAATCAGGATATGGGAAGAGAAAAGAGCAGCTATTTGTCAAAAAAGATAAAGGAAATTAAGCTCCCTCAAGAGTATTTGTGAAGTTGCTGATGTGAAAAGGTATGTTCAAGCTAAAAAATTAGCAAGAAAGAGCTTACTTAGCAAAATAACCTCCCAATACTTATGTAAAAATATGCTATAACTAAATTAGCACAATAACTAAATTTAAACTTTCTTATGAATTATAAATTAAATTCTTATTTGGTCACTTAATTTAATATCCAGCTTGAATATTTTTGGTAGATGACTTTTTGAACAGGGGGAGGGGGGAAAGGATAAAAGAGATCTATAATGAAAAGTTAGAGTTAGGGATGAATAATATGAACATGAAAGATCATTATATTAGGCTCTCCTTCAGACATATACATTCTCAATATATTTGTACACAGAGGACAAGGATTTTTTTTGTGACTTAGATGAGTAGCGACTGCTGTTTTAAGCAGCATCAGGAATATTTTCTGGAATGGTTTATTTAGGTCATTCTGACTTGATAAAGAAATGTTGTTTCTGTATTCCTATTCTCCTAAGTGGAATGCTGAAACTTGTTTTCTCTACCTCAATTAAAACTAAAGGAAACATCTGGAAGAGCTTCTTTGTAGAGATTTTTATTTAAGTGCCATGCACTAGAACTTAGAATTATTTAGCAACTTCTATTTGCTAAATTGAAGTACTCCTGCATACTCATGTCACTCATCAACTCAGTCTACACCATACAAGATTAACTATAGGACAAATTGCTAACTTCTCCGTTTTATAATATTTTCAATTTAGTTTGTTTTGTTTGTTTTTTGTTTTTTTTAAAGAAAGAATTTTCTGAAGAAACTTCAATAAATACGTATAATATTTTTTCTGATTTTTTTTTTTATCTTATAAGATCATTTGTGTCAATGAAACTCACTAAAAGTTCTTCAGACCAAAATACTATAACTGCTTTCTTCAAGACCAGGATGCTAAAATCTGTTAGTGATTGTTGCATCAAAGTCTAAGTATGTAGAAGAGCTAATGCTTTCACTTCTTCTGCATTTTATTATATGTGCTGTATTCTTTCAAAACCACAGATATCAGTCATCCATCCTTTCTACAAAAATGTAATGGGGAAAGAAGGAACAAGAGGAAAACTGGTGCACTTCTACATGACTATAAGCCTGTTTATCTCTTAAAGCTCATAAGGGTATACAGTACATGTCCAGCAGCACAGCACCTGGGCCTAATTTCTTAGGACAGTTATATCTCAAAAATCTCACAGTTAAAAAAACCCAGACAAATTAGTTTCTTAGAGGCCAAATAGCATGTCAAAGAACCTTGAGGATCCCCAGGTTAATTCACTTTCTTATCTACTGAAACCTAATTTGCCTTTTATTTTTTTTAGCTTTGAAGAATTAGAAAAAAAAAAGAGAACTCTAGATTGAGATTTTTCTGAAACAAGTTGTCTAGCTGATATATTATCTCATTTTATTTTTAAGAACTGTTTTCAGCTGTGATATTCATGCTACATATAAAGTGGCAATTAAAAGAAATTTATGTTGTATCTCACTAGGTAGAACTTACTAAAGAACAAGAAAATTATGCTTCAGTGCTTCCCTTGAGGATTAAAATTGCCTTAATGGTCTAAGTTGTTTATGATGTACTCAAGACAGAATCTGAGCTAAATGAGCCTGGACAGATTTTTTTTGAAACACAAAGAAACCCTATTCATAGATTTATTCTGAAGAAACGAAATGCTCGGAAATTCTGAAAGGAAAGTTATATGGGAAATAATGTAAGAAAATACCCGTTGGTTATGGTATACACTTTCAACCATATTTACCTATGTACATTCAGAGTGCACAAGATGTACATTCAGAAAGTTGAAACTTTAAGCCAAAATCTTTATACACACCTGCAACCAGCACAGGTCTTCAGTTTTCCTCTGTCACTGAGAACTGCATATTTTCCATTTCTTGTCTAACTTGCTTCAAAGAGTTAAGATATCTTTGACAATTATGAAGATTTTATGCATTGCCTAAAGGAGAAAATTTTAGAGGATTTTGGGATTCGTTGTCATAAATGGATTTCTAGGGGGTTTTATTTGGGATCATTTGCAAATGGTGCTGAATGACTGAGATTGAATATTTTCTAGATTTAAAAATAAATTTGAATGGAAAGAAATCAAGTATAATTCTACAAAATTTAGTTCATCAGTATATAGAAAACTTATCCTTGAACTATATATAAAAATGATAAACACTTGTAAATATTGAAAAAAATTGAAAAATTGAAAATAAGCAAGAACACTGTAGAGTCTATTAAAGTATAAGAAAAACAAAAAACAAACCAACCAACCAAACAAACAAACAAAACAAAAAAAACCCAAAAAAAACCACCAAAAAAAAAAAACAAACAAAAAACAACAACCAACCAAACAAAAAAAACCCACCCCACAAACTAGTGTAATAGAGTCCTTGATTCTGAATCAAGATATATTGAATATCTACCAAAATCTAAGTTTAATATTTCAGAGTAGCTTACTTGAATTTAACATGAATTAATTCAAGTTTATGGAGCTGAGACTTCCATTGCATGTATTAGAAATCAAGAAAGATTATTAATATTAAAAATATTTTAGAATAAAAATATTAAAACATCACATACTTAAAAAAAAAATAACTGCTACTAGCTCAGAATTTTAAGAACCTTAAGGTTTCCAACAATAATTCATAAATAAATATATGTGGCTTAAAGGAATTCTTAGAGATATTTCAACTTATGCTGACATATAAGAGTGCAGAAGAAGGATTTTTTTCAAGAATTCTGTCCTTTAAAAACCCTGTTATCTCCTATGGGGGGGAGGGGGAATGTTTTCTCTATTTTGTTTTGTTGTGATTTGATTTGCTCATGTTGTTTTTTTCCTCCTCAAAAAATCGCCTAAAGACAAGCTATTTATTTTTCTACTTATTTTGTATGTAGGATCATTGAAGCACACTATGTCCATTTTATCTTGTGCTGAACTGCTCTGTCAGATTTCTGTCAAGATTGGGGATAATCAGGGAGTAGGCCAAAGAAATGTTTTTGTTGCAACGACTTTTCTTAGTAAATGACTTTGAGAAATATCACTTTCATTGATAATGGAATAAGTCAAAGGAAAAAGCAAAGAAGGGCAGTTCAGGAGAATATATACCAACTTAATGAAAGGGAAAATAAAATCCCGGTATATGGCAGAGTGTCATACAACCACTATTTGGGGTGATGTTTGTTGTTCCTTTCTAATGCGGGATGTTCACTCATATTTGGACCTCTAAGGGTAAACAGTTGAAAATATTTTACCTAAGGACAAGCTCACAAGCCAATTCTCCAATAAAATGAAAAATATCTCCTGGTTTCCCATAAGCAACAGTTTTTTGCTTTACAGAGTATTTGGAAGGAAAAGCTACAGAGGAGAGTGGAGACTGTAAGTGTCTGTACAGTACAATGGAAATTTTTAAGGAAATCTTATTAAATTACACTGTTTTTGTAAATTACAATGAGAAAAATTGCTTAAAAACCAAACTGATTTCCACAACATGATTTAATTGTGTACAATTTAGTCTTTAAAATTCACCCCAAAAGCTAATAAACAAACAACACCCACAAAAACCCTATAAAACAAACGAACAAAAACCCCAAACAAACAAGAAAAACCAACACACACACACAAACAAAAAACACACACAAAAAAGCCACCCAAAAAAAACCAAAAAAAACCCAAAACAAAGCTACGTATATAAAGATATACAGATATAAAGATATACAGACACACACATGCACACTTATTTTAGAGGCAACAGAAAGCAACCAATGTGGAGCATAGTTTTATTCTTTGACATGAAATCCATGTATTGTGTCCTTGTTTAATATTTTCCAGACTGTGAGCCGTTCTGCCATGTACCAAATTTTCCTTGGAGAAGTTCAGCTGATGAAACTCTCCCATGAATAACAAATCTGATGAAGAGCCTTTACATTAATATTGAAAGTAAATCTACAGTTGGTTTGTATTCACCAGCTCTGTTCACTTTCCATGGCAAAGTAAAATGGTCCCTTTCTTCCCACGAATAATAACTAGGGAGCCTGAGAGCTCAGCCTGCTCAGCCACTGCACTTTTCTTTATCCATAAATCAATTTCATATATGTTTATGAAAACACATGTATTTTTCTAGCTTAAGTATCAGTGTTAGCCATAGTGAAATAATTTGCACCACAACAGTCTAGAAACTTTAAAGTGTCCTCTCTAATCTTAGGAAAGCTACTTGGATATTTGGTGTTGCCCATTTAAAAGCAAGGACTCACATTTTTAACTAAAATTTACTGATTAAAAATATTTTAAAATGTTTAAGTACCCATTATTTTTCTTCTGAAAAACAAAATAAAAATAAAAAACACCTATAGGTCCATTTAAGCCCTTTCCAATTAGAATCATAAAATTAGCATCTGAATCTGTTTTATTCGCAGTCCTTTGTAAAATTGTTGTAGAAAGCAATCTCCCTTTAATCTTCTCTTCTCAAAGAAGAGCAGGACCAGTTCTTCGTCTCTGTCTCTCCTCATACACTGCAAGAACTTCACCCCTCTAAGCATCTTGGTGGCCTACATTGGGCTTATTCCAGTTTGTTAACACCTCTCCTGTGTAGGGAGAACAGAGCTATGAACAGTATCTTATATGTTGCCTCACCAATACTGAATAATCACTACCTTCAATATTCCAGGTACACTTTTGCTAATTAATATGGCACAGAATGTAGTTTGCCTTCACTACATTGGAGCACAGTTAAATTGACATGGGAACTTGTGTTTCTTAATCCAGACTCATCTTTGCTCCAATTATGAATCTTTTTGAAAAGTGTCATATTGTTGCATATTTTATTCTCAGAAATAGTCTTTCCCATCTAACTAACCTGAGAACATCCATGTCTTTTCACCTTCCATACATTACCCAGAAGTTTTAGGTTCTGAAGATTTTGCTTCTATATTTCCTTTCAATTGCAATTATTGTAAATTTGGATTATTCCTAATTACTTGGTGAGTTTTATAAAGTGTGATGGAAAGCACACTTTCTTTACCAGATGCCTGAAGGGTTGTCTTAGCCCAAGAATGCATACTGAGGAGGTTTGACACTGTCTCATGCGACTTATAATTTCTTTTATGTTATTTCTTCTACCCAACTCTGTCTTAGAGGCATGAAGCAGATTAGAATTTCAAAGAGTATTAGAAAGAATATTAGAATACAGGGGAAAGGAATTTATATTCTTTTATGCTTTTTCAATCTTTTTAATCCTATTTCATTTATCAGGTAAAAAGAGAAGAATAATAATCCTTTGGTTATAGGGGTTATGCTTTTAGAAAATCAGAAGAGGATCATGTATCCATAACCTGAGTGCACTATTTCCATCACTGTTCTTGAAAACAGGCATTTCATGGGCTTTAAAGACAGAATGGCTTTTTAAGTCAGACAGACTGCTATTGATTGAGTTCAATGCCTTCTACTTTATAATTAGAATTTAGATATAAACCTAATTTGTTTTAGTTGCATTTTATTTTATTTTTTTTAAAAACTAATTGGATAACTAAAGTATAAGTTCACTGAGTCCTTTAGCATCTTATATTTTTTAATCATAGAATCATAGAATCATTAAGATTGGAAAAGATCTCCAATATCATCAAGTTCAGCCTTTGACTGGACACCACCATGTCAACAAGACCATGACAATAAGTGCTATGTCCAGCCATTCTTTCAACACTCCAGGCAGGGATGGTGACTCCACCATCTTGCTGGACAGCTAATTCCAATGTTTGACCACCCTTTCAGTGAAGAAATTATTCCTGATATCCAATCTGAACCTCCCCTTATGCATCTTGAGGCCATTTGCTCTTGTGTCAAAATATCAAGGAGATGAAAAAGACGTGATTCAGTTGCTTGAGCATATGTTTCCCTTCAGACAGTTATCATAAGATACTCACAAAGAGACCTCAGAAGAATCCTGCATGTTGCAGAGCAACAGACGGGATGAAGCCACTGGTCATAGAGAAAACTGGATGTATATTCCACAGCCAGACTACAAGGGATTGGGATTTCTGTTTAAATTGCCTTCAGTGATGCAGGAATTAATACGTGAGCTTAATAGCTACCCTTCACTGTCAGTTACAGCCTAACAAATAGCTTTCCAGACACTCTTTCCCTAGCCTGTAGCACTGCATGGGGTGGCTGTGACCCAAGTGCAGGACCTGACAGTTGGTCTCATTGAACTCATACAGTTGGTCTCGGGCCATGGATCCAACCTGTCCAGATCCCTCTGCAGAGCCTTCCTTGTCTCCAGTGGTGCAACACCCCTACCCTTCTTGGTATCATCTGCAAACTGACTGAGCAGGCACTCAAACCCCTCATCCAGATCATAGATAAAGATATTAAATAGAGTTGTCCAAAATACTGAGCCCTGGGGAGCGCATCTTGTGACTGGCCCACAGCTGGATGTAACTCCATTCACCACCACTGTCTGAGCCCAGCCACCCAGCCATTCTTTCACCTAAGGAGCAGTACATCCATCCAAGCCATGAGAAGCCACTTTCTCTCCAGAATGCTGAGAAAGACAGTGTCAAAGGCTTTAGTAAAGTCCAGGTAGACAACAGCCTTTCCTTCATCCACTAAGTGTGTAACTTTGTCATAGCAGGAGATCACATCTGTCAAGCAGGACCTGCCTTAGGCTGAGCCTGTTTGCTTGGTTGTCCTGCATGTGCCACATGATGGCACCCAGGATGATCTCCTCCCCTGCCTTTCCTGGAACTGAGTTCAGGCTGAAAAGCCTGCAGTTATACAGATCCTCCTTCTGACTTTTATCAGATGGGCATCATAGCCACCAAGTTCCAGCTGGTGGGACACTGGTTAGTCAGGACTGCTGCTACATGACTTAAATTGGCTCAGCAAATTCTTCTGCCAGTTCCATCAGTACTCTTGGGGGGGATCCCATATAGCCAATCAGAGACACCAAAGAGAAGCAGCAGAACAGATAATTTTTGATTTTTTTTCCACTTGCCTCAAAGTAGGCATATTTGGAAAGCTGAAACCTACTCATCTAGTTAAATAACTAAAGCTTCCATAAATACCTAAAAATTTAGAGGGATTTTTCATTCTTTAAAGAACATCTATAAAAGAGAAAAAAGTGTTGCTGTTTAACTTTTATCCAATACTTACACTGTCATAGTATTTAATTTAGAAATGGAAGATCTGTATTCAACAAATGCATCCTCCTGATAATTTGTATATACTTATGTCTGATGTGAGAGCCAAAACAAGCAGTCAAAACAATAGAAACATTATAAAAGAATTATAATATTATCGGCAGAAATTTAGGTTCCCATTAGTTCCCAAGTAATGAATAATTAAACAAGATTTATTTTAAGGGATTGCTCACATGGATTTAGATTACATTATAGGCTTCTGAATATCTCTATAGACTTCAATTTTTGTCTAGAAGTAGAAAAAGAAGTCAGCAGAAAAAAATCTATGCAGAACTGTTGTTTCTGAAAGACATTTCTGGATATAAATTCAGGATTTGAAAACTCTAAAGCTTTGTTTCTTTTTTAATGTGTCCTGTCCATGAATTTCTTTAGTCCAGTAAAATATATGGATAAAACAAGAAGTTCCATAGCTTTCCCAGGCAATTATCTATAATTTCAGATCATGCTTTTGTAGTTCCCTTGTTTATTGTTTCTCAGTTCATAATGCATTTAAATTACAGAAGAGTACAACTATTAATCCTTTCCAAGCAGAACCTATATAGAATGCAATATCTTGTTCATGTTTAAATGCTTTCTATATGGAATTATTTTAATTTTAGAAGACATGAGAAACAAGGCTTTTTGTTCTCCCATTACTTTCTCGCCTGTGTCTCATCACTGAATTTAATTTATAATATTTTAATTGAATAAAAATATTTTTGTAAGTATGAATATATGTCAGCAACTTTGGAAACAGATAAAATTCTTGCTGTTTAAGAGTATCTTAGATTTATTTATCATATAGAAAATGACTACTTTATTAAATTACTTGCTATGAGGATAGCCATGGATATGCAAAAATAATCCTGACATTGAGAAGAAAAAGCTGCTATTCATTTGTACCCGTATTTGGGTAATTAATGTTAAACTGGATAAAAAAATGGAAAATTAATTTTCTCTTTGTAATTAACAGAGGAACTTTAGGAAGCAATAAACTTTTCTCTAGCATCTATTTATCAGGAAACTAAAAAAAACCCCCTAAGTTCATGTGTTTTGCACAGACAGAGCATTTTTAAAATAAATAAATTAATTTAATCTGTGATTTGATGTGGGATGGTTCTTTTTGTTGTTGTTGGGGTTTTTTTGTTTGTTTTTTTGTTTTTTTGTTTTTTTCCCAAAGATGAAATTTAGCTTGGTTTTGTTAGAAGAAAGAATAAAATTTTTGTTAATTGCTTCTCCTATTGCATTCAGAACTGAAAATTCTAATTACATGATAGAAATGCTGAAATCTGATATTATTAAAAATATTACCCAGTTTGAATTTGTGTCATGTTAAATTAGATTCATTACCTCTATGAGGTTGACAGGTATTTGCAATTAAGCCTCAAAATTTCCTTCTGATTTTCTTTCAAATCTGGAATTTATAAATTGGAGTAATAGAAAAATTGATTAATTTAAATAATGAAGTGATTATGGAGTGCCAGAACCAGTGCTTCCCTGGATATTGGTGTCAAGGACATGTCTAACTACATTAGTGCCTCTTAAATTTTTTTGCTCACAGAATTGTTTGCATTTAAATATATTAGGATACAGCATGGCTACCTTAATGCTGATTTACCTGCTTTGTCCAATTGGGTTTGGACACTCTAACGTTCATTTTTCTTTAATTTCCATTGGGAAGCTGTCTAATAGATCTGAGTGTTAGCAAATATTTCCTCATTCAGTCTTAATGTTAATTTCTCATTTTGTCTGCTTATATTGAATTATTCTTACATACATCCACTTTAACAACTCTGTTCATTTCTTGTTTACAGCCTAAGAATAAGATGAACTGCTCTTACAAACTCTGTTTCTTTGGTCATTTTTTTATCTGGAGTACATAATACAAAATCTTTTCTAAACTTTTTTTTCTTAAATCACTGAAACAGTTAAGTTCAGTTTGGTTCAGTTTGATTTTTTACGTATAATTAAAAAAAAAGCAGGAAAAAAAGAGCATTTGAGAGAAATTACTCATTTAGAAAAACATTCATGTATATGTTTTAAAGGCACATTTTAAGGCTGGTGAAAAATTACTACAATATTTGCTGTAATATAAGTTATTTTTTGTAGAAGAGAAGCAAAGGACATGAGACTGATGTGAAGCACTGTATTTTGAGTATGACATTGGCATGTTTGAAGCTATCAAGGGAACTCTCAAGTAAAAATTATTATTTAATTACATTGTTACCTCCAACCAGACATTTGTACAAATGTAATACAAGATCTAAAGTAAATTAGAGTCCTTTTGTAGCAACAAGTAAAGACTAGACAGAACATTTTGCATTAGAAATGGTGATATGTCCCTCTTTTTAGGAGTCTCAATCCTATTCTTCAGGCAGAATTTGGGTCAAGATTAAGATATAGATTTAGGAAGAAATAAGGCAATTGTACAAAATTTGGGGAGAGTGTAAGTTTATCTATAAATGTGAGTAATGTGAATAAAATATAAATTAAGCTGCCATTAGTCCATTTAAAACAGCTTTTAGGGTGCTTTTCTTCCTGGCATACTGCTGCTGCTCAAGGATGGCTTAGATATTCTGCCTCACTTCTCTGTTGAATTTGCCAGATAACACAGATGCTCTGCATGTACTAGGGAATCTCACAGGATACTGTATGTGTTGAGTAGGCAAGCAAATCAAATCACCAAGGTAAATTGTTCATGGAATCTGGACAGCAGAGCAACTGATTGAGGAAATCTATTGATCAATTGAGACTTACTCATCTAGAAGATGAATTGTCAGACTAATAAAGGTGCTTTGGATACACTATATTGATGAAATGGCACCAGATGTGGTAGGACTACACACAGAAGATAATACCCCTTGTTGGAGTTTATGCTAACATGCAAAACTGTTGGACATGACTGGAGAAATTGCTGCCTGTGACAGATAATCACGTAAGAAATTGTAAAAGTTACAGTTCTGGGCTTCTCAGTACAAGAGAGAGATGAAGCTGCAGGTGAAACTCCAATAAAGGGTCACTAGGATGATAAAAGGACAGGAGCATCACTCCTGTGAAGAAAGACTGAAGCAGATGAGACTGCTTAACCTGGAGAAGATTCGTGGGGAATCTTATCTGTGTATAAAGATACCTGAAGGGAGAGGTCACCAGCAGAGTAAATGATCAATACTGGTTAAGTATTTCATTCCTCTGCAAAATTTCCTACCCCTGTTCCAAGTCATGGTAGAGCTAGATTCGTTTGATATATTCTGCTTGTACCTAATTTGTTTGCTTATTTTGTTCTTGGAAGTAGTTCAACTACTTTTCCCTGCACTTTAATAAATTGAACCAGAGGAGATACTATGCATGGAAATCACATTCTGAATAATTAAATACTGATACAATTTTATATGTAGCTGGAAACAGTCTTCTAAAGGGATGTTTTATGCTCTAAGTACAATCACACTTAATTCTGACTGCAAATTTTTCTAGGGACTGTACGTATGTTATTTCTTATGGGTACATTGCACAGAAAGTAAGGCATTTTTCATATTTTCCACATATCTGGATAGCACATTTTCTGTTACATAACCATGTATGTCATTATGATTTCCTAAACATAGGTGTTAACAGAAATTAATGTTGATCGAGTGAGGGCAGGTAAAAAGTCAGTCCAAGTCATTCTAAATTTAATTGCTCTGGGAAGGGCTATAGTAACAGCCAAATGTATAGACCATCTTGTCCAAAAAAAAAAAAAGTTGTTTAAAGATTTTGTGAGACAAGTTTTTGTGTGAGTGTTTTTCAACTAGAGCTCAAAAAACCCACACAACCCAGAAGCCAACAAGCAAACAAAATTAGTTTCTCAGAAAGGCTAAAGAAGGAACAGGAGAGAAGAAATAATTAGACTTTTACCAGCAAAGGGAAAACATCATTTCATTCAGTGGATAATGACCAGGTCCACATAAGTTGCTTCTTACAGGNAAATAAAATAAAATAAAATAAAATAAAATAAAATATTAGAATAATAAAATACATTTAACATATTTTTGTTTGTTTCAGTAGTTTTCTATTCAGTGTGCTCAATCACACCTATTAGGAGGCCTCCACAGCANGTTTGCTTATTTTGTTCTTGGAAGTAGTTCAACTACTTTTCCCTGCACTTTAATAAATTGAACCAGAGGAGATACTATGCATGGAAATCACATTCTGAATAATTAAATACTGATACAATTTTATATGTAGCTGGAAACAGTCTTCTAAAGGGATGTTTTATGCTCTAAGTACAATCACACTTAATTCTGACTGCAAATTTTTCTAGGGACTGTACGTATGTTATTTCTTATGGGTACATTGCACAGAAAGTAAGGCATTTTTCATATTTTCCACATATCTGGATAGCACATTTTCTGTTACATAACCATGTATGTCATTATGATTTCCTAAACATAGGTGTTAACAGAAATTAATGTTGATCGAGTGAGGGCAGGTAAAAAGTCAGTCCAAGTCATTCTAAATTTAATTGCTCTGGGAAGGGCTATAGTAACAGCCAAATGTATAGACCATCTTGTCCAAAAAAAAAAAAAGTTGTTTAAAGATTTTGTGAGACAAGTTTTTGTGTGAGTGTTTTTCAACTAGAGCTCAAAAAACCCACACAACCCAGAAGCCAACAAGCAAACAAAATTAGTTTCTCAGAAAGGCTAAAGAAGGAACAGGAGAGAAGAAATAATTAGACTTTTACCAGCAAAGGGAAAACATCATTTCATTCAGTGGATAATGACCAGGTCCACATAAGTTGCTTCTTACAGGGAAAGGAAAGAAAAAGGAATTTTGAATTAGAACAAAATATTCACACTAAAAAAAAATCTCATTACTAATCAAGAGTACTCAACTAAAATAGAATTAAATGCTCCTCTTAATCTAGTATTTTTCAGTGTGGGTGACAGATACTTCACATTTGTCAGCATCATTCCTGTATAGTTGATCTCTGACGAAAATGATGTTATCTTTATATAGTTCAGATCATGTNTTAATAATATTATATTATAATCACAAAATATGTGTCTAGTAGTCAAAAAACATTTATTTGGGCTGACATTTTCCATGCTTTGTGTATCTTTTCCTTTCAGTAAAGTTTCAGTCAGACAATTTTGATCAATTCCAACAGTGTTCTGGGAACAGGGTTCGTTTTTCTAAAGTGTAAACTTTTAATAGAGGTTACCTCTACAGCTGACTTACTACTGTTTCTTTAAATCTGGATACTTGATTTTGTTATCTTCATTTGGAAATATTGGAAATGTACACTGATGGTGCACAGGATTTGGAAAATTTTTCAGACCTCTGAATTTCATCCAAAACCTTTAACCTTCTGTCATGTTACACACATGGTTACTTCCCACTTTTATTTAGCATATTGTGGTCAAATGGGGCAACAGGCAATGCAAATCTGTCAGTACATATAGTCTTTATGTCTTTATAAAATTTCCTTTAATGGCATGAGTCACAATTGTACAGAAAATTGCCATAAAATTATTTGCAACTTTTCGGAAAAAAATCCTGCGTCCTTGAAAGAAAATTAGGAAACGTATTTTTAGACACCAATAGTGTTTAATGTTCCTCGTTACATTCAATTTATTGTCAACTTTACATCGATGATTGCTGTAGTCCTGTTGTACTGTTTTTTCTTCACTGAAAAATTCAAGCAAGAATGACTGATCTGTTTTGTGCTGGTTCCGTTATCCTTCCTGCTGATTTTCGTTGTCTTCTACCATCTGACTGTACTTTAGAGACTGATGTGCCCCAGCTGAATATTTGCATTTGATGACTGTATATTAAATATATTTCCATCTTGCAGTTACTCTTTTCTATGAGTTCTGAATGCTTTCATAACCACTTTTGTCCTGTTCCAGTTTAATTTATATGCCTATGCAGAGAAATTTTAATCTCTGTTAGTAATTCTATTTTCCCAAATTCTCAGGGGCATGATTTTAGTTATTATTGTATCAGGGATATTCAAGATAAACATGATAGTTATCAGAACACATTTTACAGTTTCTGTGAGTGCAATGCTCTGGTAGAAGTCAAGAGTTGTAAAAAGTTGCCATTTCTGTTTGTCCATCAGGCACTGCCAAAACCTGAATTCTGTTTCCTCAATGCCTGACAAAAGGCAAGGTGCTACTCAAAATGTGGCAGTTGGTGCTGGGCAGGAATAAGATGTCTCGTCTCTAGATGCCACATCTCCACAAAGGGCAGTCACTTCTCAGCAGCTGTGGTGGAACCACCTGTGGCTGTCACGGGAGGTACCAACGCCTTCACTCCATCGCTTTACCTGCAACTCCTGTAGCTGACAGTTAGTTGAGCAAATCAAGATCCTATTTTACACTGGTTGTGTAAAACATTGTATACAGGGCCCAGCAAAGGGTACTGCATAAAAATTGTATTAACTGATAACACTGCACCTTATTACTGATATAAAGGATACTATTGAGAGACTATTGAGAGACAAAGTTGTAACCCAAATGAAATTACTAGTTCATTGTGACATAACCACAGAAAAATAAATCAGCTTCTCAGATATTTATTTAATCTATAAAGATTGTTATAGTTCAGTAAAGGACACAATATATGCGCTAGAAGCAAAATTGTATTGTATTACAGGAAATGCAGCTTTATTTTTTGACAGAGAACATATGAGTATCACCTGGTCTCAAGTTTTGAAAGCAAAGAACGAACAGATCTCAAGCAAGAGAAAAATGGCAGTGAATGAAGCTTAAGGATCTTATTTATCATTAAGCATCTTAAACAAAACTGCCAGTAGTATTGTGTGACTATAGTTCAATTTTAAGTAGAAACATTTGTCTGACTAAGGAATCATATATAATACAGAATAATTCCAAGCATATTCAGAGCTATATTTATTTATATTTTAAGTAATTTATCTTACGCCTCAAGTTTAACAGATGTTAGCTAATTCAGGATTTTGGCAGATTTCATTGTGTAAGTATTTAGCAGCTGAATTTATTATTCCATTATCATCTGTGAGGGAACAATGAAAAATTGTGTAATAATTTCTGAGATATATAGAAGCTGGTGCTGAAAAATGAATTGACGAATGCTGTTTACATCTCATAGTACTACAGATTTGTTTTCCAGATATTTCACAGTATCTATGTTGCACCTGACAGCCTCAAGAGGAATAGATTTTTGCAGCACCTCTGATGCTCCTATCCAGAACAACACCCCTGATATTTTAGTGTCAAAAATTGCAAACACTTTCCAAAAAAAAGGGTGGTTTTGATGTGGCCACAAATACTTTTTCTGTTTCTCTCTGGAATGTATCTTTACAGTCCTACATAAAGCAGCTTAGACCATGCCGTGAGTAGCAAAATTTAGCAGAACAGTGAGGCATCTGCTTGGGAAGATATCCACAAATGGCAAACTGAAATTTGATTACTATAATAAAAATGATTTCTCTGATGGTGTGTGTGGGGTGGTGGTGTTCCTTTAGCTCCTCAACTGCTATATTTATGGGTAGGTTTTTGAAGGTCTTCAGTCAAGATATAAACAACAACAAAAAAAACTTGAAAAGTAAAGTATGTGAAATGTTTTTTTGAGCTGTAGAGATTTAGAAGTGTATGTTAAAGTACAAATCTTGTTTTACACCTTGGTTCCAAGGTATCTTTGGATACAAAGAAGTTTAAAGAATTTTTTTCATTACTTTTTGTGGTCAGATGCTAACAGTGACTAGAAATTGTCTCACATCTGTTTTGTTGAGAATACTAATAAAATCATAATTCATATGACCCACAGAAATTAACACCTAAATTTTGTAGAATTGTAGACAGGTATTTCTACTCTAATTGTGCTGGCAAACTTCTATATATAATCGTTTTGGTAAATACTTTACTTACCATTTCACTTATGACCTTTAAATAAAATGAAAAATGGGTAGAAATCTAAGAACCATCTATTTAAAATACTCACTAACCAATTTTTTTCTGTATTTCAAACACTTTTTAAGTTTGAGTGGAAAACAGTACTAGATCTGGAAAAAAATACTAGATAGCTAATTACAGGTAAATTACTCCTATCTAACGGAGATAGGACAATTCAGCTAATCATGTTGAAACAGCTATTAGAGAGTGAGCTAAATAGATTTTCAAGAACTATGTACTTAACTCTCTAACCAAAAAATCTATTTATCAAGAAATCTATTTTTCTAGATTCTAGAAACTTTAAAAGTTTTAAAATATTAGTTATAGTTAAACTTGCTAGACTCTTTCCAGCCTTGCTTGTCCTTATTTCCCTTTCACAAGCCTGCTCTCTTATGAAAAGGATTAGTTTGGGTCCTCAGATTCACAATATATTTGTTAAAAATCTTGGATATTTTTTCCTTATGGGCTTCACAGAACTGTATCCCAACTATGAAGACAGAGCAAGGACTTTTCTTATTAAATTAGATTGTTCCATAACTAGGGGCTTGCAACTGTTCCTGGCAAACAAATTGGAACCTATTGCTCATCAATTTCTGATGAAAGACAGAAATATTAACTTTAAATGACAATAGGATTTACTGATTTCTGCGTCAACAAAATGATTAGAATTTGTCTAGGTGAAAATTATCATCCCATAGGAACAAGAGAGGACAGGCAAGAATAGAAAACTACTGTTATCTCAGAGCTAATACATGGGAAAATAACAGAAAATTGTACTGAGCAAAGGAGAGAGAAAAAGAAAAAAATCATATTCCTCAAAGATGCATTTCTTAATTAACCACCGATGAATCTGGTGGTTATGATACAAAACTAGTAGCTACTGTTACTATGGAAGATCTAAATGTCACCAAAAGATTGATGACATTGAGAATGGTAGTAATAGAATGATTAAACTGAGTAAGAAGGTCAATATGTACAATATGTAAAAGTACAATATGTAAAGACTATTAAGAATGTATTTTGTTATAAACCAGAAAAATGTCAGTAATAATCAAAGAGGAATCAGAAAACCTCAAATATGTTGATTACTATTGCATCACTGAGATTTCAATATGAAAAAGCATCCGGGGATGGAACATCAAAATATATAGTGTCAAACTGATATTACAAAGAAAGAAGGGAAGGAGTAACCAACTAAATACTTGCTAGGTTGATATAAACTGATCATGAGTACAGTTGAGAGAGGAACTGATATTTTCCAGCTGTCAAAGTACTAATACTGTGGAACTGTCTTTCAATATGAGAGAGTATGAGGGCACATAAATAGTTCTGAGACAAAATCTGATCCATTTTTGAAAAGGCTGTGATTGCTTATACCTGAAGACAATTTTTAATGTCCTTTCTTGTAATATTCCAACTACCTCAAAGTGTTTTCCTTCACTCTATCTGGAATGTTTTAACTATTGCATAATACATATTAAACTAACATGTATTATAATTAATAAATAAAATGTTCAGTGTTCAGTGCAAAAAATTTTATGTGAGGATTCTTCTCACATAATTTTAGATATTGGACTTCCTTTTGCTGCCCCACAAAATGCAATAGACAGATCAGAGCATGTCCAGAATCTGAATCTTCCAACATATCTGTCTTGAAGAACAGTTTTGGGAAAGAAAAAAGATAATCCTGTCAAGGCATCCCTCTTTATGCCTACAGACTTTAGACATATGGCAGTGAGCCTTGTGGACAGATTATTTTTACAATCTGTTCCATTGCAAGTTCACATGCTCAGTAAAGAAGTTCTTCCTCATATCCAGGTGGAGCTTCCTGTGCATCAGTTTCTGCCCATTGCCTCTTGTCCTACTCCTTGGCATTACTGAGCAGAACCTGGCTCTTAGCTCTTGACACCTTCACTTCAGATACTTATATAATTGATCAAGTCCTCTCTCAGTTGTCTCTTCTTGAGACTGAAAAGGCCCAACTCTCCCAGACTTTCCTCATAAGAGATGGCCCTGTCCCTCAGTCATCTTTTTTTCTCCCTCCACTGGACCTGCTCCAGGAGATCCATTTCTCTCTTGTACCAGAGAGGCCAGAACTGGACAGAACCCTCCTGACGTGGCCTCACCAGGGCTGAGTAAAGGGGCAGGATCAACTCCCTCAACCTGCTGGCAATGCACCCCAGACACCATCAGCCCACATGGCCCCCAGGACACACTGCTGGCTCATGGACAGCTTGCTGTCCACCAGCACCCCCAGGTCCTTCTCCACAGAGCTGCTTTACAGGTCAGCCCCCAGCCTGTACTGGTGCAGGGGGTTGTTCTTCCCCAGGTGCAGGATTCTGCCTTTGCTGAATTTCAGGCAGTTCTTCTCTGCCCATCTCCCCACCCTGTTGGTCCTTCTGAAGGGCTGCACAGCACTCTGGGCTATTGGCCACTGCTCCCAGCTTTGTGCCCTCACTGAACCTGCTGAGGAGGCATCTGCCCTTCATCCAAGTCACTGATGAATAAATTAAATGATACTGGGCTCAATATCGAACGTTGGAGGATACCACTAGTGAGAAGCATCTAATTACATGTTGTGCCACTGGTTACCATTCAGATAATCATACCCAACTAGCTGCTAGAGGGTGAGATAAATAGATTTCCATTTATTCGATGTGTAGCTTATATCCAGACACTTAAAATATCGGAATTTTTATCTTTGAGACTGCCTTTTACTTTCAGTTGATGCAAGATGGGTAATATGAAAATCAAGCTGGCTTCAGATAAAGCACAGCACTGGCCTGGATAGAATGGGCCAGCCTCACTGCCCTTGTGCAAACTCATTCTTTCCTTGCAATTTTGCACTCCACTTCATGTCCCATTACCCCTCCAAAAGGGCCAGATTTTGATGCATGTCCTGTGTCAGAGTATCCATCCCTGCAAGGGTGCTTCACTACAGAATTTCAGAGAGTTTTAGAGGTTTGTGTGATCGTAGCTGTTCAGTTACATCTAAGTCCATCCCTAAAAGGCAAGGGAATTCTAATGTGTAAAGACAGAAGAGATTAACCAGATTAATGTTAAAGAGGAAAGAAGTGGAATGTTGTCTCACTTGTCTATACAACTGAATAGGAAAATTTTAATCCATTCTGATGACTATCTATATTTATTAATGAGGTTGTAAACCTACAATGAAACTGAACCTGTTCATGAGATTTCAGTAATGTAAACTTCATATAATGTCTAAATATATTTTAATGATTCAGCAGCATTCCTTACTGGAAGTGGTGCTCAGTCTTATGCTCTAAAATGACTGCTACCAAAAATGAAAGCATATGACTTTCTTTTTTATTGTAAGTCAGTAACAAAATAAATTTTATTCCAGACACACTTTTCAGTTGTTTCCATCATGATACTTAACTGAAAGAGTTAAATCTTGACCACCTTCATAAACCTCACAGCTCTTAATGCCTCTTCCAGGGACAATATATTAAGACCACGTTTACACAAAGTGACTATCTTGAGTACTGAAACTTTTGTATTTCTGTAGTTTGTTTGGCTACAAACCTTCCTATGGACAGAGATAACTGATAGCTACTTTATTTTTAATGCCCCTGAACACTTTAAACATGAACCCCCCCCAAATCTGAAATTATATAATTGTGTGTGAACATTATGCATGTACATGCTACTTAATGCAATTTAATCTCTTCTCAGGGATTTTTAAAATTTAATAATAAAATTAATTATTTTGTGA
The DNA here is from genome assembly GCA_013397075.1 of Rhabdornis inornatus. Lineage (NCBI taxonomy): Eukaryota > Metazoa > Chordata > Aves > Passeriformes > Rhabdornithidae > Rhabdornis > Rhabdornis inornatus. Next base: position 42,875 of record VWZS01004759.1, on the reverse strand, counting down.
ATTTGTCACAGTCATTCAAGTCAAAAGGATTTCTGACTGCTATAAAAGGTATATTAAATCATGAGACTTGATAAATTACAATATTTGTCATTATCCAACAAAAAAACTGAACTTACATTGAAGTTAAGTGAAGCACATGCATTTTGTACAATAAATATGTTTTCTTCTGTTAGAAGAAATTTGAGTCATACTGGTGATTTCTGAAAAAAATGGTGGGTATTTCTAAGATACTTTAAGAATCCAAACCTTAGAAGAATATAAATTACCTTAAATGAAGTAAATTGCTTGGCTAAATATTTCAGTTTTAAAAAAATAGGTATACCTATTAAAAAATAGACTCAAAAATAAGGCTTTTTTATCACAATTGCTGTGAATCAATTAGAGGAAGAACAGCATGTTCTACAAACAAATATCAAGTTGAAATGCATACAAGTAGCCCTGAAAAACTTGAACACTGAGAAAGAAAACCCCTTAGACCTTCCAGTAAAGGAGATAAAACACCGATGAATCTGTGTAAAAATAAGTGGGAAGAATCAAAATTCAACATCAAAGAAAAACATCGGCATTGTTTGTGGACTTGTTTGTATTAATAATAATCCATGGTAGAGCTGGGTGTTTGTATTTTGGTGGTTTGTATTTTTGTAGTGAGTCATTCATATTTTGATTACATTCTCTAAAATACTAGTTAGTCTAACAAGAAATTCTAATAATTGGATCACCATATAAGAAAAGAGTATTACTCAAAATATACCCAACAGGAGTCCTTCCCTGGAAGGGATAACAAATTTTCAGTTTTAGTTCAAGCCGTGCCTGGCTGTCTTCAAATTATGATTATATTTGTGGGGAAAATAATGCAGTTAATGCAGTTTAATATATCATTTTGCCAGAAAAAAAGATAATAGGGCAGAAAATAAAGCCCCAAAAGTAAGATCTGATGTCAACAAAATGCACATTATGACACTGCAGGGTAAGCTAAAGCTTTGCTCTTTTTTTCTGTTTCTTTAACAGTACTTAGCCATAATTGCATCATTCAAATCTTCTACCCCTAATACACAAACATATTTGAAATATCCTGCTTTAGTTTTAATTGACTCTCAGATATATATGGCATCCCAGGATAAATGTTTTTCCAGTGCTAAAACAACCGGGTAATATGTTTTTAGGAATCAAGGAGCAGGTTGATAATTATTTACTTGCCTAAATTCCATCACTCTTAATTTTGATCACTTGCAGTGTTGGTCATGCTACTCTATCAATTTGTATTCTCAAGCTACTACTTTTTTTCTGAAAATTTGACATACATATTGCTATACCATATTTTGGCATATGTATCAATAGCCCTTTGAAGTTTTGTCAATGTTAAATAAGAATATCATTCTATTAAAATTTATATCATGCAAAAACTCAAAGAAAACACAAAATAGCCTTAAAACTGCTAACTGAATCAGCAAATGGTAAAGTGCTAGGCAGGGAGGTGAATGGCCTTCTTCAGAGCAAGAAATATTTCAGGACTTCACAAGAGAGTAACGTAGCTTCATGGACCAATCACATCCCAATTGTTTTCAAACCAATGAAAAATGTCTTTACAAAAGCATGTACACATATAGTACTCAACACAAATTTAATAGCAACAGTAATTTAAAATTACATTTACTTTCACAATCACAAATCTTTGTCTTATAGATCGGGAATTTAAAAACAAGTTTCCATTTGTGGTGACGTCCATCAGCTAGGTGGAGCCTTATAATATTCAAAACATGTATTCTCTTTCTCCAAAGACTGCATTACTTAAAGGAAAGCATTGATTTTTGCCAAGAGAGATACAGAAAGACAATCAATCAATGACAGCTTTGCAAGAAAGCTACTAGTAAAACTACCCTTGGTTATCACTTTGTATTCCTTGAGGTCATACATTTATTTAAAATTTTTGGTTCTTTGATGATTGAGAGACAGCCACAATTAGAATCAGTCTTAGTCAATTTTTATTGCTGCATAAATGAACTAAAGGGAAAAAAAAGAATAGTAAAGAAAATATCATTTTAAAGGAAACCTTTCTATGGACTGGGCCACTTTCAGTTTGTTTTCATTTAATGTGTTTTTCTTTTATTTCTTTTCATTGTTTCGGAATGGTACTCCCTAGTTTAGTGCTCCCGCTGAAACTCTCCAAACTATGTGTCACATGCCCTCTGCCTTTCCCTGCCCTCCCCTCCTGAATCCTCCCTCCATCCTGGGATTAGTGCCACCCCATCACTCTCTCCAGCTCGGGACCAGCACTATCCAACCACCATTTCCACCACTCTTGCTCAGTTGGAAAGAATCCTCCCTGGAAGAGAGATAATCCCTTCCCTCATGATGTGAGGTGGCATAGAATAACCTCTGTGTCCTACTCATACCTTATCCCAGCTACTGCAAAAATTAACCCTGACCTGGCTGGAAGCAGGAAACACTTTTATGCACATTTTTCTTTCAAGCTATGCTACCTGATATACTTACTTATATCTTTTAAAAACCTGAAAATCTTAAGTTGTTTACCTGAAGTAAATTATATCTCTACTCTTCATGGCTTCCTTTTAAGATGAAGTAATGGAGATTTTAACATCACTAACCCACAAAAATTATGTAACATTGAAGAAACAACTATTAAAGTTCTGATTTTTATCTGAGGACAACAATTAGTTCAACACAATATAGCATTTTACAATGCAAATATTAGGATTTGGAAACTGAGAACTTGCAGAGACTAACAGTGTTTGCCATCTATAAAACATACTGTCATTCAAAACAACGTTTTTCTCAAAGGCAAAACAAAAAACCAAATTATAAACAAGACTAAAAAAACTCTCCCCTGGAGATAAACAACTTCAGCACTTTTTAAAAAGCCAGACTTTTGCTTCAAGAAAATATCTATATCTTCAAATGAAAAATAAAACAAATTCCAATCATGGGACTTTCTCTGACATAATTCAATTTCAAAATCATAGTTTGCTTGTGGTTAAAAAAAATACAACCTCAGGTCACTGAAACAGAGAAAACTGCATATATCCCAGATAATAAATGAAAGAAAATAAGTAAATAATAATAAGCATATATATTACACTTGTTATTAGCAGTTACAGACAGATTGTACCATGTACTGGGGTAAAATGTCTATCTGTACATACGTGCTGAAACACAAGATCTGAAAATTTCTATCAAATGTGATGAAGGTTAGATGTATGTTATCACTCAATGACAACACCAAAGACAGAAGTTTATTCTCTACTCCTTGATATTTCCCCCTAAAAAATGTTGGGGTTTTTTTCCCCATAAAAAATAGGTACTATTCCAAAGTAAATGATTCTGGAAAATAAACACAGTTTAGAAAAATTATGTATAAAAGTAATTGTTTAAGAATTCTTCTTCTCAGAAGCCATTATGAAAGGGACTATATCTGTTCAAATATCTCTCACCTAAAAGACATCAACCAAATATTGTGAAAATACAGAGTGCTATCTACTGCTAAAAGTACAAGACTATAAAAGTATTCCCTCTGGGAAAAATAAATAACAAAGAGGCTGAGTAATGCTTTTGTGTTGGACATAAGGTTCCACTTAAGAATTCCAAGTATGTTAGGCAAGAAAGCAGATGTCTTTGTTGTGTTATGCTTAATATGCTACTTTCTGTATCTCATCTCATTCATACAAAATGAATACTAAATATTAAGCTACTGCAGAAGACCTAAATAGCAAAGGAGTCTCTCAACATGATTAAATAGTCCCCGCAATAAAATTTAATTTAGAAAAGGCATTATTCAAGTGCAATTCACAATATTCTATAAATCAGATTTTTTAAATAATTAATGACAGAGATGGACACTGTTCTCATATTCATAGAAGAATAAGAGTATATATCCAAATAGTAACTGTGGAACAAATTACCCTTTAAAAATCCTTACTCTTGTTTGACATGCAGTAGGTTGCTTTTCTTCATATTTTTAGTTGTTGCAGGCTGGAGGTAATGCTTTTCAGCACAGTACATCCTATGTATGATCTGATTACACAATAAATGTTCCAAAGCCAGCAGCACAGGTATTTCATATATCCCATTTAATTTCAGAAAATATATAACAGTTATGCAGAGGACATGTAAATTTTTTCGCTAGCTTTTAAAATAAATATCCTATTTCTTCACAAATGAAGAACTGCAAATACAGAAGAGCACACTTACATAATGCTTCTGGGACATTTTTCCCTACCCACAAAACCAAAACAGATGTATAATTAGAGAGGAGTTACCACAATTATATCAGTAATTTGATACATTTGTGGACAGGTATCTCATTTTCTTGTCAATTAAGGTTTACGCTTAGCAGTCACTGTATTTTTCAGAATTTTGTCCAGAATATTTTAGTTTTAAATACCTCAAGAACTTGGTCTTTCAATTCTTCCCTTAGGAAATTATTCTATAATCCTGTCAAGAGATAGGTTATGCTTATCACTACCAAGTGACAGTGCTTGCAGGTATAACATGATACTCTTATTTATGACCTGAAACAATCTTCACAGAAAGATAACTGAAGTGGAAAAAATTCTCTTAAATTTAATCTTAGATGGTCAGGCAAATAACGGAACTGATTGTGGAAACTCAAGACATTTATTATGGCTGCCTTGCAGCTTAACACCAATAATAGTGCAGCCATGCTTATTCACTCCAGTTTAGGCTTTCAATTCATTTTATATCCAGCATCCAGCAAACCTGAGCTAAAGACCAAATCAGTTATATCAATTTACATTACATTTGCCTTATTTACCTTACCTTTATATTTAACTTATTTATAGGATATGTGAAATGTTATATACCATACCCTATTTATGAAGGTGTTCCTTCATATTCAAGAAAATATTTGGAAATTACTAGCTATCTATATTGCACAAATTACATGATACAAGAAGAATAGCCTAGACAGCAGTTTGTTTTTCTTTCCAGTAGAGGATATGGGAAAGAAGCCTGTTTGGCTGCATGCACATGTGAGATTATCTGTATGTCTCAGCCAGGTGAGATCCCTGGGGAATAAGTAATAGGTATCTGAAAAGCTAGGAGTGGGGGACAATATATTTTTTGCATCTTCATTTACATGTATTGTTAATGAATGCTGTATCAGAACAAGTATCTTTAGAAGACATTTATGAAAATTTTGCAATGGTTTCTGACTCTTCATGAAATAGAACGACGAGTGACAACTTTCTGGCAGTTATGTTAGCTTTTTCTGATGTTAGTTAAAGTAAATCTTCAGATAGTTTAATCTTCAGCCTGTGATCTCTAGAAAATAAGAAATCGATAGCTGTTTGACAACTCAGAAATCTCCATCTACCAAAGACACGTTGTGTCCTCCTTTGTGACATAGCATAGTAGCATTAAAAAAATGTTATATTTACTGATGAGGCATTTCCAAGGCCATAGGAACATTTCTCCATTTCAGTGATGGTGTGGCCATGTGACCAGCAACTCCATGCCTTCCCTCGAGCAGAGCTCTGCCCTGTAGCACTCAACAGGGGAGCAGGGCTGGGAATAAGAGCTGGGGTTGGGACAGAGCCATGTAAGTGCATAGTAAAACCAAGGTGATGGGATGGTGGAGATTGATCTGACTCTAGGGTCAGAACACCCTATAAGACTGACACATAGGGCTGAAGGAGACTTGGAACAGTCATTCCTGATGACAAAGGTGTAGCAGTTGGGGTTTTTTATCACTGATGACTGATTTCTGCCCAATCTGCCCTCCAGGAGAATGTGTCTTTTCAGGCAATCTACTTTACACAGAAAAGACACTATTACCTTTCAGTTTGAAGGAGTTGAAGCATATTAGAAGGCAAGCATCCCTTCAAACTAAATAAGCCCATGTATTTTGCTCTTTTGTTTTATGGCATGTTTAATGACATTCTGTTATCTTTTTTTTACTTATTGCTGTTTATGTTACAGAACATCAGACTCCACCAAAACCCATTCAGGGCTGAGCAAGGTGAAACAATTACTCGATAAATCTTGTACACCTGACTTCCATTTACACACATTAATGTAGTGGGGTTTTTATTTGTTTTGGGTGGTTTCTTTGTTGTTTGTGTTTGGTTTTTTTTGTTTGTTTGTTTGCTTTGTTTTGGGATTTTTTTTGGCATTTCTAAATATGCATTCATCTTGACATCCAGCATGCAATTATTTGCCAAATTGCTTTTTACTTAATTGGTGATTATCGTTTTGAAACCATTTACAGTTCTCCTGCAAGTAAGCTCATTCTTCCTCGAAGAAAAAAATTAAAAGGAAATTAAACTTAAAATTTGAGTGTTATATCACTGTCTCAGTCTTTCATTATGGAGATGGTAATGTAGATCATCCTCCAATCATGTCTATCAGAAAATGGTCAGTATTTCTCTTTGCCCTTTCTGGCCTCTAGCTTAGGAGTTCCTTTGTGAATAGGCATTTGTGACTCAATGCATAACAGTAGTGTCTTAATTCCAAACAAAATTAACCAGATTGAAAATCAAGCCAAATTGGTGCATTTGTCAAGCTAAGTATTTTGACAAAGCAAACTTTCTTTCTTCTCCGTTTCTTCCTCCTTTCCTCCAAATGACCATATTCTTTCAGCCATATGTCCAAGAATGACATAATTACTTTCAGGGATGGGAATTTTTCTGCAACATTCTACAATGTTTATTATATATCATATAATTACTTATTTCTATTTCAATTAGGGTTCATATATGTCTACTCTGTATTACCATCTAATCAGAAGCTTATTTCTATTTCCATTTATAACAGGTATGTTAATCTCATTATTTCAGAAATTAAATCCAATCCACTGACCTCACATTTTAAATAACCTCTTAACTCGTATACATGTGGTACTATGAGATAGCATCCTGTGCATATAATACAAGAAGCCTTCTCAAATTATTTTGATTTTTGTGGATTTGATGACTTTTGATTCCTTGTTTTATTGGCCTAAACCTTGAAATTATAATTCAAATCACATTTATTTCCTATTTTAAGTTTTCAGGTTGATTACATACAGAATATTTATGTTTATTTACAGCTGATGAACATCCAGAACATTGCATAGAAAGAGAGTTGGCCAGCATCTATGTGTGGTTAGGCAGAGGATGGAAATTGTCACTTCTGGCTGAATGAGAAGGCCTTTTTCCACTGCAGATGTGTTCTTACATAAAGAGCATAGTGCCCTGGTGACAGCTGGGAAGAAATAGCTTCCAAAAAGATAAGATAATAGAGCTCAAATAACTGAAGTGCTGCCATTGATGGAAACAGGTGGCAGAAAACCTGGGAAGTGGGGGTTATTTCTTACACAGGAGAGTTATATGAATGCATGGATCTTTGTCCCAGTAAAGACTGTGAGTTGATCCAAAGCTTGTGACTTCAAACTAGAGGACATACTAGTGTCAGTGATACATTGACAAGTCCCTCCAAAAGAGGAGGAATTTGTTTTTCAACTACCAGTGTTAAGTTTCATTATTATCACATCACCATTTTGAGATTTACTGAGTGGGCAAAATGTTTCGGCGCAAGCAGGGTAGCAAATATCTGGATTGTGCTAAGTAGAGTTTCTTGATACAGAAACAATGAAATGATTGAGAAAATATCATGAGAGAAATGAGGTGGGAAAATAGAATTATTATCCCGATTTCAGAATAGCAGAAGATTTTCCAGAGACCCAGTTGTTGAAATCCCATGGGATTTCATCTCTGCAGGGTGAAAGGACACAGGAAACATGTCTGATCTTCCTGGAAGCCCTCATAAGCACACAGAAAGGGATCATTCTGATATGCAAAAGTTGAGCAGGAGTAGCAGAAGGTAGGCTGCACAGGGAACTCCTGACTGTGTTGAGATGTAAAGAAAAAATTCATAGAAGATGAAATCTGAGATATGTGAGAGGAACACAGATATTTTACCCAGGTGTGAAGGGGTGAAGTTAGATTTGGTATGGAGTGTGAGAGACCGCAAGAAGGATATCTGTAAAGATATTGACAGCAAAGGAAAACTAAAGAAATTAGGCCAAATCTCAGAAGGATGGAGAATGCAGTGATAAAATATACAGAAAATTACTTTTTTCATAAAGTCAGAGAAAACTTCAGGGAAGTCCTCGTCTAGAGGTATCTATGGAAATCCTGTGGTATAAATCCTTGAGTACCCCAAGGCCTTGAGTATCCTGTTCTAACACTGAATTTATCTATGTGTGAAACAAGGCTGACTAGATGACCTGCAGAGGTTCTTTCTAGTTTATGTCTCGATTCTACTTTTATTCCCTAAATTTTGTTCTTTTGTGGGTTGTTTTCCAGTAATGGATAGAGACTTTTTTTTAAGTAAACAAAGTTTTCCAGGGATGCTGTATCTGACTTCATATGGATTGACAACTTTCTAGATGATACCTGCCCCAAACCTTTCTTAGTTTGAATCAGTGATTTTCCATATATGTTTGTTTTATTTTTTTAATTTCTGGCTGTAGCATATAAGTAACTGCAAGATATCTTTTGACATTCTAATAAGAAATTAGTTTCTTATTGCACAGCCTAAAGGAATTGAAAGAAAAGGTTGCTACAGTCTAATAGAAATTTATTTTCAGAGAAAAATTAGCACATTTGTTGTCTCACAGTTATATAAAAGGGGTTTATCCCTGTTATTCCTTTTCAGAAAGATCTTTACTGACGTTAATGACAAGTTCTCAACACAGCAAGGTCAGATCTTTTTAAATAAAGGTGGAGGTGAAGGCAGCTCTATTCCCTAAGCTACTTGAATAGTCTTCTGTGCATGGTATTTTGAAAGCAAAAGCAATTTATAAATTAATGCCAGGGTTACTGAACCATTCAATGGTCTAAGAGCCTGCATGAATTCCAATTACCTCTCTTTCACAAACTTATCCCATAGCTGTTAGTATGGGGTCAGTACATTTAAGTTCACTGCAATCAAGGTGGAACAAAGTTTACCTTTGTTTATCTTTGTCATTCATAGGTTTTGTAGATTCACTTGACTGTAATCTGGTTTTGGGAAGGGAGTGCTGTTAGATTACTTGAAATATGTGCCAACACTCAGGCTGAGACAGATACATCTCAATGAGTGGAAGCAGGACCCTTACTTACACACCAAAGCCAACTAAGGCAAATGGATTTAGATATATTATTATTTGATAATTGCTTTAGGTTTTACCTTGTAGATGATTAGATATTTTACTGTAAATGACCCCAACCTCCTGTCAGCAATATAACCTCCATTATTGGGAAAATACATTCTGTCCTTTTTTCTATATTCTTTGCGTTTTGTAAGATCCTATAAGATGGGGAAAAATAGTAATTGAAAAAATTACCAAAAAAAAAACCCACCCATGCTTTTGGATGATTTCTGCTAAGGGGTCCTGTTTGGTGTGATTTCTCAGTGTAGATCCTCACAAAATGCTGTATCTGGATGCATGATTTAAGGGATAGGTACATTGAATGAATTTATTTTGACTGTTTGATTGGAGTCAGAATTCTGAGAGGAGATTTTTGAGACATGAATTAGACCCTCCCTGGAAAAGCATAAGACTTTCGGGCAAAGAAGGAAGACAGCATGTTTCACCTGAAGAACAGAACATTTCCTGTGTTCTATCAGTATGTGTATCAAATGTATGAGAAGCTTGCTGTTGTTCTACAAGAGGGAAGCATATGTTTTGCACTGAGCTATCCATATCTTTTGTTCATTTTTTTTCATATATTAATAAGCATAATGAGAAGAGCAAGTCATTAAATTTAATGTGAACTTATTGGGCACTTCAAAATAGAAAAGTGCTGTGCTGCTGAGAGCTTTATACCATGCCATCCACAATGCACAAGTCCCATAATTAAAATGCTAATTAACACTTTTATTTATAAGGAACAAAGCTATTTGATTATAATCCCATTTCCCTGCTTTCTCCAGAATTATGGATTGATAAATCAGTGAAACAAGAAACCAACCCAGTTGCCTGAGGAATGATTAAATTTTGCTGTCTCCACACAGATCTGATATACATCATGAGTACAACATTAGCCAAATTAGGCAGAAACAACATAGAATTTTCTTTCCTTTTTTTTTTTTGTTTTGTTTTGTTTTGTTTTTGTTTTGTGGTTTTGTTTTGGTTTTATTTTTGTTTGTTTGGTTTTTTGTTTAATTTTGTTTGTTTGTTTGTTTTTCCTTCATCTCTTTAAAGAACTGTGGTTCAATTTGGCTTTTGTTCATCAAAGCCTGTGGAGAACTTAGTAGAAATCATATCCCTTGGTTAGTATTGAAACCAAAATCCAGAATACCGTAAATAGAATTCAGAAGTTTCAGTTCTGCAGCAATTAGATAGAGCATATATGTTTCTTCATCTTTCTAGAGAGTTTAAAAAGAAGAAAAAGGAAGAATCAAAATGCATATGTATATGTGTATATGTGTATATGTGTGTATATATATATATACACATATATATATATACAAATTATCCATATCCATTATGCAGACAAACATATATGTATGGTTGTAAAAAGGTGACGCTGTAAATATATTCTAATATTTGTGTCTCAGAGTCTTTTAAGATTTGGAATTATTTTTAGGTCAATTTATACATGAAGTTAGTAACACATGGGATAGAATTCATTACAGATGTTTCTCAATCTTTTTTCAAAATACAGCAAGAGAAAAAGAAAAAATATTATGCTCATGCATGTGCATTGTAACCACAGCAAAGTATATCCATCATTCATACAGCAACTCAAAACCATGTGATATGCTGATTTTTAGGAGGTTGCAACAATCAGGGAATTGTTCAAACCATTAGAATACAACACAGGTTTATGCAGAGAAGAAAAGGAATATCACAGACAGAAAAGTCAAGACTGATACACATAACCAAGCTTACAAGCCTTACAGTTGTGTTTGTGAACCACTGAATCTGAAAACACTGAAAAGATGGATCTATTTTTTTCTAGTCCAAGATATATGGTTTATGTGCCATCAGTTCTTTTTGCCATTATAGCATTTTGTATTTAAAGCTCATGTAAATAGACTCAAAGCCTGTGTACTTGCATGAAGTATTTGATACACATCTATACAAACCTCTTTATACTGAGCCCATGAGAAGAAGGAAAGCATGATTTTCTCTACATTCTTATCTTTCACCATAGATCCTTACAACATCTAGTACAGGTTTGTGATCTCTACATACAACTTATCTAATGGATATTTTATGCTCTTTCTTTATGTCCTGCAGATAGTTACCTTGTAAAACACATATTTCCCCTCTTTGAGACAGGACTGTGCCTTCATTTTAAAATGTATGGGAAAATGGAATCTTTGCTTGATCCTTAATGTAATGAGCACAACATGAAAGAGTCAACACTTACCATGATTATCCCTTTATGTAACTATTTTACCTAGCTTGATTATGAAGAAATAATTTCTGCATTCATGGAGCTTCAGATTGGGTTTTCCTTCTTTACTTAGTTCCATCAGAGCAGATAATAAATTCCCAACCAAAAAACAGAGAGATGGAAAAAAATCTGTAATGATAATTGCAATCAAGTGGATGAATGAATTTCCTCTCAGAATACTATACATCTATGTGTGTACTAAGTAGGATGAGCCTGAAATTGCACACCAAGCTGGTAGCTATAATTGAAAGGTACATTTTTTCTGTCTTGAAAGGTCATACCTTTCAGGATATGCTCCTGATGACTGCAGGTGGGCACATATTCGACACATCTTCAGAAAAGGGCAAGAAGGTCAGCCTGGGAAAATACAGGTTGATCATTCTCACTTCAGTACCTGAGAAAATACTCTTGGGATACATTTCTGTGTACGTGAAAGAGAAGGTGACTAGGAAGAGTTAGCAAGCAGGTACCAAAGCTAAATCACACCTAAGCAATCTCACTGTTTTCCATAGTGAAATGACTAGGTCTGCAGATAAAGAGGGAGACACAGATGTCATTTACCTTGACTTTTTCAACACTTGGAAGTCTCTATTTACAAGTGGAGTTCCTCAGAAGTGTATCCTATGGCTTCTGTTATCTTTATAACAGATCTGCAGGAGGAATAAGGGATGGATTAATTTGTGATGAAACAGACTGAGGAGTGACTGACTTGGAAGATGCTCCGCTGAAAACGTCCTTGGGGTTGAGGGGTCAGCACCATGGCTGGCAGTAAAGAAAACAGCACCCTGTGTATTATCAACAGGAATACTCAACTCCTCTTTTACATTATTACCCCCTTTTATATATCACAGGTTAGAGCACATCTCAAATTCAGTATCCAGTTCAGAGCCCACCTGTGCAAGAAGGATGTTGATAAATTTTACTTAGGTCAGGCAGGAAACACCAAGCAGCTCCAGCACACGTCTCATGAAGAGAGACTGAGGGAGCTGGGCTTGTTCAACCTGGAGAAGAGATGGTTTGGGGACCCCCAAACAGAAGGTCCTCATCTATAAAGCTATAATTAAGATGGATTTGTCTTTTAGAGAGATTTGTGGTGAAAGAATGACAGGTAATTCATGCATAAATATAGAGATTATTTGCCTAAGCAAACCCTCACATATAGGTGAAAAGCACCATTATAAAGATGATGAAAAACTGGAACTTCCCAGCTCTCAAAAAGTGGTGTGTTGTTCATCCTTCCCGTCCAACATCATTCTCCATCTCTTCTCCCTGAAATCCTATAATTTTGGAGACTTTCAAGGCTAGATGAACAAAGCATCCAGTGATTTGATCTGCCCCTAGAACTGGTCAGATTTTGGATGAACTATGGCTATCTAAACTCCCTTCCAAAATGAATTATCCTATGCTACTACATGAAAGAAGAGAGGAAATGTAGTATGTTGTGAGAATTTTCACAGCGCTTGTGTTATAATAAATTTTAAAGGAAAAATAGGGCTTTCTATTAAAAAATTTATGCTGCATGTCCATTATGAATAATAACAAATGCAGTGCAACTTCCTTTTAAGTATTAATTAGTTTGGTCTTTGACTACTCACTATACCTTCATGGTAGTGAGTTTGCACTACTGTCAAGACATATTAACAAAATATACAGTGAGAAAGTGCCTTTACTGGTTTTCAGAATTTTTAGTTCTTACTACTTACAAGATGTGTAAACCTTCTTAGGTCCAGATTAATAGTCTTCAGTTATGTGAGATGAATGATCAAGGACAATTCATCATCTTGACACCTGGATGCAAAAAACAAAGGGATTTCTGTAAAAAGGGGCTGTAAAAGATGCAGATGGACAGTAAATGTAACAGCTGGAGAGGTGATACAAAGCATGTCCCTAGATGAAAAAAACAAATCACTACTCCTTACTGGAGAAGCATTCTTTATTTGAGAATCAGAATATGGGGTCAGGAGCCACATTAGTATTCTGGAAGAATCTGCAGGACATCTCTTCTCATTGCACTCAAATAGACTTTTTCCCCCCATCTCTCTTAGATGTCCTTTCCCTTATCAATCTTATAGATTGTCTGAAAAAATACCAGGAAGGAGAAAAGCCAACAGGATACTCACTAGCAATTTTCAGCAGTCTAGGAAAATTCTGTCTTATAATAGCTGAAGATATCTTGTGCTTTTGGCGAAAAAAAAGTGATAACTTATTAAGAGTTTAATTTATGGCACTTTTTCTTATGTACAATATCTGTGCAGAAGAGATTGCTTTGTGTGTGATTTGAATCTTGTTACCTTAGGCATGTATTTTTAACTCATGCAAAAAAGGAAAATCTTTTCACATTCTTTTAAATACAAAATTAACTTCAGCACATTCTTTACTATGAGAAATCTAAATATCCATGTCATTAGAAGTCTTTAATGACTATAAATTGATGTACTACATGCCACTATAGCATTGCTAATATCCTAGTGTCTCCTGTAGAGAGAATCATGTCTCATTGCTGGATTTATGTGGTTTCCTTGAAGATATGAATCACAAGAAGAGACTTGTCTTCCTGCCACAAGTTTTCTTGAAAATAGCTTTCCTCTTTTTTCAATTTTTCATCATTGTCATCTAGCATGGCTGAGGAATTTTGTTTCTACTGGGGAGAAAGACAGTTCATCTTTGAGCTTCTCTCTGTAAAAACACATTTAGAATAACTTTGAAAGCACACAGTTCTTCGCTTCGGGTTTAATGTCTCTGCCCCTACAGAAGATGCCATAAATCTAATGAGACACAATAAGAGGTGAAAAACAGTGAGGAAGAGTGAGATAACAAAACAGAGGGAGAAAGAGGGCAGGGAAAAAATAAAGCATTATCTCACTGAAAAGTAAATAAATTGCCACTTGCTGACAAAACCCTAAAATATTGACTAAAGATGATCAGATAAGATGAAAGGCTAAGGTGAATGATTTAAATCTCGGAGGCTTTGAGTCAATAACAATTAGATTATGTTGCCTCAAGCAGCAAAAGAAAAATATCTCAACATATGTATGAATTGCAGACAAATTAGGCATGATGAGTGATTTAAAATTTTGGTTGCAATTAAGTATTTTTAGTAGGATAGAGATTTAAGATAGATATTGCCTATCAAAAGAAGGCTTAAGTGACTGCTGGTTGGTTTTATAGGAAAAATGTATGTGTTGCCAGATAACATTGATTTTCCCAGTATGGACTGATTATAAAACTGTGAGATGCAGGTAGTAACAGCAATAATAGCATATCTGAACTTATACTCTGAGCTTAGCTGAACATCTGTACCACTGCTAGAATTAAGGTGCAGAATTTTTGCCACTCCACTGCTTTCAAAACTGTGGCTGGGAATTCTCTCTTGAACAAATTTGCTAATGATTTTCTGTGAATCCTTCATTTGTAAGTTGCTTCATAATATATCCATGAAAATTCTTTAGGACATATCTTTGCAAATAGTATCTAATTGACTGTATATATTCAAACATATATTAACCATATTTCATATTTACTATTCTTCTTCAGAAAATACTTGATATCTACTTTTGGAAGAAACCTCATGCTCCTCCCTTAATTTCCCTCTGGCAAGTATTGTATATTCTTAGAGAATTCTGACTTAAAAAAAAATGAAAAAAGGGCAATGCTTTTCCATACTAGACATTATTGTGCATCTCTTTAGTCAGTGCACCTCTGCTGAGTTTTCTCCACAACTGTGAGAGTATTTTAAAAGAAGGATTTTTCTTTCAAACTGATCGCTTGCTGTAACCATCTCCATAACAAAAATAAACAGTGAACATGCAAATAGTAGTTAGTTGACCAAAATAACATGATAATCACTGACACATGAATTTCAATCATCATTCAAGAATGACTTGATTATCTGAATATTATCTGAATTCTGTTGTCTTTCTCTTTCTCTTTCTTTCTCTTTTTCTTCCTTTCTCTCTCTTTCTTTCTTTCTAAGAACTGATTTTGCAATGTATGATTAAACATCTTTAATATATTGATCCTATTGTAGGCCACAAGTAATGTAATTGGAGTCTTCTTTGGTATGTTAAGTAATGGAAATCCAAACTTTGCTCTGCCTTAACATGTGCTGGACAGCTACATGGTGTGCATGAAAAATCATATTTGGGCTCTAGCAAATTAAAGCAATGTGTCACTTAGGCCAGAATACTCAGTCTCCCAATAGGGGTTAAATGCTCTACTCTGCTCCCTCTTCAAAGCTGAAAAAAACAATTTTAGAACAAGAATTGAATCTTATAAGGAAATAAAGTAAAAGTGAGGTAATAATGTGCACATTCACCATTTATTGACATAAGAATTAGTATTTATACACTGCTATGAAAATTTCAGCATTTTACTGAGATTAGTCAATTACTTTGCTACATTGTTTGTCTGCTTTTTTCCGGCATTGAGGTAATAATTATATCCAGTTTGTTATTTCAATTTACTTCTTTACAAATATGAAAGCATTTTCCACAATCTTTTTCAGTTATTCCAAACTGATCCAGGTGTGAAGGTCAAGGAAAAAAATATCCTTTGGAGTTTTCCACAGAGAGTAATCTGTGTATTTTAGTTGGACTTCCAGTGAGACTAACCTGCCTGGGTTCGACAGATTTTTTTTTTTTTAAATAAGATTTGGATGCTGAAATGAGTCTTCATTCCTTTACCATATAGAGTAATCAGACATATCTTTTTTGGCTGTAAATGTTTATGGCCAAGGAGTGCTTACTAAACTTTGATGAGGTCTGTAGAAGCCAGACGCCCTGGTCTTTCTTGGTGGCAATTATGTATAAGAACCTTCTTTGGTCCTTAGAACACTTTTCAGAATTGACACAGTGAACAAACTGAATTTTGGTGGCCCAATAAGAGCTATTTGTAACCAACTCAAACTAGTTCACATTAAAACAAAAAAAGATGCACAAAAATATTTCTTCACCACTACTAAACTTGCAATTAAGCTTTTATATAACCAAGAACTATGTTTTCTGAGTGTTTCTCCATTTAGTTGGAACTAAAAGGATGACAAAAATAAGTCTGAAAGAAGTTTTTCTTTTTTCTTTCTTTCTTCTTTCTATTCTTGACCTATTCTGAGCCGTCGTGGAAGGAAGATTACTCAAAAGCACTGCTGAGAGAATTAAGACCTTGACTACATCTGCCCAGCCTTAACCTACAAGGTGGTTTTGATATGAGTTGCGAAAAGAAACAAAACACAAATGATGATCATATGTGTGGCTTATCCAAAAGCAGTAGACTACATTTTCTAGGCATGAACAAGAAAGAAACAAAGAAGCATGTGCTAAGGTGACTTTGTCACGTTGAATCATATCCCCACTTGTCTGTTTAGCCCAGAAATAAGTTTTGTACCTTTAAGGCTGGATTTGAGAGTGAAGGGGGTGGGGAGGAGAAGCGGTGGAATGTCTGAGGCGGTTGTTTTCAAAACACAGAGATAGGAGCTCCATCGTCTCGTCTCCTGGACTGTGTCACCGTGGCGGACAGCGGAGAAAGCTCTCCTTTGCGTTTAGTTAGTTTTTGACTAACTGAAGCAGAGAAGTTCCCCGGAAAGTTTTTTTTTTCCCTTTTCCTGGAATTATTTGAACCTGCTCTGGACTGGGGACCCAGGGGAGCACCAGGAGCTTGCACCTGTGGCCCACCAGGGCCTGGCCTGGGCAGCGGCATTTTCCAGCGCCGGAGGGACTGAGAACAGACTGAGCCGAGCGACCACCCACAGGAGAGAGACTTTCTGAATTTGTCATCTCTTCAGAGCAGTCAGAGGTTTTGTTGTTTGGTAGCGTTCATTTTTTGTCCTGGGCAGTGCCTTGCCTGTTGAATAAACAGGTTTTTTACACTTCTCTCTGAGGAAATTTCTTCCCGAACTGGTTGCGGGGACGGGAGCTTGGGTTTGTTTCCTGGGGGGGCCCTTGGAAGTTTTCTCCTGAATTTGTCCTGAGAAATTAAACTCTCAGAAACAGTAATCTGTGTAGAACCTTGGACATAGGAGATCAAAAGCTAGTAATAACCTATATAACTACAGCAATAATAAAATAAATTAATAATAATAATAATAGTAATAATAATTTATATTCATTTAGAGAGACATTAAAAAATGCCCCAACAACCCACTGGTGGTTTATCCCAATGATTTAACTTAGAAAGCAGTAAGTAGTGAAAACAACAATCCCTTGGGGAAACACATCCACAAATTCTGTCTCTGCTTTGTGTAAAGGCCAGGTGGGAAGACAGGATGTGGACATTTGGACCTGCTGGATTGGACCTCCTCTCCCATAGAGAATTTTTGCAGATGATCGCATCAGCCTGAAGGCTTCTCAGCTGAAAAGACATCCTGTATTTCAATAACACTTTATATTTAAATGCAGGGGGAAAAGATATTGACATGGAGTTAGAAATTATACTTATTTTTAGATGGCTTGTTATAAATATACAAGATTATCGCTCTGATTATGTATATCAGATCTATTTTTTCTTTAATTAAAGTAAAAATAGAAATAGAATTTGTCATGCATTTATGTTGACAGCCATCTCTTCTTTTAACTTACCTTATGAACTATGATATTTCAATTGGTGAACAGCTGTCAGAACCCAGCGCAACAGCATTCTTGTTTTATTTTTCTTTAAGAGAAGGAAGCATGTGAAAAATGCAGCAATAGATTTAGATATTAAACATTTTCATACTGATTCTGGTCCTCGGGTTTTAGGAATCTGTTCTATGCACTGCCCTGAACTTCCAACACAAGGCTCCAAAGATAAGCAGCTATCTAATATACAACAGTAAGTGACAACTGAATTCACATGTTGGCCAGTAGAAAAATACCCTGGTGGCTCTCAGAGAGGCTTGTTTTTGAGCATTGTTACAAGACAAGGAATACCTCCTTCCTGTTCAGAGAAAGCAGAATTTCAAGACACCTTTATTTGCTGAGATAATATATTCTTGGTTTAAAACCTTTCCTGGTTTACAAAATATAAATTATACACAATATAAATTATGCATGCACAATTATATATTACCAATTTTAACACCCTTGATCATCTTCATATACACCTTAGAAATATTACTAGATGTTACTAAACCCTTGGAAGAAAGAAACTGTAAGTATGTCATTATTTCTTGTGGAAAAATGTTCCTTCAGCTGTGCTATGAAAGGGTGATGTAAATTGAAAATCTTAGCTTCTTAAGAAAAAAAATCTCAAGCATGAGTGTGACACTTCACCCTCATCTTTAAAACACTCATCCATGACGAAAACTAGGATGTCCATTCACACTTATGGGATACATAAAATATTCTTTAGTACAGTATAATATGAATTGAAAAATATTAAAAAAAAACTATCTCAGGAAAAGAAGTAACTAAAACCCCTACAGGGTGGTCTCAGCATTTACTACAGAGAACTGCTTAATGGTTTATGACATGGTGTAAAGTAAAATAGCCCCATGAGGAACTGTGAATACTTCTTTGTACAGTGTTAGAAGGTCAGAATGTTTTGCACATGCAGCAGTGTCCCAGCTGCATTTCCTTTTGGGCAGGCTGTCCTAATCTTGCTCTTGAAATGCATATGCTGAGGGATTGCTTGTACCTGTACAGAGAATTAGGAGACTTGGACTCTGCAGGTATGTGATACTGAGTTGCAGAATAGATTTAATGTGTCTGGCATGAGTCCTCCAGAAGATTATCAAATGGTGTCTTTGAGACTGCTGGATGTTAGGATGACTCCTATATACATTCCATTGCTCCTCTGTCTGGTGGATGTCATTCACCCGGGACAAGAGGTGTGAATTTAATTATTTTTGTCCAGAGAACAAACCTGAACTGAGATCTAAATGAGCAGGATACAGTATTAAACAAGTGTAGCAGTATTGACATCTGCCATTGGCTTTTGTCAGAAATTGATCTGCTAGGTTGGCTGAAACCAGTTAGATCAACTTTGTCAAGGAGGATAAGCTGAATGATTCTGGCAAACATTTTGGGAACAAAGTACTAGTCAGCACTCAGATATTCTTATGAACTTCTATTTGAAACTGGGGAAGTTTTCACATGACATTTAAGGAATTTTTTTTGAGGTTTATGGTTCTAAAGATATCAATTCTTTACTTAGGTCCCACCTTTTTGTACATATGTCTTTTTTCTAATAGATTTAGCTGTCTTTTTTTTCCTGTTCAGTAGCATTTTTTGATTGATGTGTATTGTTTGACATGGTAAATAATAAGAACATTTTCTTTATATTTAAAATGGTCATTGCTGATTTATGAAAAATAAAGTTGTCTTACTACCATTTAACTTGCTTTTTCACATCAACGTATCTTTTGCTCCCTAACATCTCTTCCCTTGTTCTCTCTGAGACAACTTCAAGCCCCCTTTCACTAGAATATATCCTTTGGATGAGACTGAATTAGATCAGTGGCTGATCATTACTCATGTGCTTCTATTTCTTAGGCTAAAAATGGGAGTTGTATTATGTTGGTTCAATGAAGATATATATGTATTTATCACTGAGTGAGGGAATACTTCAGGTTACTCTTATGAAAAGCCATATATAACTGGATCATGAGTTTTTTAAATTAATTTGGTTTTGGAGGTTTTTTTGTGTTATGGGAACTTTTGGAGTTTTCTTTTGTTTTTATTGTTTGTTTGTTTGCTAAAACTCTTTCTAATATAGACTGTTATCAGCAAAAAATTATTCTAGAAATATATGAGGAAGACATCAAAATTTTGTCAGGAATTTCACATTCCTTGAAGAAAGAAAAAATTCTCAGTGTTGTTCAAGCACAAATAACAATATAATATATGAAATATCTAGGAAATACTGTAAATTTAAGTGCTAAAATCTACTGTTTTGAAGAAAACCCTGCCAAAATTATCCTGGTAGTGAATTTTTAGGACCTAATGCCTTAAACATATGCCAGTGGAAACAACTACCAAAAAGTTATTGAAGTATTTGAAACAGATGCATCTATGGTCTTTTTAAATTCACTGATGATTAAAATTTGAGTAGCCAGCCACAAAAATATCAGCAACTTTGCAGATGCAAGAAAGCAAGAAGAAACGTTGTCTTGCTTCTCTGTTCCTGTAGTTTTTATTTGCTTTATACTTTCAAATAAACAGGGCATGAATATAGGGCAGACTTTCCATTGCCTCTTCCAAGTCTACAACAAATTATGTTGTGTTGCTTACAGAGTACTCCTTTTTTATTTGCAGATGCATTAAAAATTTGTTGCTGTCTGTGTGACCTGTGAATAAATGATGTTTCTTAAAGAAGATTCACCACAGGTTTTGACATTATTTTTTCCCTGATAAAATGCAGGCAGATCATAATGTTGCAGCCAGCCAATTCACTTCAAAAGCTGCTTTGTATGTTTTTGAGTTTGACAATGATCTGTTGATTCAATTAGGAGTTCATCATAGCCCCCATAACCTGTGATGAAGTCTTCAGTTCGATAAGCTAGACAGAACAGCACAAAAGTCACAGACTTCTATAATTTCAGAACTTTCCAGAAGACAGTGGAAAAATGTATTAAAAATCTATGTCTCCTCATCTTCTGTGAAAAACAGTTACTATATTGTTATGAAAACAATGTACAGGGTTTCCATGTAGGAGTTGTCTTTGTACCTACTGAAGTGGGGCTTATCTGGGTTTTTTTTAGGCATAAGAAATATGGTACAGAATATGTGTAAGTAGTCCCAGCTAAAGATCATGAAGTTCCCTTGAAAAGTAATCTCACTTATCTTTAAACTCCTATAGCAGATTTCTACACTCTAGTTTACAGTCAGTGAAGAAACAGGCACCTCTGTGGAATCTCATACTGCAGATATTCAAAATATTTCACTTGAGTCATGCCCTAAAATGGCCAGTTTCTCTCCATTCCTGCTAATGAAACACTGAGCTGACTTTCTTGGAGGTAGATGTAGACCCACCATAGACTTTTGTGCTTAATTCTTTTCCAAAATATAATAATCTAAGGCTGTTTTTCAAAAATAATTTAATCTGCACTGTCTCCAGCTGCCCTCCAAACTCCAGCCCCAGCGCTGTGGTGTCTGTATTTGGATGGCAGATATTACACGGAACCTCTGAGAAACCAATTTTATAGTTGAGGAACACCTAGAGGTTAGACAGATCCTACACTGCCTAAAATGTCATGGGAAGCAAAAGTTTAGGCAAGGGAGTTATCTCAATGGAATTAGGTGAGGTAAATCCATAACAGGATTTATTTAAAAGAGAAAGTTTGGATGAGGTTGGAATTGTTATAGAGGCATATCAAATTTCTTGCAGACACATGTTAAAAACACATTCCCGGAGTTTATCCCCTTACCGTGGAACAAGGTGAGACATTTCTTAAGAGATTTATTATCTTCTCTCTTATGGATTCTTGTAGGGTTATAAGAAACCTGTAAATACACTTGCACAGGAAACATGATTCAGCATTGTTATTTCATTCTCTGCCAGCACCTTTCTCTGCTACCTGCTGTGTAGAATGCTGCAAGCAAGCAGATAAAATATATTTTTGAGACACACAGACATCTTGGGTGGCCATTTACCATTTGTACTTTTCTGACTTGGGAAGCTTCTTATATTTACTCCTTTGTTTATGTGAAATATGCATGAGTGGTTGTTCTGGGGAGTTTCCTTATTCTGTCAATTTCTTCTTTTTGCTTTTCCTTCTTCTATTTTTTTTTTTTTTAGTTTCTGGTGGTTTTTTTTCATTTTTTGGATTTCGAGGGGTGGAGGGTTTAGTGAATTTGCATGAGGATTTTGTCGTTGTTGTTTTGGGCTTTTTTACTATTTATTTAGATGTGTTTTTATTGGTTTTTTTGTTTGTTTTTGGGGTTTTTTTTAGAAGGTTTTCTTTCCTATTATAGAATTTTCTTGTTGGGTTGGGGTTTTTTGTTTTGTTTTGTTTTGTTCAGCTTTGTTCTATTTGTTTGGTTGGTTTGTTTTGGGTTGTGGGGTTTTTGTTGTTGTTAGGTGTGTTTTATTTTTGTTTGTTTATGTGGGGGTCTTTTTCGGTTTTCTTTTCTTTAACTTGTGGACAGTCGTTTATTTATCTACCTATTTCAGTTTTTATGGGGTTTCTTTAGATCTTCAGTTAGAGAGGTTGTGGACATAAGGGAAGCCTCTAGCAGCTTCTCACAGATATCATCCCACTACCCACTACCAAAACCCTGGCACATAAACCTAATATAACCTCCTATGTTTTGTTTTGTTCTTTGTTGCTTTGTTTTCCAGTGGCTTAACACTTTTTTCCATGTAGAAAATTGTGAGGCATCTGTTCTTGGGTGTTGTTTTCTTCCAGATTTTTATTTAAACAGGGACTGGGAGAGTTCAGTCATAGGATTGAACCTTTTGGTATTTTTGGTTTTGGATTTTTTTTAATCACACCATGACAACCCCCTGCAGTTTGTGGGGTTTATTTATTATCTATTTATTTAATTATCTGTTTGCTTCCTTTTTTTCCCCCCCAAAAAATGATTTCTGTTGGCAATTGCCTCTGGATCTCCACAGCGTTTCTGCAAACCAGTTTTTTTGTCAGCTGCTCCCTGCTGGGAGAACAACTCTTGGCTAAAAAGGGTGGATACCCAAATACTATAGCTGACTTGCACAGAGGGTATCAGGCTCCTGCACAGCTCCAGGGTTGATAGGTGTTTCACCAGTAAGGAAGAGTGCATGTAACACAAGAATTGTGGCTGGCACTGACTGTGAAGGGACCCAGAAACTCAGGTCTTGACTCACATTGTGCTTGAGATATCACCTTGGTCAGCGTGATAGAAGATGTGCTCTGAATGAGGAACTGAGTCCTCATGAAGAGGAGGTAGGTGACTTTGTGGCAGGGGATGCAGGTAAGGCTGAAGTGCTTGCTGTCTTCTTGCCTCAGGCTTTATTAGAAACCTTTTTCAGGTCTTTTGCCCAGAAATAGGGTTCAAGAAGGAGAAGAACTTTCCAATGATGGTAGAAGATCAGTTAATGTTCATCTTGAGCATTCTTAATCCTTAAACATTCACAGGACGTAATGGGCTATATCCTGTTCAAAGGGATAAAGTCACCTGAGTCAAACCAAGGTCCTCTAAGTCAGGAGAGAACTGACCCTGCAAGGAAAGGCTGAGCAAGCTGGGTTGGAGGAAAAATATTTGGGGAAGAGGGCCTAACAGTCATCACCCAGTGCTTTCAAGAAGCCATGGAGAACATGGATACAGAATCAGTAGGGCCTGGTGGAGGAACAGAAGACAATAATTTGGTGTCACAGCTGTTTATAAGAGGTGGCGTGGAAATGTTCAGTGTGAGTTTTATTACCCGTTGGAATAGGCTGTATGAATATCTGTCCTCAGACAATTTCTAGACAGCTGGACAAAGGCCTGAACAACTCAGTCTTAATTCAGTGTCAACCCTATTTTAAATATGAGCTTGGACTTTGCTTCCTACTTGAATGCTTCTAGATGGAGTATCATTTAATGGATATTTAGCTTTCTAGTTAATATCTTGGGCTGTCATATAGTTCAGCCTGCACATTTGATGAAACTATAAAATATTTATTTTGGAGTACCTGAAAATTAGACATTATGTCTTTAAACACCTCTGGGCCTTGCTAATTTGGGAGTTCACTGGGACTAGTAGTATAACGTGAGAATAAGGAGAACAAAATCCATATGGTTCAAGATTCCTTTCATACATTCTTGGGAAAGCTGAATGGAAAGAACTGAAATGATATTTTCCAGTTGTGCTATTGATTGGCTCCTCCATAAAAACAACTTGGTCCTTCAGTATTAACAAACTGACATGCCCTCACTGAATCCTTTTCATCATCTTAATTGCATACCAGACTTAATGAATGGGGTGCCTGCATAACAGCAAAGCAGAGCTGCAGTTTGTTCAACACAAAACATAATGATTTCAGGCATGCCACAAGTGAGGAAGGACACCAACTATTTCTTGTGCATTCTGTTTATTTGCTTCTTTTCCATTTTGGTTTCTGCCCCACCCTACCCCATTGAAGCTGCATGCTAACTGTAGCCTGGGGAGAATTCAAACCCAAAGATTTCCAACCTTTTTCACAATCATTAATTTTGCGAGATTTCCCTATCACTACTTCTTGAGCCCAAGACCATTTTTGTCAGGACTTTTAAATTCCGGAATTATTTCTGTGTCCAAGAAGTATCATAAAATTTGGTGCTACCAATAAAAACTGGACATTTTACACAGATGATTGCACCTTGATTCTATAACTTGCAGTGAAGAAAAGCAGCTCATCCCATTAAGTATTCATCTTTTTATTTTTTACTTTGTTTTATTTTTTCCGAATGCATTTGAAATATTAACCTAATAAAAATTCCCTTTAAGGAAGTCTAACTAGACAGGCAGTATAGTAGGGACAGATATTTTGATGCATGACTAGCCGATTTTAAGATAAATGAAACATAATTTACAAAATGTGTGATTATGTGTCATTTTATATTTTCCGAGGATTCACTGTAGTTTTTAGACGACCGGATGGATTAATAGAACATGGGCTAGCAAGAAAATATCTAGTAAACTAAATGATAACAAATTCAATTATTTTACTCTATGAGATAGAGGTGAGACTTTATAGTCTGGAAATCTTATGAAACTAACTTGAAAACAGTTTGTTCTATAAATTTTAATTGTAAGTCAATGTGGGTAAGAGTAGATTACCCTTCTTCAAACACCAGATGGATTTATAATCATTCAATATTTGCCCAGTTATAAAAACATAGACCTGAGCTAAGAGGCAAATACAGAATTATTGGAAACAGCTGTTCCAGTCCACTTTGTTACTAGTCAAACTGGTGAAAATGTCCTACAGTTTAAAGAAGTATATTTAAGGTTATAAAATCCAGAATTTTCATATATAACATATTTTTCTTACATAATTTCTGAAGTGTATTTCTTAAATGATTTTGCAGTTATATTTGTAGTGAATTGTTAGGCATTTCAACTAGACTTATTATGTTATGGCACTGAGTATAATTTAACTAGTAAAGCCACAGAAGTAGTATGATCAGTATGAAACAGTTCCTATTTTAAAACTGATATATTTATATTTAAAGTTTTTTTTTTAATTTTATTCTAGAACACATAGGCCTTCATGGCAATGGAACAACAAGGAGAGCAAATGCATGATCAGAAAGAAGACGAATCATTATTTTTTAAAGTATTTTTTGTTATATTATACAGCTTAACATAGAAAGTATAATAATAAAGGTAAAAATTTTTAAAAGATATTTAGAACTCAAAAAAAATAACATAGAACACAATACTTCTTACTTTTAATGTGCTTTTAATCTCTGATAGAAGCTCAAATGTCAGCACTTCAGCGAATTTAAAAAAATAAATAGTTATATGAGAACCAGCTTTGAAATCATTGTGAAAGAAATCAAAATTGACTCATCAATGACAGAATCAACTCAGCATTTTGTGATAGATTGTGAAGTCTAAGAGGCATTCATCTTAGCTAGAAAATTCATATTATTAGAAGTTCATATTAATATTGTAACCTCCATGTGCCTACTATGAAACAATCTGTTCTTTGGAGAATGGAATAGAAAATTATATGGGACAAATCTGGTAGTCCTCCTCAGAATCTGGAAAAAAACAGTCAGCTCAAGTGGATCATTGGATGACACTGGTGTCACTGAACACTGAACAAAATCAACTAAGATGAACCTGGGAAACACAATGAGGATTCAGTCACTAGTGTTCTCATTCCCATATTGCACAGCAGTAATTCCACTCTACACCTGTGTTTGGGTACTTGTGATCAGGAAAGATCTAAGTGTCTACCTATGAGATTTTCTGTCTTGCATTCAATTTTATTGAGCAACTAAATACTTGCATGAATA
The DNA here is from genome assembly GCA_013397075.1 of Rhabdornis inornatus. Taxonomy (NCBI): domain Eukaryota; kingdom Metazoa; phylum Chordata; class Aves; order Passeriformes; family Rhabdornithidae; genus Rhabdornis; species Rhabdornis inornatus. Next base: position 16,594 of record VWZS01004759.1, on the reverse strand, counting down.
TCACTTTTTTTTTTTGTAAAAGAGAGTAAAGCATCTAAGAACATTTAATATTTTTTCTATGTTCAAATATCCTAAAATGAAGTCCACAGAAAAGATTTTACTGCATTTAATCAGGATGTGCCAAATCAAGAATGAAAATTTTCTTCTACTTTCCTGCTTTGTCACTGATTCACACTAAAAAACTACTTTTCTGCCTTCCTTTAAAACATTGTAAATTGATCACAGATGCAAATAGGACACATTCCCAATTTCCTGGAATTATTTTAAATTTAATTATTTCTTATAACTATTGTATATTTAGTAGCAGCAATAATAATGATAGTAATGATAAAAATTATAATGATAATTATGATGATGA
>VWZS01004759.1:0-16208 GCA_013397075.1 Rhabdornis inornatus | reverse complement strand
GATGATGATGATAATAATAATAATAATAATAATAATAATAGATTATTTCCTTAAATTAACCCATTCTTTAAGGCTTTTTTAAATGGAGCATATAATTTACACCACTTTTTACTTTGGTAACTATATTTCTTATGAAGTGTGGAGAATTGTATTGTGTTCATTAATATTTTACTTGTAAATACAATATGGTTTCTCTCAATATATACATATTTTTTCACTGCCTGTTATTGAAGATGGTAGGAATTAGACTTAATGAGGGAATCCAGTCCCTCATCAATTGAATCCCATGTGGTTTCAGTCCTAAAAATTGTCTGGTTGAATACAGAAATATATCTGATCCGTGATAATGAATTCTAACAAAGGCATGTAAGAATAAAAAGCTTTCATAGTAATACTATTTAAATAAAAATTGCAAACAGTATCTTCTTCCATTTTCCCTCCTGAATGCTTAAATTTTAGTGGTTAAGACAGTGATAACAGACATTGTTTGTAGTTCTACTGCCAACCCAAGCTATAAATCCTCAAAGACTTATTCAGGAGAAATAAAATCAAGCTCTTGAAATCATAAGTGTTCTTACTGAATAAACAACTTAAAGAGAACCACGACTGCTGTCAGCACAAAAGGAAACTGAAAAAAATCAATGTGAATGAATAAGGCTCTGACTTAACATGAGCAGCAAGCATGATACCTATAAAAATGCAAAAGTTTTGAGCAAGCAATTGTGCAAAACAATATTTTGAATATAAGAGATCAGTAAGTTTTCTAAATTCTTTCGACTATATCTTGGTTCTCCATAGAAAGAAGCATTTAGAGATAAAATAAATATAACTTTTGAATTCCACTAAATAGAAATGAAATAACAGGCATTTTGCTTTACTGATGCTTGGTTTCCATGAAAAAGAAAACTTGTTCCAGGAGATGCTTTTTTAGGACAGTGACTAAAGATATTGGCAAGCTATGGATGACTCTCATGCAATCATGTGACACTGATATATGCCTGAAACATTTGTGACAATGCCTCTTACATCTCAATGAGGAAAGTGTCTAATACATAGCAGCAGGGTGATGCTTGAAAAAAAAGTTCTGAAAACCAGCTCAGGAGTATAAATGTCTATAAAACAAGTTATTCAGAGCAAGAGGTAATGCAATGTCATGACCTTGAAATAAGAGTAATTGTGAAATTATTTTGTCCTACTTGTGTCAGAAAATAACACACAATGTTTTCTGTTCATTGTATATACAACCTAACTTAGACTACTCAGTACAATGGACCAAGAAACATGGAAGTGTTCTTCAGGTTTACCAATAAATTAAATTTGATGTCTCAAAAATCTAGTGTGAAAATTTTATGATAATTAGAGATTTTTTTTTGTTTTTTTTTAAAGCAAATGTACATATACAAATATATTTTTGCATGTGTATATGAACACATGCAAAAGTTGTTGAGCTTGAAATACTATTCCTAAAAATATGCATATTCTCTGCTTAGATCATGAAGATACCATTCAATAGTAATTTTGTACGATTCATTATTTGTAGAAGTCCTTTATTAAAATAAGTTACAAGTTTCTTCTCTTCTCTTCTCTTCTCTTCTCTTCTCTTCTCTTCTCTTCTCTTCTCTTCTCTTCTCTTCTCTTTTTCTTTCCCCTCTTCTCCTCTCTTTTATATTTTACTTTTTGGATGTTATACTAATTCCTTACATTTTTCTTTTTTTTATTCTTTTCCCTCTCTAGATGTACATTTTTTAGGATTCCTTAGGAAAATACATTGCTAGATAAGGATCATTAGTCTATATCATTCTTTGTTTCCTTTAAATGAACTAAATTTCCAGTAAATAATGAAAAATCACATCACTAATTAGCAGAAGTGCATTGTTTCCCTCCTCCCCTTCCCTCAATCTCTTCTATTTTCAGTCTTCAATATTAAATTCAGGAAGCAGAAACATTCATAGACAAAAACAGCAGGATTCAACTGATATCTGCACTAACGTGTCATCTTACACTGCAATTATGCGAAATGGGGAAAATAAGAAATTCAAAAGAGAATTATTCTGTTCTACCATATGAATTTTTACAGATCAGAAGTATCAGTATCTGAAAGACCAATTATTTTTATTAGCTCCAAATATAATTTAGTATGGCCAACTGAGGTCTGGACCATAATGGTCTCTGGAGAGTGTGTCTCAGGATAAACAAGATCTTTCAAAAGCAGCATGATTCTGTTATCCAACAGTTAATAAGAAGGTTTTCAAAAATATGATAGCTGTTGCCTGCATACAGAAGAACATCCAGCTAGATTCACCACATGCTTTTGATGTAACATAGAAGAGATATCTATAGGTCTACTATATGTTGTATGTATGGTTACTGAGAAGAATGTCACACATGAATGGCTTCAGTTTGTTTACCGTGTTTAACATTTTCTATTGACAGTTGAAACATTTCTGTTGCACCCTGGGTTTTTTGATGAACCCTTTCTCCAAAAATGTTTTTTCACCAGTAACTATAGACAATGTAGGTGTCTTACTCAGCATTATATATTCCAACCCAGAACAAGGAATCTAATTTTTAGTCAAGTGATATCAGGTATCACAGTGAGATATGTACTAATTTTTATTTGCCTTTAAGTATGTATAATGTGTTAGATTACAGAAATTTCTTCACGTGACTCATAGTATCAGCTAAAATGGTGTTAGTGTAACAGAAGCAAAGGCCTCAAATTTTTACTTAAAATACTAGATACTTTTAGGAGATAAAGAAAAAAATCAAGGAAATTAGAAGGAAAAAAAATATAACGCAAAGGCAGTCAGTAAGTAAACTGAAAAAGAAGAAAGTGTTCAGATGAAAGCATTTAACTTTAGAGGAAGTCCTGCAGGCAAAGCTACGATTCCCTGAAACTATTCATGCCAAACCAACTTGTCAGTAGAAATAAAACTATTTACAGGCACAAGAAACCTAAGTATGGTGAGGGGAAAGTTAATAGGAAGTGACTTTCCCTGCCATTATTGATCATGCTAATGGCTCTGAATATTGCTCTTCAGGCTGATGCATGGTGCATGAAAAGGGGATGGTAAGTCCTAATGCAGCTAGCAGATGAGACATCCCCCATTCCTTGAGGTGCTTTAGTATGTACTTTCTGATTCTACAGTAAAATTCATCTTTCACTGGGACTAAAATGAGGAAAAGGATTTCTAATGTTTGCTTCTGCTTCTCTGTCATTGTCTCATAGATTAAATCAAATCTACTGCCTACTGAACAAGGTCATTTTTTGCCAGTTTAGTGCCACATTACATTAAATTCAACAAACATATAACAGCAATTTTATGATGTAGTACTAGCTGTGTCAGAGGTTCACAGCTAAACTCTCACTTTTAACAATGAGTTCAAAGGGTACTGGTCAAATATTGCTTCTGGTCTTAACTTGGGACATGAAAGACACCATCTGGCTGCATTTTTCCAAGGCATTAAAATAATAATTTAAATAGTTATAGATGTGGCTCTAACAATGACTAGAATTTACTGCTTCCAAGTTCCTTTTCTTTTTTTTTTTTATTCTTTTATTTCTTTTATTTTTATTTCTTTTATGCTTCTATTTTTATATCTTTTATTCTTCTATTTTTATTTCTTTTCTTTTTTTATTCTTCTAAGCTATTTTTACTTACAGTAACCAGGCTTTAAGGTAAATATCACATTCGGGACAACCTATATACAATGTTATATCAGGTTTTGAGGTGCTGGAGCATGTTCAAACAGGAGCAATAATGTTGGTGAAATGTCTTATAAGGAGTGGCTGAGAGAACTGTAGCTGTTCAGTTTAGAGAAAAGAAGGCTCAGGGAAAGCTCTCTCCCACTACCTGAAAGGAGATGTCAGGAGGTGGGCATTGGACTCTTTCTCCGAGTAATAAGTGACAAGTCAAGAAGAAGTGGCCTTCAGTTGCACCAGGGGAGGTTTTAGGTTGGATGTCAGGGAAAATTTCCCTATCAAAAGGATTGTCAAGTATTGGAGCAGGAAACCCAGAGACTGGTGGGTGGAGACACCATCGCTGGAGATATTTCAACGGAAGATGGATGCGGCATTTAGGGACATGGTTTAGTGGTGGTCTTGGCAGTGCTGGGTTAACCATTAGACCTGATGATATTAAATACTTTTTCAATCGAAATGTCTATGCAATTCTATTTCGACCAAGTTCCTAGTCTTCACATGCAGAAAAGAAGGAGGAAAAATTAGATTGGCAGGTGTCATATAGTTATGCTGTTTACATTATGTTTAAATTTTAATGTTGTCAGGATTATTAATTTAATTCCATTCTACAATTAACGTTTGTTTCAACAGACCTACAAAACAAGAATATGAGTGAAAATATTTGACTGAACTGGAATTTCATAAGTTTTTTTCAGCATACTTAAGTGAATTTTCTTCATATTCATAATGTTATTCACATTCATAATCTTCAAGTCACATGTTTCTAATATTTATTTTCCAGCTCATGAAGAGCGATGTCCATCTAAAAATTATTTGATCTCCTGTTAGTCACAATTGATTTCAATGGGAAATCACAATAAACTGTTAATAAAGATGTGTTTTATGCTTATTTTCAGGTTAATACAAGCTGAGGTAGTTTTGGTAATGCACAGATACTTAATGATCTTGTAATTTTGAAAAATAAAACTTCAGCACTGAGTCAGGTCTCTAAGCTCTAGAATGACTTAGGCACTTGAATATATATATGCTTGAAGTTTTCCTATTGGCTAGCTCTAGATTTTACCTAATATTTGAGCTGTGTAAAGTGGAAGCATTTATTTATCAATATAGGAAACTAAATGCTTCTCCCTCTGTGCTTATAGATAGGCACCTTCCAGTACATTCACTTCATTGAATACTAAAATGATATAAAACTAATTTTCTCACTTCTGATAGATCTGAAGCACATAAGTCTCAACAGAGATCAGGCTGAGCCTGTCCATGAAGCTAGGTCCTTGCGTTTGACTCTGTGCTTAATCTCTTCTACCCTGAATTCATCTGCTGTAAAACAAGGGTAATAGGATTGCCTGACCTACCCTTGAGGATTATTTCAGAAATTAATACATCCCTGTAATGGTAACCTATATGGACATCTAGACAGGTGTCACAAATGAGTGCTTTAGGTCACCTCATACAGTTCATGCAAAAGGGGGGGGATGCAAAAGGGTAGACGTTCAAAAAGTAAGGGAGATCCTCCTGTTGTGTCATGAGATTCAGAGAGGTTTCCCTTGCCAAACTTGGACTTGATCCATGGTTAAATTCTAAAGGATTCAGCAGTGCTCAATCATTGACTAATACAAAATCATTTAATAGAATTTATTATAAGCACAGTGGTGACTTAACTATAGATCTGAGGTGACAATATTCACACTATAGCATATATGAAACAATTCACACAAGCATACATACTATCACAAAGTAGTAAATACAAGGGTATACCTGTTAAAAATCCCCCAGGAGTTCAGTGAAATACTCAAGCTGGATGTTTTTGCATCTCTCAACAAGTAAAAAGTGTTGAGTCTTGAGCAGTGGGGATAAAGCCCAGGTCCTGTCATCTGCTTTTGACAATTGTCCTCTGAGTAGCACAACCCTGAGTTTGCAAGCTTTTAGTGGCACTGCACTTGGAGGTGATGGGACAGCCCACTGCAGTTCAGGAAAGCTCAAAGGGCCTCACTTAAATTGCTTTAGTCATCATCAAATCTCCAGGATGATTTAGGCAAGGGGGGGTGATCCAAGGATGTCAGGGAATAATTATGTCTTGTCCTCCTCCTTGGTTCACTCCTGGTACAGACAGCGCTGATCCTAGTATTAGTCACATACTGTTTCTGATAAGGTCAAAGGAAACTACATTGCCTAACTCATTTCTCTAGGCTGAGAGATAACAAGAATTCCTGAGATCATATTGCAATCTCTGGCAAAAAGCACCACCACAACACATATACTCTTTTCAGTCATTTACATACAGTTTCTTTAGTCATATATTATAAAATTGCTAAGTGGAAAGAGTCCTATTGGAAACATAGAAACAGAAACCCTTCTTTTACTTCCACAATTCAGAGAGACTTTGTGCAGTGCAGCCTCATGACAAAAGTGACCTGTGGCCTCCTGAGTTGCATTAGGCAGATCGTTGACAGCATGTAGCAAATTCTTCCTCTCTGTTCAGCCTTGGTGAGAAATATCTGTACTGCTTGTACTGATGGACAACCTGGAGTCCAGAAAACAGCAAAGGCAATGATTAAGAAACTGGAGCATCTGACATAGGAGGAAATCATGAGAGAGATGGGGCTGTTCAGTCTGGAGAGGCAAAGGCTTGGTGAGATTTTATCCACATGTATAAATTCCTGATGGAAAGGACTAAAAGGAATTAAGTCAGACTCTTCTCAGCGGAGTCCAGTGACAGGACAAGAGGGCACAAACTGAAACAGAAGAAATTTGACAAGAAAAAGCTCTGTTACTGTGAGGGTGGTCAGCACAGGAGTGGGCTGTACAGAGAGGCTGTGAACTCTACATCCTTGGAAATAAGCAAGATATAACTGCTCATATTCTCGCACAACCTGCTCTAACTGATCCTGTTCTGGGCAAGAGGTTGGACTAGTCAAGCACCAGAAATGTCCTCTAACCTAATCCATAGTGTTTCTGTGAGACTATTTTCCCATCAGATATAATGATTCTATTAATTAACATTAATCTACTAAATTCTCTTTGAATTCACTGTCCTATGCATGGTTCATAAAACAATTTTTCTTCCTATTTTTTCCCCAGTTGATAGCTCCCAGTAAAGTTATATTTTTCTATGCAGTATGTGTTTACATAATCTGTTCTTATGACATTTTGATAGTGCACAACTTTATGGCCATAAGTATTTAGTTTGTTAGAAAATATCTGAGCTTTTAGTGGTGAAATATAATTTGTCATTTTTCCGTGTTAGCCAGTTAGTCCATCAGGTTTACACGTGAAAAAAATTCTGTCACATAACGCATAAAGGAGCTCAGCATAGAAGTTTGAAAAAGCTGAATGAAATGAGAATTTTTTTTGGAGGGGGGCAGGGATTTACTAGGATTTTTTCACGTAAAAAAATAAATTATTTCATCACAAAAATCCACTGCTATGAATGATTTTCATAGGTATCTAGTAGAGAATTTGCTTGAAATGTTATTAAAATATTCCTCTAAAGATCAAAAGAAATTATTTTTTTTTAAGGAATTTAAGGCAAAAGGAAGAATTAGGAAGAGAAAATGTAATGAGTCGTCAAAGGTATATTAAAACTGACAAAATATTTTTGTGCTGTTCCACCTTTTTTACAGACGGTATGCTTCTGTGGCTACCAATTTACTTTGATTAGAAAATTTGAAGCTCTTGCTAATTACATGGCACGATTCTGGGGCAACATGAGAAGATCATTCTTGGTGACAAAAGCAAAGCATCATCACACAGTGATGCTTTCAAGGGAAAATGGGAGTTATGAAGTTTATGCAGGAGGGTCTGATCACATTTGTTTCTGTATGATGATCCACACAAGATATTTTACTGTTAATAAACAGTTTTTATTCTTTCTTTTCTACAGATTTTAACAGAGAACTTGAACTTTGCTTATAACTAGATTAGTATAAAAAAGAAAATAGTGTTTACCTGATCTCACAAATCCATTCATTAGCTCGTTTTGCTTTCTCTAATAGCTCTGAAATACTGTGGATTTTAGTGAAGGAATTACTTATTTAATCTATGCATATCTGTGTTCATAAACAAACTTATTTACCTACATATACCCCTGAGTACATCAGTTCATACAATATATGTAATATACATATACTTGTGCATGCATATGTATTATTTAGATGTGATTGTGTATCTACAGACACAAAATAAATTGCATTAATGGAATGAGCAAAAATGTTATTAACTGCATCCATTATCTCAATTCAAATAGAAAATGCAGTGCAAACCCATAATTCCCTTTCAGTAGGGCAGAATGCATGTTGGGAACAGAAATATCAAAATTATGGACTTCACATTTGTTTGTTGACTGTACCATTGTGTTTTTTTTTTATCTTTGGAGGTCTTTTTGTCTGAGTGTGGCATGATGGGGTACAGGAAAAACAAATACATTTTTTTAATATTTCTTTGTTTTATTTTATTGCAAGATATGAGGGATTTATTTTTTTTTCCTATATTTATTTTATTTTGGTAAGAAAATAGTGATAGTTTATATGTATTTTGCTCATAATCAATTAAAAAGGTATTATGACAGTCCCAACTAGAAATGTGTAAGAGAAAAAAAGAGGTTTTTTTTTCCCACAATTATTTTTTAAATAATTATTAATTTCCAATTAACACACAGTTAAATATTTTTTTTATATCAAATTGTAATACTATCAGAAAATGCAACCTTAGGAACACACAGTCCAAATAAAACAAGAATTTTGTCACAGAAGCTGAGTTTGGTCATAGTACTCTGGTTTGAAATGGATATCACACTGAACCAACTTCATCTTATTTAACCCCACATGAAACAAAGCAGTTCCTCTATTAGCTATTTGAGATTCTATTAGCTCCCTTGACTTCAGTGGGGGCTGACTGTGTCTCAGTGAAGTAATTATCCTCACTCAGCTAAAAGAACAGAAGCAACTGACTGGGGAGAGATGTAGCAGCTGAGGCTCAGCATTACTCACACAGCAGGAGTGGGGATGAAAGGCACCAGGCACCATCACAGCAGCCACTCAGCCACCAGGTCAAGATAAAAAAAAGAAAAACTGTTGGCAGTAATTCCACCTTTCCCTGAGGAATAAAAAAAGCAGCCCTAGATAGCTTTCAGGAAGGATGACAAAAACTTGGTGAAGTGAAGACTGTAGAACACCTGCACTTAAACTACAAAGAAAAGGAAAAGCTCAATATGTGTTCAGACCAAGGGATAATATACTGCCTCAGGGTATTGTGCTTGTAAACTGCACAGTAATGCTGCTGGGTATGTATATATGTTATTTTAAATATAACATGGAAAAAAGGCTGAAAATTATAAAGTCATGCTGTATATTTTAAGGGATAAATATAATCCTGGGAACAATACCTTAAAATGTGGGTAAAAAATAGCGTACAATCTATAGAACTTTCTACAGAAAAAAAATGTGCTTTGTTTTCATGCTTAAAGGATTTATTTCTACACATTCTAAAGAAAAGGTTGTGATATTACCAAAGAGAAAATTTACAATTAAATCAATAGGTATTGATAATTTGTCTTTAGGATACATCAGTCTGAAAATCTATTGAATAATTGATATGGTAAATTTTATTATGAGTTAATAAAATCTCCTTAACCTAGTGAAGAGTGAAACAAAGTAAAGAAATTTAAGACTAGCTGGTATAAAAATTGTTCTGAAACATCTAGTTACACAGAATTTTATACAGAAAATAACAGTGATTCCATAATGATTGCAAAAGAAAATGCCATGTCCTACCCCTGAGGAGGAATGTCATCTTGCTCCTGCAAAAGCTGGAGGTGTCTGGAAAAGAGCTCTGCAGAGAGGAACCTGTGTGTGTTGGTGGACAATATGTAGAACATGATCCAGAAATGTTCCTTCCTGGGAAAGACAGCCAAATGCCTCGCTGGCTACGACAGGCACAGTGCTCCCAGCAGATTGAAAAAAGTGATCCTTCCCCTCTGCTCAGTCCCAAGGACGCACATCTGGCCTGCTGGATTCAATGCTGGGCTCCCCAGTACATGAAGGACATGGAAAAACTGAAGTGTGTGCGAGGATGATAAAGGCCCGGGGCATCTGTCAGGGGAGTCAGGCTGAAACAGTGGGGCTGTTCAGCATTGAGAAGAGAAGACTCAGGGAGATCTTAGAAAGGTGTAAAAATACCTCCCAGGAGAGAATAAAAATACATATTTCCCTACTAGGGCTTAGACCACCTTTGGGATACCGCTGAAAAAGATTGACAGGTTGTTTCCTCTATAAAGGAATACTTTCAACTTGCAACAAAACCACTCTGCAAGCTGAACCTGTGCAAATAACAAATGGCTTTATGCGAAAAATAAAATACAGTTCCAAATTTAAAAAAAAAATAGTGTAAATGCATTTTTATCTTCTTCAGTTTTTCCTATGATCTGGAGTGAACATCAACATTTAATAATCATTGGAAAATGCCAAACACCAAGCTCATTTGTCACAGAAAATGTGTCACTGCCAGAAAAAAAGCATCAGTATGGAACAATTCAAAATTGTCTGAGAAGAATTTTAGTTGAAAAACAACAAATGTGACACTTTCACCAAGGAAAATCAGAAAAAATATCACTCTGCATATGGGAAGACAGAACTGGAGCACATGTGCACTCTGTGTGATACAAAGATGACTAAGCTGTCAGCAAGCTAGGACTAAGTACCCAAAGCATGGCTTCATGCTGAGAATGATCTAACTTTGAGTCAAAACCATCCTGCCAATCACTGAAATATTACCAATGATTAATTACCTGACTAATTACTTAAGAAAATGTAGCTAGTCCACAGCCAAAAAGCAAGGAAGCCTGTTCTTCCTCACATTTGGCCTTTCTCAGTCCAAGACTGTGCCTGACAACTGTAGCATATTCCTGGACTCTGCCAAGGAGAACGGATGGGAAGTCCACCTGCTGCTCCCATATATCATCTTCCTGCCTGTCTACCCCACTCTCCTGAGGTACACAGTACTGGACTGTACATATTTACCTAGGAGATGAAAGTGATATCAGATGCAAAGTTAGGCTGAGGATAAGGGCTGGATAAAAAACAGAGAAGTAATTCTTCTACCACAATGATTCCACCACCATCATCAACTTGCTGTCAAAGGCAATGCAATATAGAAATGCCAGTGATGATGTTGAACACCTTCTGGATTTCTGAGCTCAGTGTGTGCTGAATACTGCTGATGGTTCATTACACCCAGACACTGTGGGCAAAACAACTTACCTTAAAATGAGTTCATACACCTTTGCCAATTCCCAGGCTGTTGTGTCTTATAGTTCAGACTATAAACAACTTTGTGGCAGCAGCTTTTATTATATTTCTGTGAAATACTAAACACAGTGGAGTCCCTGGCATTCAGGAGTTCCAACAATGAAAAGTAGAAGTTAATACACATTCTTTTATTTCATTTTTTCTTCCAACAGCCTTTTTCAAAAATACAGTTCAAACAAACAAACAAACAAACAAACAAAACAACTTTGAAAGGAAAGATCTGTCAACTGCTTTAAACATCCTTATGTGGCCTAAGCTGAAGCAACACTGTTTGATACAGGTCTTGAAGGTGCTTCTGCATGGTCATTGCAATAGTGCAATTTTTCTGATTACTGCCACCTCTGTCTCCCTGTCCCAACCTCTCCTGCTGTCTCCAGAATGGCAGAAGCTTCAGTGGCAGCAGTAACTGGAGAAGCTGAAAGGTCTGTATGATTTTTCATTTTTACTCTTATTAAAAAGCATTGCTCTGGTGGGTTGACTTTGGCTGGATGTCAGGTGCCTACCAAGCTGCTCTATCATGCCACTCCTCAGCAGGACTAGATGGAAGAAATAAGATAAAAATTTGTGGGTCAAAGTAAAGGCAGTTTAATAAAGTGGAAACAAAATTTGCTCATGCAGAAACAAAGGAAAACAATAGGTTTATTTTCTACTTCCATTAACAGGTGGCATCAGTCTGCTTCTCAGCAAGTAGGGTTTCAGTATGCATAGTGGCTTCTCTTGAAGATAAACATAAATAATGAATGCTCCTACCCTTCCTCCTTCTTTATCTTAGTTTTCATATCTGAGCAGATGTCATATGGAATGGAGCATCCCTTTGGTCAATTTGAGTCAACAGCATTGGCTACGTACCATCCCAAATCCTTGTCCCCACTCAGCCTATTGGGAAGGGGGGAATGTTGGAGGCAGACCTGATGCTGTTGAGCACTGCCCAGCAGTTGCAAAAACACTGGCATCTTATTAAGTCCTTTCTAGCTATTAATGCAAAGAATAGAACTATGAGGATTGCTGTGAGGAATATTATCTCAGCCAGACTAAATACAACTGCTTATTCAAGGTTTTCCCTTTCAAACTCTGTCCAATTTTAACTCAAAAAGTTTTAAAATGCTACCAACTGTAGGGAAATAACCCCATAAAATCTTTTTATAATCTTCAGGAGAGACGCAAGTTTACTACAAAGCCTGAGTTGCTATATGTGGGTGGATGTCTTTTTGTGCTGGTCAAGAAGCACAATGTTCTGGAAGGGCTAAACCATTGACAAATTTGGATTCACAGACATAGGTTTCTCTGGAATACTGAGGAGAAGAGGAAACATGAAAAAAAAACATAAAAAGAGCCCCACCGTGAAAAGGCAAGAAATTAGTAATAGTATAGAACTACCACAGGCAGGATATGCAGGAAGCCCATTTTGATACCGATTACCTGAATTACTTGTGCTACAATCTTCAACCTACTCATCTCAAAAACTGAAGAAAAATATGTATATATAGTAAATACAACTATAAATTCAACCAAATCTGAAGGTAATATCTTTGGTTATTTAATTCCTAATTAAATCAGGGAAAGTTTTCAGTGTAGCTACCTCTTTTTTTACCAAAACCGATTCTTCTTTTGACAGGATGTAGGTTTGAAAAAATGATTTCATGTGTTTGATTCTCTTTATTTTCAATTAAAGGAAGTCTGAATCTCTTAGTTGTAGTTTTCTTCATTCGCTTGCTTTGGGTCAGGGTTTTCGGGGGTTTGGGGGTATTTTTTGTTGGTTTGTTTGTTTGTTTTTTTGTTTGTTTTGGGTTTTTGGGTTGTTTGGTGGGGGAGTTGTGTTTGATTTGATTTGGGTTTTTAAAGATAAATCATTAAAAGATGGAAAACCACATGTCCTTTATAGAAATTCATGTGTATTCTGATTTGAGCAGGTGAAATGAAAGAGAAGAGAAGAGAAGAGAAGAGAAGAGAAGAGAAGAGAAGAGAAGAGAAGAGAAGAGAAGAGAAGAGAAGAGAAGAGAAGAGAAGAGAAGAGAAGAGAAGATGTATTTCCCTATTTTTGCCTAGCTTTTCTCCCCTAGAGAGAACTATGGTCAGAACACAGTGTCCTCAGCTAGTAGTCAGAGATATGCTGCCAGTATTAAATAACAGTGATCTAATCCAATCTAGTCCCAGAAACTCACAAATTAGAAGCATCTGAACTACTTCCAGAAGCCAGGAAAGTAATTTGCCAGATTTTGCTTGTTCTTTTCTCTGCTGAACACAAGGTGACCAACACAGCTAAAATATCAGCCTGTGGCCACAAGGAGCTTAAAGAAATACCCCAACACTGCTGAAATTAAATGTTAATGATACCTGACAGTGAAAAATTATTCATACACTTCCTGGGATTTATCAGCCTTACCTTCAGGTGTATTAAAGTTTACTGCAATTTATTTAAAGTAGTCAAAATTAGATGCATACATTTGTATATTGATTTTCTCAGTATTTCACATTTTTCTATTGTTATTTCACATTCCTCTTCATTGAGTGAAGGCAGGGTATTTGTTTCTTCAAGGCCATTTTTCTGACACCAGGTATTCAGTTCACAGAATGACAGTGCTCAAAATATTTATGATGTAAGCCAGATGCTACAAAATAAGATGATGCTGTGAATTTTTCCAGGATTCTGTATTCTATGCAGCAGCCGATCTCTATCTTAATAACCTTCCAGGATTTCTACTAAGCCTCAAATCCCTTCTCAATCAGGGTGCTTATACAAAACCTCAGCAGTCACTTTAGTGTTCCAGCTTAGAGCATACAAAACCTTATGTGCAAATCCATGTACAGTTTTTACTGCCATTCATTGGCTTTCTTTCCCTGGCACCATTATCTCTAAAAGAAAGTGTCTGAAATGTTTTCTCTTTACATCTCCCAGGCCAAGACAGTCTATTTCACACACAAAGCTAGCTGAATACCACAGGAGTCACTTAGCAGTTGCAGAATGGCCTGATTTGGATCTCTGCCTACCTCAAGACATTTAATTTAATTTCATCATTTGCATTTTTCACCAGACAGTACTATAAGTAACAGGCCATCAAAGTGAATGTTATCACTCTGAAATTAAAGAATTCAAAATGCATTTTGAAGTTGCTTTTTTAAGTACAGGTATAAGGATTTGCAATGAATGCATGTTGTAAGTAGTGTGTTTTCATATCATATATTTAAAGAGAGAAAATGAGACATTATTCTGGTTTACAGCTTTTTTATATAAATAGGTAAAAAATATGTATTTTATTTGCATAATTTTAACATTTAATTCTCTGTCATTATGCAGCAGTTGTTATACTTACACTTTTTAATTTAGAGCAGTGTTTTACAGTTAGCTTTCCAGTAATCTTCATTAATAATAAAAAGCAGCTTTAAATAAGATCCTATGCTGTTTTAGAAAATACCATGCTGACATAGCACTGTGTATTGACCTATGGTTAAAGTGAATTTAAAACTGTGTTTTAGGTTTGCCGATTCATCTCCCTCCACTCCATAAACCTGATAGCTGTGTTTGGAGGTTGATGTGAGTTCCCATCAATGCTTTGTGGACAACCAAAGGTATGACAACTTTCAAATTTTTCATTTTATGGGACTTAGGATTAGGTAGGGGATCCTCAGAAAAGCCAGATTTCAAGGTAAGTAGTCTCTCCTTTCCTAAGTGATTTCAGTATTCTTAAATAATCTTCTAGCTCACCAGGATTGTGAAATCATTGTGAAAGCTTATTATTCATTCTGTGAAAGCCTTTTCTCTCTAACTGTGTGCTCTCAACCTGAACTGTTCTTATGCCTTTTTATTTTATATTGTGCACCTGTCTGGTGCATAAAATTATCACCCATCCTGACATTACCTATATCTTTTAAACATTTTATGTTTCCATTAAGGCATAATATCTTACATTTTGTCCCTTGGGCAGTATCCTTACAGATTATGTTGAATTTCTAATCCGAAATTATCCTTGAATTCTTGAAGAAACATAAAAGAGGAAAACATTTTGCATCCACATGTCAGTGTTAAAGGGAGGGTTTACCATCATGCAAAAATTTAGGAAAGGAGATCTCTTTGCTTTCTGTGTTATCTGCAAATGCAGCAGGCCTGGGGCCACTAGGCTTCCCAATGTTAGTCAGTACATTATCTGTCTGTCTGAATCCCTGGGAGACCTTCACAGATAATATTTCAGAGTAATCAAATTGGCACTGTAAGTCTGGCAAGGTACCAGAAGCACAAACAGCATGTCTACACTGTAAACCTGGTCACAATAGCAATCCCAGATGCACAAATAGTGTGAGCTGCACCATAAGTCTGGGAGCATTTAGTAAACTATCAGATGCACAGTGTGATTTATTGATTGTGGTGACAGAATAAGGCTCAGAAATTGCTGTTGATAAGCACATTGGTATCAGAAAGCATATGCAATAGTATTACCATGGAATAAAGATGGATTGTTTATTCCACTGGGATATTTTCACTGTTATAAAGTTTTTAATTTTAATATCATTCCCTGACCCTCTTTCCCCAAAATATTCTACAAATGCAACAGAGATCAACCTGCCAAACAGCCAATGTGAGAACAGGCGAAAAGTAGAGGAAACAGAAGGAATACCATATACCAGTACATTTTTTTAATGTCCTAAATACCATAATTACCTAGGTATACTCTGGCACAGGTCACCTAGGAGATCAATATTTTTCAGAGTCCTTTAAATTCCTTATAATCTCTTACGTAATTTAAATAGTATACAATAATTTCATTAATTGGATCAGTATTTACCTTTGCTGTATATTATTGCCTAATTTGCTAAGCTTTAATAGATCAAAATTGAAAAACATCAATCTTTTAACTACAGGGTATAAAAAAGGTAGAATATTAAAATATGTAAACCATATGTCTGTAAGGTAGATGCTGTATGTCAGGTAAATATGAAATCTCTAATTACTAGTGGTGACCATTGTAGTCCATACAGTAAATAGAGTCTGGAAAATGGCTCATGTCTTCTAAAAATAGCTATATAGGGCTGAATTAATTTGACAAAGGTGAATACGTAGTGACCCTTGAGACAGAATCTGGATATGTAGCAACATGATCAAGTTTAAGGCAACCTAGGAAAAGTATATATTTATATAATAAATGTGAATAGGACTTAAAAGACACTTTCAGTCTTATCTGTTTAACACAGTGTCCTGGGGTGACGTT
>VWZS01004758.1:530086-810687 GCA_013397075.1 Rhabdornis inornatus | reverse complement strand
TACCTGTCTTTCAAAACAAGACATGAGGACTCTAGAGAAGAAAGAACGGATCCCAGGTGACAAACAGCTGGGTTTGGGAGAAAGTAAAGTGCAGTCTACCTATACTCTGACAGCTGCCTATGATCAGTCAAAAAAAGCAGTATTGCTCTCTTTCATGTTCTGCAGGCAGGGGAAATATTGACATATAATCCTAGGTTTGGTGATAAATATTTTTTCATAGCATAAATCATTACAACATGTATATATTTGCATTTTGATAGAGAAAATCATGATAACCTATTGAGCCTGTGTTTTTCTTTCAGGATCTTTTTTAAGGTAATATTATCTGAAACTGTGTTCTTATGGGCAAATAAAGTAGCAGAATAAAACTATTCCTGGAGATTTAAAAACTAGTCTTCTAGATTATGTAGTTCTTAGAGACTTTTGATACTGTACATCTCCATCTTACCTACAGTTGTCACACAAATGCCTACAGTTAAAATACAGCATAATGAAAGAAAAGAGAATAGATTTGGAAATGCAAATTGCACAATAAAAGTAGGTTCTAACATTTTAACAGATTTTGACAAGCAGTAAGTTCATATTTTGTTGCTAATGTCGCTCTAAGTTTGTTTCTCATTTGCTGAGACAAAAATGTATGGTTTTTGCTAGAAGATTCTTAAAGTTCTGATAACTTTCCTATGTAAATAACTCATAGCACATTAACTTTCCCTGATTGCTCTGAATATTTGGAACCTTTGAAAGATATTATTCTATTGAAAGAATTTGTTTTGAAATTTTATTTTAAGTAACAGTATTAATATTGGTTCTGCAATTTCGACAGTATTCTAATCTGTTTCTTAATGCAGGCTAGCTTTGTTTTATTCAGTTGTTGTCATTTTTTACTCATCCTATTTTTACAAACTTTTGTATTTGTATGTCTCTTGTCTTTGTAATACTAGTGCACTGATGACTGCAGAAATATTTGTCTCAGGAGGACCTGTAATGTGCTGCTGCTGGCCTTTAAAAGGTTGAGGCTTTTTTGGATAGTAGTCAAGTGGAGATTTTCTTTATCCCTCAGAAAAGACATTCCTAGAGGTCTTGAGAGCAGAAACCAGAAATGTCTATTAGTCAATTTTGTGCGTGTATGTGACCAGGAAAATAAAATATTTCTAATGAGGGATTACAATCCTTTTTGTCTTTGCAAAAAGGCATGTTTCTAATAAGTAATTATAATGCTCTTCTTTTCAGCAAAGTGTGTGAGTAGATTTTTTTATCAGAAAAAATTAACTGGGACATATTCAGTGATTCTTGAAGCCCATCTGGCATTGGACACCAGTGTAATGGCCAGGAATAGCTTTTCAGGCTGGGAAACTGTGTGTGTGACAGTGTACCTTAACACTGCACGAGAAATATATGTTGCACCAGACTCCCAGGCATTGTACTGGGTTTTTACTCTGGTATAAATCTGCACACGGAACAGAACGTGAACAAACACTTTTGTGATACTTAACCATCCTAACTTTAGGTGTGTGGGAGTGGGCATCATCTAGAAAATGAACTGTCTTCCTTTTTTAGTGCAATTTTGGAGCCCATTCAGCCAGCATAGCTCTTCAAAAGCTTGTTGGTAGGAGTCTTTCAAGCTGTAGTAAGGTTTAAAATAAAAAAGGCCAAAGAAAGAAAAAACCTACAAAAAACCTTTCATCAGCAGAGCTGCAAATTGTTCCATGCTGAAATACCATCTGCTCTCCAAAAGAAAGGATTTTTACTAGAATGCAGTGTGTTTGGATGAAGATACACCCTGCTGCGTGTTTTGCAGTTTTCCTTTGTTGTATTTGCCCCACCATATTAGATACTTTCTGAAGTCTTTGACTTCTTTATTAAATATTAGTTGAGTGGATCTAAATGTACACTTTCTGTCTGAAGGCATGGCCAAGTTTTAGAAGGATTCTTACGTTCTTTATCAGCATCATCTGAAGCATTATACTGACCTTTTCATGTCTCTTTAGTGATTTTCCTCAGAAGGTACTATTTGAGAAAACAGAAGGAAGTCTTTTAAGGTCATTTAGATGAGCTCACATAAACATATTGCCATTTGTGCTTTGTGGAAATGAGCAGCTTTCTGTCATTAGAGGACATATACTTGAAAATTCATTATGTTTTTTTTACTGAGCTTACTGAAATTTATTGGCAAAATGCAGTGCCAACTTTCATGTATTTGTGCTATCATAACCTACATAAAATTTGTGTGAGGGTCTGATGAAAAAAAATTATGCTGGTTTGGCCCTGTTCTGCTGGCTCTCTCTTGTCAGAATCTTAAATGTATGATAGTTAGATTTATTTGCAAATACAAGATAAACTGTCTGTTACTTTGTAACCAAATGTTTAGAAAAAAGCATGCATCTTCTATACCAGCAGAAAATACAAGTTTCTAGTTGTTATATTTGGCAATTTATGGAAATTGCAGCTTTTTTCTTTGCTTTTCTCTCCAAGGAGAACTGCCCTTTAATGAAAACTGTACGGCTACTCATATCGTGAAAATTGCTTTATATTGTATATTTGTCATTCTTTCATGGCTCAGAGCACAAGCAAACTTAAGAAAAAAATCCAGTTGTGAGCTTACTGATTCTAAAGATGGGTTTCTGGAGGTCACCATGTGATTGCAGGCAATATTTATCATAGTTTGTCCAGAAGGCCATTGGTTTATAAATTGAGTTTCTCATGTTGTAGGAGAAGCATTTGTACTCTTAAATATTACTAGCAAATGACAAAAAAGAAAAAAGTGCTGTCTATTTCATCTGCATTATCTTGTATCTTGTCTGGTCTCTTGGCTTACTCAAGGACCCCTTCAGTTTCTGATTCGGTTATTGAATTTCTACTCAAAGGTCTATATAGATAGTGTGAGAATTTTACTCCACTCAAACTCTTCAGTAGTTGTTAAGCTGAGTCCACTGGGAGTGGCCTGAATTTTCAGTTTACCAAGTTTGATAAATAAAGATTTGTAGTGTTTCCCATACAGAAAAGCAAATAATTTATTTTCCCCAGTATCTATATTTGGCTATGTAAACCCTCATTAGTGTGTAATGTTGAATAAGAACAGGGAAACGCACATGAGAAATTATGTAACTAGAAAAGGAAGATGCTGGCTGTGCTGTATTTAGTGTCTGCATGTGTTATTACATGGAATCTAGTCAGTAATGTCTGTTTGGAGTCTTCCAGGTGTTATATGTAAGGTAATTTTGTACCATTGCTGGAACTCTAAAATTTACCCTTTAATAGACTCAGTAAGTACACATCTGCCGCCCTGAGTATGCATCCTGCATCCACTCTGAAATTTGCCCACCAGGAATTCTCTAGCTATTCAAAAACCTACTGTACTTACAGCGCTCAGTGAATTTTGTTAGCTACGCAAGGGAATAATTTACTGTAAATTGGGTTTTTTTTCCATCATCTCTTTGGAAGATTTCTACTAGGCCAGGAAGCAGATGAAATCCCTGGAGGCAGCTGAATTCTTTTTCCCTGTGCTGGTGTCTGTAACCTAGCCTGGTTATTATAATCCCATGGCTGAAAGCTGATTGGCACAACCCAAGGAACACACTGACATGCTCCTTGCATTAAAATGGAAAAGAATGTCAGATTGTTTTTTTTATGAGAATACAGTGGATTGACTAACAGTTATCTGAGCATAATTTTGGAAATTTCCTATGATATTTATCTGCAGCATGTGCAATTGGAGTCAATAGTAGTTGCTACTATAGCAGTTAGAATGGTTTTCATAGTGCTCCCTTAATGATGTTTGCCTACAGCATGCAGAGCTCTGAAATCTTGACATGGGGTGAAGATCATTGATTATGGAGAGAACTTTCATGCATTCATTTGTGCTCAGGCACTGTTAGATTTAGCTGTGTGTAATGAAAAAAACTAAAGGATTGGTTTTCAGTAAACTAAGAAAACAGTCTTGTAAATCCATACCAACAGTGTTGCAATGTTAACAGAAAACTATGTATAATTACATTTTTACAACATTATATGCATGAGTTTTTTGCAGTTTGCTCATGTTTTTTATGTCTTAGCAAACAGAGAATATTGTAACTTTCCGTGTTGATAATACCCGGTTCAAAAAATGGAAATTCTCAAATCAGTGTTGTTCCAATAAATTAAATAGTAAACTAGTAGCTTGGTTTCTGCTGTCATGTATGATATCTGGTTGTAAGCTCTCATCAAAATGTAAATGCCAATAACTTGCCTATTTCTCTTATTCATAGTTAATCTGTTAGTCTTCAGCTTGTTGGTAGGCTCTTCATTAGATGAATCTAATCAGAATATGTGGAGTTCACTTAAAATTCAGTTTTTTAGCCTATTTCCTTTCATATACATTGAGGATTTTGTCTACAAAACACCTGTCTTCCAAATACCTGGGTATTTCCTTATATGATGCTTACTGCTTTCAGTTCCTTTTTATGTGTTGCATGTTCAGAGAAGGCATAGTCCAAGTACTTGGCAAGTGAATCAGAACAAGATTGTCTAGAATTCAGATAATATATGTAATAACAAATGAAAAGTTCAGAACTCTTCAAATACTTCCAGGTGGAACAGGTAATGCAGAAGGCAAAGTAGGAAGGTTGTCTAAGCTTTGCTTATGTTAGAATTCATTGGAGAAAACCAGAAATGGACAATTATATGGTCAACCAAAGCCTGCTCCTGTCATGTTTCCTCGAAGTCTAAAAATACAAGGAGCATCACTTGTCCACTCTGTATACTACTTCTCTATCCTGAAATAGCTTAAGTTGTGAAATCTCAGTTTCTTTTGTTACTTTTTAATTCAGAGAAATCCCATGACTTTATTAAAAAAAAAAAACAACAAAACACCATGAATTTTAATTTTGGCTTTATTATAATCTTTTATATAAAAATAGATAAAGAATGAAAGATAGCTTAAATTTACACATGCATTTGAAAATGCTAAAATATTTTAAAAACAAATAGACCCTCCCCTAAACTTTAAAAAGTCTGTGAAAATTGTAATGTTCCTTCCAGCAGATTGGTTTAAAGGAACATTTTTATGGAATGATTGGGCAAGTAGGTGAAAGCATTCCTCAAAATACCTGTCAAAGTAGTCAAAACTCTTTTGCCTGGTTATATAGCCCTGTGCAGCCCCTTCACTATTGCAAAAAGGAATGTAGTGGCAGTCAAAATAAATGAATTATCTACTTGCTGGTTGTACGGATGATACCAGATCACAAAGAATCTGGTTCTGCTTTTTAAAAAATTTTGTGTATATTCCCATAGTGAGTACTGTGACTGTGGCCTGTTATCACACTGTAGCAGCTGTTGAGTTCTACACAGCTTTGTTCTGAGATGTGGGTGATGGGTTTCCCATGTAAATGTAGGTGAAGGTGTGTGCCTGGAATAATGGCATTGTAAAGCTTACTTGAAATCCCAGACAATGGCCTAGACATAATTGTCATGGACATAAAAATTGATACAGTAGAAAAGACATATTCTCCAATTGTTTTTCAAAGAAAGCCTAGAGATTAACCTAAATGAAATTGTATAAATACTTATGTATAAGTTTGGTATGGATACACACATATCCATATATTTTACATTTGCAAATTATTTTTCCTCAAATGCATTTGTCTATTTTATTCCTTTTTTTTTTTTTCCTGCCTCAAATCTCTCTGTCTGGTGACCTATTCACTTCTCTACTTTTTTATTTCCCAGGAGTAAAATATATTGCTCTTAGCATAGTGTTACAATGAGGAGACTGTATAGGAGCTCAGTAAGACTTCCTGAGACTGTGACCTTTTTGAATGCTAAATGGCTTACCTCTGGAGAAAGATGTGCTAACCTAATTTAATTAGTGCAGAAAAGCTGCAATGGATTAATTTTGACAGTTTCAAGTTTAAAAAAATAGTAGTTTACAACTATCATGTCTTTAATTTTGGTGTAAAAAATGTGCGTATTTTAATTTCCTCTTAAAAAAAAGTTTTTCAAAAAAGTTTTTCAAAAAAGTTAGATGTAATGTTAAACTGCTTTTTCAAACAAGCCTTAATGTTATTTTGTTCATGTTTATTGAATGAGAAGGAAGACTCTTAAATTGAAGATCATAAAATGAAAACAAATTTATTCACCAAATGTGACAGCGGTTGGCACGGGGCATATAACAGTGATGCTTGGTAAAAATCACTTCTGTAAAAGAGACAAATGTCTTTTATTTGTATAGTAATAACTGTGTGTTCCTAAAATATCTGTTGTTCCCTTTCTATAGTGATCTTGCTTTAAATCACCAGAAAATTTTATAAGATACCTTATATATTACATTATATACAAGATATTACATATATTACATTAGAATACTTTCAAGTTTAAACTTTTTGAGATTATGAGAAAAAGAATTTGCATCTCAAGGACAAACACTCTACTTGAAAAATTTTTGTCTAACCATAATAACTACACATCTTTTAAATGAGGAAAATCCAATATAAATCTTACATACTAAAAATATTGTTTGAAAGATAAAGTACTAATACTTCAGTGAAATATTCTTTTGAACTTGTTTTATTATATCTATTGTTTCTATGCAAATGTGATATATCATCTTGATTTTTGTTTTGTTAGATTTCTCTCTCTGGAGCTACTTCAGTGAAATCATTTACTGGAAGGTAGATATTTCTGGCTGTGAAATGTGAGATTAGCAAGCATCCCTTCACAGTGGTGTAGCTGTGAAGAGCTACAGAGCTCTCCAGCTGTAGAGCAAGTTAGCAGAAAAGGAGATGCATGTGAAATGAGAGCCAGTCATCATGGATCCTGGCTGCTATACAGTGCTTCTTTATTTCAGGATTGGCCTGTCTTTTTCTGTTCCATGTAAACCTTTCCTTTCCTTAGTATTTGGAATTTTATTATTATAAAAAACAGAATTTATAATAATAAAACAGTCTAAAGCCAACATAAGCTGTACTCAATGACTGCAGGCATTTCCTATTTTAAAGGTAAGGCATAGGAAGGGTGAACTGATATATAGATATCAGATGAAATCTACATCTAGAGGTGTAGGTGGAACTGTATCCATTTGAGCTGTTAGGGTACTGATGAATTTCCTGCAGTCTTGTAGATTATATTTTGTGCAAGTCACATGTAGATAGGTTTGATTCTGCATTATTTGAAATTGATTTCTTTCTAAAGAAATTTTAAAAAGAAAACTCTAACTGTAAGTTACAGTCTTAATGCAATTTTGTGTAAGGATTAGGTTGGTCCGGATTGTTTTCGTAATCAGTTGTTAAAAAAAGATTAGTAGATGTCTGCCACTATTAGGATGAAAATGTTATATGGCAACTCTACTTTCATTTTCTAACATGTTTGCCAACTTGTATTGCCATTGGTCTTTCATAGATCTTTCCTTGCTTTTGTGTCCCCATCTTAAAAATAGTTCCCTAACCTTATAGTTCTATGAGGAAAAAAATAATTACATCTAAGTATCTTACAAATGAACTTTTGGGAAATGAGAAGGTAGCATTTCACGGAAAAGAAGCAGGTGAGTTAGATTAATATGAAATATGATTTGAGTCTGTTCTTGAAATTGAGTTTTCTTGTCTTTGTGCCATATATTATTTGTAAAGGTCTTTTAATATCTTAATGTACAAGTATAAATGCCTTTTCCACTTTACGTAGAGAGTGAAAATGAAATGCATTTTTAGTGCAGATTGATCTTGCACTAGATTCTATTCTGTTTGGTTGGAAGCCGTTTTCCCCAATACAGTTATTAATTCCTTTATTTTAAAATTTGTTTTTACATTTTATACTTGAGTTTTCTGTTCCTGCTGGAGTCAGTAATAAAGGCTGTTTAACTCCTATGGGGAGATAGGTTTGGTTTTATTTATGTGGGCTTTTTGAAGCCAGTAGAAGTTGGTTGCAGATGTTTCTGTTCAGAAGAAATACATAGCTTAATCTGAGGTCTTGGTAGAAGGAAACTTAATGACTCTGTTCCCATAGAAAGCCTTCAGTTTTATATCGCTAAGATTTTTAGTTGTAGACCTGAGAAATCATGTAACATACCACAGAGACTTTACTTATGACTTGCATCTTTCAAGTTATTATCTATAAAAAAAGGATGTGCAAATTTGCACTGACTAAATGATACCTGTAGATTGTTTATTCCAAGTTCATTAGCTTCTTATCCTTGTGTTTTATTTATGTCTGCGAATCTGCTTATTGATAGGTTCATTGGTTTGTGTTTTTAAATCAGATTAAGCTGTTAATTACTATATAGAAGAGTTCAAGTAGCATATTTTATAGTGTTATATGTATTCATTTTTTTAAAAAAAATATGTACAATGGCATTAATTAGTTTCATGGAGCAGTCTTCATAAGTAGTCATGTCTTGAAGGATAACAGCTATTTTCCTCATCATGATCTATTTTTTTTTCCTTTCTGAGGTGTAAAAGTGACAGTTGTATAATGCTTCCATTGAAAGATTATGGGTTTATTTCCAGACAGAAATATTCAGAATATTCAAACTATCATACTGAAGCTTTTTGTAATTCCTTTTTCTATTACTTTAGTTGAAGATGTTCTACCCTTTTGGATAGTAAATATGACAACATGTGCATGTCTGTTTCATTGAGGAGTATCTCAGTGCCTTGGAGAGGGGTGGTGAGCAAGGATGGGGAGAGGAGAGGGAAGCAATGCTGTGTTCCTGCTGCTCGTTCCTCAGAGCAGATGAGCTTCCTGTCTCCCAGCTTTGAAGAGAACCAGCAAGATTATCAGCTCTGATTGTTTCTCAGGCAGATAGGTGTTCAAGGGAATAGCAGTAGCCAAGATGAACACAGCCTGAGGGTAAAGGAAGCAGATGAAGCAAAAAGACGTTTTTGAGATAAAAGTGATGTAAAACACGAGGACATTAGAATCAGAAGTTATATATGATGTAGAATAAAGGGAAAGGGCTATATAATTCCAATTAAATTAAAGTTTTAATTGATACCATTTCTAAAATCTGGGCTTTTTGAGTTCTAGAAATCCACTGCTTTCAGCTAACATCTGTACAAAATACGCATCCTATCCTCTTCAGCAGTGGAAACGTTTGTGAGGTAAAGAAGATCATTTAAGGAGGCTGAATATTTGGTATTTTATTCATATGCTTTTGACCACTATGCCCTGCACAACTGCTGGAAAATTTCCTGAGATCAAAGTATTTGCATCTTACCTCTACTTGTGTTTGTGTTATTTCTGAGTTTTAAACACCAAGAATTGGAAATGACAACAACGTGTGCTTGATTACATAAATGTAACTATTCTGAGAAATCATATTAATCTTATTCTGTGTGCCAAACTGAAAAGTCACTTGACAAATAACCCGTTTCTGTGTTCCAATACCTGAAAAAAAGGAGGATGCAACCTTCTCTAAAATGAAGGAGTGCAAAACCCACAAATACCTATTAAATATGTAAGAGGTTTGTAGAACATTCCATTTAAACAGACGAGTGCACAGAAAATTCATGAAGCAATGCTTTCGGGGTTTTCAAGATTTGAATAATGCACTAAAAAAATTGAAAAGATATGTAGCTTGAAGCCTAGTATTACTCAACATATTTTTGAATGAGAAAAAAATAGTGTAGAATTTTATTTCAGTACATACTTCATAGTAGTTTTTCCTTTGGGAGAAATAATTCTGTTCAAGGCTGAGGAAAAGAATTGAAGGATTATGAACTCTAGATGAGAGAGATGAAAGGATACATATTTTCTAGTATATTTATAATTAGAGTAGTAAGTATTGCACAGAATTAGTGTACAAATTGTTTTCAATTGAATCAAAGAATAAAAACTTATAATTGTCTTAATCGTCCTCAATGCATTATTGATATATATAATATGCTTATAACCCATTTATTAACAATAATAAATTGTTAATTTAGTTAATGTACAAATCTTAGATACTGATCTGTGGAGTGCATGTACTGGGCAAACTCTTTGAATTAACTGACCCACATCTTCATTACTTGTATCATGTTTGTGAAGCTAGTTTGTTTTATTCCTGTCCCTTTAGCTTTAGAGCGATTTTGAAGCTGACAAATGTTGTCTGTGTTAAATCAGCCAGAAAGATTTTTTAAGATTATAAAGATTGACTATGTTATGCCTGAATGATTTGTATTTTAGGCAGTGACTGCTCTGTGTCAGTAACTTTAATACTTATTAACTGCTAGATTGAGATCTGTCTCATTAAACAGCAATGAACCTAATGTACTGAAGACTCCAGAACAGCTAATCACAACACAGTTTTCTGTACATCGTTGTAATCATCAATGACCAAAATATGAGTATTCATTTCTGTTCAAGGTGTGAATGTACAAATTTTTGCGTGCATATAATTAAATTATTTTAATGGATACTTTTTCTGGAAACTTTGCATTGGTTTACGTTGCAAGCAATACCAATACTGGTAAAATCAGTCTTCCCAAGCATGTATAGGTCCCTTTTCCAATATTTTCTCTTAATAATGAGTTTCTTTCTCACCAGAAGCATTACCCCCTTGGGCACAGAAAAACAAAACCATTGACATTTATAAGCCTCTTATGTGTAAATTTTTTTTATATGAGTGTTAAAAAAAATGAAGGTATCCTGTCAACTGGTGCAATGTCATCTAGTTCTGGATACCTACGTCATATTCTGTATATTTTCTTGAAGTTGTGGTTTTAATTTGATTTTAATTCAATTGAACAACCCATAGGTTTTCAGCCAAGCACATTCTCAGTACCTTACTAAATGGAGGTACCTAAATAGTAGGCTGAGCCAATTTCTTTGACAAGCTCTGAGGTGTGCAGCCAGGAGCTTTTGCTTAAATTAGTTCTTTGTTAGAATTACAATTGACAGGGCTGGGAGAGGTAGCACTGGTGCCTTAAAGGAAGCATACAGCATGCAGGATGATCATTTACCTGTCCATCAAAGCAGAAAAAAAAAAACCAACCCTAGAGTGATGAAAAGGTTAGTTTCCTGTCTGACTGGCAAATCAAATGAGGCATTTTTGCTTTAAAAAAATATTTCCAGTCAATCTAAAGTAGCTTCCCTTTGTTGTTGAGAGTTATGGAGCAGGAAAGAAATACAGAGTAACTCTTCAGGATGATGTGCAGTCTCTGCTAAAGCTTGGAATGTACCTTCACTACACGAAATCTAAACCTTTGATCAGGACTCATGATGAGACTTTACTGCCAAGCCACTGTTTCTCTGGTGTCACTATAACTTAGATCTGCATTTTGCCAACAGGTACTAATCAGATATATTGCTTCACACTGCTCTCTTATTAATGTGTGATATCTAGGGATTCTCATAATTCATTAGAGAGTTATCCAAGTTCAACAAATATTTTGGCAGAATACTTTGGTGCAACAGAGGAAGTCAACAAGCTATATGATTATTGATAAAAGAGTACAGTCCACTATGATGGAAAATGGATTTTTCCACGTGTGTATATAAATATACATATACATTTATACACATATACATTTATATTCAGCTATCCTAAGGTGTGTTGCAATCATTCAGGAAAAGAGGCTGCAGGTAGCCTGTTTGGGTTTTTTTACCTCCAGATTTCAGAGCAGTTAAAATGAGTGGAACAGGGGAAGCTTGTTTGTTATCTTGGGAGAAGTACACACATGTGACTCCTAAACTAGGAGAAAGAGAGGATCTCTTCTCCCTTGCTGTTTGTTTTCATGCTTTGGGCTTCAATGAGAATTAAAATCATATTTCTTTATATTAACTGTGTCTTTAAACTTATCTGAAAACTTATATTTAATATAATTTAGCTCAAATATAAAATACATCTTTAATTTGGCCTTGAAAATTTGTTATATCAGTTGATGATAACACAGATACTGGCAAGGTGGACTTGCTAAACATAGTTGTTTGAATAGCTAAGTGTTAGAGATGAAGTCTTCTTGAAACAATAGCTCTTCTCATTGACAAAGTAGCTTGTTTCATTTTGCTCCAACTCTACATTAGGACAGTGAATTATTAGGTATCTGTATAAGCAATCCGTTTGACATTTAATTGCCTTGTGTATAAGTGTAGAAATTTGTTCAATGCATATGATGAAAATGCAAATCTAAGTTATATTTCTGATGTAGGAGGTACCATGATTATTAGTGAGCTTGCTGAATTACTTTTTTTTTCCTGCAGGGAGTACAGTTTTTTAAACACTACAGATTGAACAGGAGTATTGAGTGCTTAACAAGGAACAAGGGACAAGAACAAGGGACAGTTCTGGATGAAATCATACCTAATATTAAGCAGTGTACAAAAAGTGTACTAATTCAATTACCCTTGTTCTGGTTTAATTGTTATCTGTTACTCAGATCAAGACAGCATCCATATGAGAAAGGGAGGGAGGGCTATTGTGTAATGTACTGTATTTTATTAAAATACTATGTAATCTCCAGATCCCCATATTTCAAATGAAAATAGCCATGAAATAAAGAACTTTAAAATTTGCATATACACTAAGGATGAAAAAGTTATCCATAAATGAATTTGTAAATTAGGTCTTTGAGGGTCTTATTAAATTTGCTGCACAATTTTCTCTTCTAAAAACATTGGTGCTGCTACCAGGAGGTTTTACAAACTTAAAAATAAAAAAACTACTTGCATTCTATGAAACCCTTGAATTTACATTGGACTATTGACCTCGGCTGATATTGGAATTCTAAACTCTCTAACTAAAGCTTCTCAAATAATTAAGTTCCATTTAGAAAATTTCCTCCAACAGTATATTTTCCTAGTACAAGTGCTGAGCAATCTTGCATTATTATAGGATAGAGTAAACGAGCAGTTGATTATTTCAACTTTTTTTAAAAAATGTTAGATAAAACTGAGCTGAACTCAGTTATGTTCCTTAGACTAGGGCTCTATTCATTTTGATTTAATTGACTACAGAGAAGATTCAGAATATTATCTGCATTTCAAAACATGTTGAAAGATCAAATATTTTACCTCTATTGCTTCAATTTAAAGTGTTTCAGCATTCAGCCACATAAGAAAACATAATCTCTTAAAGCTGTTGTCTTGGTTTGAAAAAGCCAAGACAGCTGTCAATAAAGATGTGAATTTTTGTCACTAAAGAATTCCCAACATACACATTCAGCTCTTAAGGCTGCGTTTTCAGACCACTTTATCACAAGTATGAAATTTTTATTTACATTTTTGTTTTGAAACCTCTTTGAAGGATTTTATTGATTTTTTTTATATTAGTGAAAGTACTTTGTATCAACCTATAGACCAAATGCAGTAGTAAATAAGACGGAAAATTGTGGGGTTTTATGCTGCAAAATTATCGTTTCTGTTGTTGGCCTAGGGCCACTGGGGGATATCTGTGTGCAGACCTAATATGTCCATGGTGAGATAATCCCAGTATTATTCAAATATCTGAAGTCATATACTTTTTATGACTGAACATTTCTCTAAGTTAGAGCATCAGAGCCTGGGTGGGATGGATGTTGCAGACATAAATATTTTGTTGCTTTTTTGTCAAGTGAGGAATTGTGTGAGGTGTTTCAGAACAGATTCTGGCTGCAAGTTGCAGATATTGATTGATACTTCATATAATTCCCTGGGCAGCAATGTTGTCCTAACCAGTCCACAGAGGGGGTTTCTGGGATTATTTTTTAAAGGCAAGGTAATATAAGCACAGTACTGCTGAAGGGCTGGGTTTATGGGAGATGCTTCCAAGATCCAGCACAACCAGACTGTATCTCCATTTCTTAAAGCTGTCATCTTGGCCAGTGGGATTCTCATGAACTAACACACATTATAGTGATTTTGACAATGCACAGTGTTAGGTTTGTCAATTTAGTTTGTGGCATTTTGCATCTAGATAAGAAAAAGTCTTTATCATTCCTCTTAGCCTTGGTCCCACGCTGACTGAAGTAACTAAAGCAACTATTAACTGCAGAATGACTGTAAAAGCCTAAGGACTAACATTTTCATTTTCAGTATTAGTTGATATCTGATTAGCTAATATCCAATTACACTGTGGAGATAAGTCAAAGTAGATCCAGTAATGATATACAATTATATGTGTAAAAGGATACCTTCATACTTGGTTTTTTATTTTTATGCAATTAGTTGGCTATTTCCTAAAATCCTTTTGTGTCTGTCAGGGCATTATTCTTGTTTTTCTACATATCATGTTTCTTGCAAATGTTCAATGTTTAACTTACTTTTCCACTGTAGTCATAGCAGTCAGGATATCAGAATTAACTTTGTGGTAAAATTACTTTTTGTTGCTTGACAGGTAATTCTGTAATTGTAAGCATTCTTATTGGAGGTTAATCTAAATGAGAAATCATCTCTTGAACAAGATTAAGAAACAACTTTAGTTGTTACCATTACTGGTCTAGTTTCGAGTAGATCTTGTGTAATGGGAGAGGGTGGAGTAGAGTGGGGATGTATTCCATTAAAGAGCCTGGCACCAATCACATGGGATTGTGTTTGCAGCACTCCTTGAGCAGGTTGTCCAAATCAAAGTACAGGGGTGATCTTTATATGAGTCATTCCCACACCTCATTTGCAGCTTTGTAAAACCAGATTGTGAATGTCTTGTCTTTCTTCTGTCCTTGGGACAGTATTGAGGGAGCTGGATTCCTTCTACCTGCTACTATACTGTAATGTCCTGGAGACCAGTTTCAGATTAGGAATTCATGCCACATGTTGAGTAATTTGAGGGTATAAGATATAAGTAAAAAATATTGCTTTTTGTTCCATTGTGTTTTCATGGCTGTGTTTATCAATTAAAATATTGCATAATGGTAGCTTGACTTGAGGTTAAGTCTAGCTTAATAGAATTCAGAAGTAAATCTGCATGTTTCATGATGGGACTGTGAAACTGTATTTGAGTTGATTGGCCATGAAAGCTGCATGACAAGTGGTACAAATTTAGATATGAAGAAATGCATGCCTAGCCAGGCATGCAAGACACAGACGATTTTGTTATTTTGTTTTCTGTTTCAAGTTTATGTAGTCCTCTGGCATTTTACTTGGACTCTGCTGTCCTGTCCTCTAATATTAGATAGAAAACTATTTAAGAAAAATAATTTAAAGAAAAATGTTATTAAAATGTTGTATATTCTTCAGAGGTACTTGTTCCCATTGGAAATTATATTATCTGTGATTAATCAGTAATTATTTGGACATGTAGTTGTCTCTGATTAATCATTTAGGTGTTCCAGCTGCAAATGAGTTGGAGAGGATGAAAAAAACAAAACCAGAATATCCTTCTGTATTTTCTGTGTTTACTTTTTATATATTTTTTTAATATTGATTTTCTTCATGTTAATATCCAGGGAGAATGGGTTTCCTTAACCATTAATGTAAAATGCAGTAGCATAACAGCATTCTGAAACTGGCTCTAAAATCTTTGATTTACCTTCACTTTCACAGACAGAAGTGGCACGAGATGTAAGTCCTGAATATTTTTTTTTCTTTTAAATATACTGAACAGAAATGGACTGAGTATTTTATTTGTTGGTTATATGTCCTGATCTACACTGAGGAAAAAGAGTTCACATATCACTAAAACACGAACAAAGAAATTATTGTGGTGATGCAATTTGTGTGCATAATTAGATGTAAATCACAGGGAAAATTTCTTCTTCTCCTCAATATCTAATTTTTTTGCCTTCTTAATGTAGAGATTGTATAAACAGAAAGTAAATTTATTTTGGGCTGATGCAACTGAAGATATAATAGAATATTTACACCCAAATCCCAGAAACTAGAAGAGATATGCACAGATTTGCCTGTATAAGGAAGTTCAGATTTCTATATCAAGAATATTTCTGATGTAGACAGTAATAATTCTACTAAGAGGAGCAAAGAGGTAATTGTCTATGAGATGTTTGTTGACTGGAAATGGATATATGTAATGCAACATTAATGTGTTGCATTTTGATAGCTCAATATAGCCAATATTTGGAGTTTTATTTTATACTTAAAATAAAATGTCTTCTTTTGTCATCTTCTGTGCATTTCTTGACTAAATTTTCTCTATGGAATGATTTTAACAAAGTAGAGAAAAAAACAACAGTACAGGCCTTCATGTTGAAAACTACAAAAAAAAAGGATAATGTTTATGATTACTTCCTACAGCTTTGGTAAAGACATATGGTCCCAGAAGATTTAGATTTTTTACTTGAAGGAAAAATATTGGTACACATAAGCAAAATAAGAATGGTAGATGCTGAATTATATAGCACAAGCTTATTGTGCAGAGTGAACAGTTTGAAAAGTACTGAAAACTATTTGAAGATGAGAACAAACATCAAAGGAGCATACAATCTTTTTCATCTTTCCTAGTAATTATTTCTGTGTCTGTATGTGTTAACTGCCTTGTGAAGAGGGTGTTTGGAGAGGTGAATGACTGCCTGTCTGGCACAGACATACACACATATCTCACAGCTGAGTCACACTGTGCTGGTGAGTCAATATCATTGTGCAGGTAAAAATAGCATTTCTATTGTTCTGGTATTAAACAGCCATTTGCACATTCTGAATAGCTGAAAGAAAAGAACTGGAGCAGATATTACCTATAGCACATTACCTTGTGTGGTGTATGAATGATGTGTAATATCCATTTTTAAATCATAGTGCTGATTCACTGTTTTTCTTTAGTTTTGAGTTGATTTGACAACACTGAAAACTCTGGAGTTACTCATGAAGTAAGAAGTGAGAAAGCTAGTAGGGCTAAATAAATGAGCAAGGCTTTGACAGTATATAATTATTTGAAATTTTCATGTGGTTGAATTAATTTTTTCCCTGTATTTTTTTTATGAATGAAAAGATCTTGAGTTGATGAAATATGCCACTAAAAACTTCCCTCAAAGGTTTACAAACATGAACAGTTTTAATGTGAGAGATGAAGAGAAGCACTTCACAAACTATTAATTTGTTTCAGTTGTTTTACAGATTTTGAAGTGATGGGGGAAAAAACTGATTTATTTTTGATTAAGTTTTTCCTTGGCTTGTACATTATTACATCCATAACTTATACTGCTTTTACTTTGTTATGCTATTTTACTATACTTTTACACCGTTTCACTGTAGTAAAGTTCAAGTAATATCTCTGTCTGTGGGTTTTGATGACATCTGAATTTGTTACATCTGAGTGTGTGCTCAACCCTCATTGGACCTAGAGAGTGAGGTGCAGCAGCTTCAGGAGGTAATGCACAACCAGCTGCTCCCAGACAACAGTGCACACAACTTTCTCTCTTCCACTTTATCTTCCTCAGAAGGGAAAAAAGAAATCTTTACAAAATCTCTCTTCCTCTTCCCTGCCCCAAGCTATTGCAATATTAAGCAACACTCCCTAAAGTCCATGTGTACCTGAAAATGTTTAGGTCTATCTTATTTTTTCATCTTTGACTTTACAAGCCCTCATGCATCATTCCTGTTATGACCCTATTGTAATCTCTCCCCTTCCTTTTTACTTTCTCGTGTAATGTCAATAGATGTACAGTGGTACTAGTTTTCTGAGGCTTTTCCTGCTGTTAGTCTGTGCTAAAAATGGCAATGGGCATTTTGTGATAAATTCTGATGTCAGGTAACTATGTATTGTCCCATAGTTCTTGGTCAATGAACTTATTTTAAATATATATTTCTTACATTTTTTGCCTTTAAGACAGTAGATTTTCCAGCGATTTTTTTTTTTGTATTTGTATAGGCTTTAAAACATTGAAGCATTAATCACAGTTGTTTTATTTAGGATAATCTTATAAAACAGGACCAAAGGTGTTTCAAGAGATTCCTGCAGTTTTCTGCACACAGAATTAGATACTCCAAAGGCATTTATACATTTTGCTGCTCTGTTCCTAAGATCTTGCACTGATGAAAAGCACACATAGTCCCTGGGTATAAAACCCCCATAGTCTGTCACTGAAGGAAGACTCAGAGTGATCCCTGTACATCCAAAGCCTTGTGCTGTGGAAGAGGAGAGCTGCCTGCTGCCAGTAGGGTGGAATGGCAGGAATTACAAGGACGATCTTCTCTTCACCCAGTAACACATGGGCTCAGATATGGAGAGGGATGGGGGAAGAGGGAATGCTCTCACCTACAAGGCTAGAATGTGTCACACCCATGGACGAGCTGGGTGACTTGTGCAACAGGTTACTCAGCAAGGTTTCCACAGCAGTTTAAATGTGTGGATTTGTACAATTTGACTCTGGTATTTCACAGTTGGCTCTGATACAGTAAGTTGTCATTAAACAAAAGTAGTCTTAAGCTATAACTTTGTATTTTTATACAACTAGGATACATACTTGGGTATTATTTTGTCTTTTATACATTTAGTATATTCAATGATTAGTATACT
Source organism: Rhabdornis inornatus (assembly GCA_013397075.1). Lineage (NCBI taxonomy): Eukaryota > Metazoa > Chordata > Aves > Passeriformes > Rhabdornithidae > Rhabdornis > Rhabdornis inornatus. The sequence continues at coordinate 792,359 of VWZS01004758.1, read as the reverse complement.
ATATTTTTTTAATACTGCCTTCCATAATGTTACTGATATTTACAAAATAGCAAGGGGTTTCTATCCAGGTAAAATGTGTGCATATATGAAAATGGCTTAAACAGGCAGGAAATTATTACTTTGCTTATCCAGGCTAAAGGAAATAGAAACATACCAAATTAAAGGAAAAAATATGAAATTACATAGAGAAGCTACATTTGAGAATTAGACATTATGAACGTACACATACTGTCTTTAAAGAATGGCTTTTTTCTTTTTATATATCTCTGGTTCTATGATTTAACATAGCATACAGCCTTTGGAACAAGTTAAAATATATTGATTCATACCTGCTGAAAAACTTATATGTAATTTTTAATTGGTCTTTGTCTGTATAAATATTTAAAATCTATATGCCTCACTTTGTTTTCTATCCAGGTCCTTTTTGCTACAAACTGGTAGTACTTAGGAGAAAATACAGCTTCTGGTTACTGAGTCAAGGCCTGTTTGTCTTCTTTCAGCCAGTGGTTGCCACATTCTCTGTCTCTTCAGAAGGCAATAGGAAGGGCTTCATGGGGTGTAAAGGGTCTTATGGGATTGGTGAGATTTGGAAGAGTCAGAGAGGCTGCATTCATGAAGCAAGGCAGGGTAGTGCCAGAAACTTGAGCACACTTGCTGAAGAAATGTTTTTTTTTTGTGGAAGTGGGCATTGTTTTAGATGCTGTGGTGGTGGGACAAGAGGCTGGCCTTTTATAACTGAAGAGCAATTACCTTCACTTAAGAAACATCACACAAAGTAAAATATATTGAGAGAAAATGTATTTTTTTTCTAATTCTATGCTTTTTGGTGGATGTCTTTATTTATTCTTGTGAGGTATTTGGTGATGCACATCGAATTGGTGTTGCAGGCAGGAGCAATTCTGTTGTTTGGTGGTGATTTTCCTGTATTTGAGAGTCCGCCTCAGTAATCTGATAGGTAACAAGCAGGAATTGTGAATATAGGTATATATTGTAAAATTGTAACCTGCCCTGAATAAAAACATGAAACTCTGCAAGGAACTAACTGTTTAACATTTCATGCTAATCAGATGGTATGTCTACATTTAATAGGTCAAGTAGCTACTGAGAAAACTCAGAAGTTGAATTAACCTTTCACAGTCTTCTGGCAGTCTGCGTTGTTATACTTGACCTAAACTCTCTTTGGCCTACAGTCTTTAATTTTCAGGAGTGTTTCTCATAAATAGAACATTCTTTTTGCTTTTTTGATATAATTTAGTATCATAACCTTTTCCTTTTCTTTCTTGTAGGATGCTTTGAGTGTTGCATCAAATGCCTGGGAGGCATTCCCTACGCATCTCTGATTGCCACCATCCTGCTCTATGCTGGAGTTGCACTGTTCTGTGGCTGTGGACATGAAGCACTTTCAGGAACTGTCAACATTCTGCAAACCTACTTTGAGATGACAAGATCTGCAGGAGATGTTATTGATGCCTTTACCCTGTAAGTTCTCTGCTCTTTTTGCTTGTTTCCTTTTCAAACTGCTGAAAAGTTCCACAAGGGATATAAATTTGACTTGAGAAAATATTTTTTAGTGAAAATCATAGAAAAAATGGTTTGGATAATCTTAGCAGATGAAGTTTTGACCAAGATGATATTTTTATATTTACTAGCAATTTGCAATATCATTAAATATCCCACAGTTTTAATTAATTTATTACTAAAATTTGCATAATATAATATTGATAAATCTGTTCCATGTATCCTTGCATCTAAGAAAACAAACAAACAAAAAAACAAACCCCCAAGGTCCACAAAACTCTAAATAGACAAAGCAGACTTGTACAACAAGTAACAGATCTGGGAATAAGCACTGTAAAGAAGTAACCAAGGAGTTATGCAGAACCCTGAGACTTGAAATGTCAAAATTCTATTGCCTCTGTTTTTTCTGGAATTAATCTGTTTTGAAGATTTCATGCTTTGCCATTCCTGAAAATCTGTTTCTGGAAGACCTTTGTTTTGCTGAGCATCAACTTCTCTTTGTTGAATTTATTGCATTAAAAAAATAGTTTACTGTATGCTGAAAGTAAATTAAATGTTTTCTTGTATCTTTAAAAATATCTCTTTAAAACATGATTTTCTTAGATATTTGAAATTAAAATTCTTACCTGGCTGCTAGTGGTTGTAACTAAAGCTGAAGAAGCCTATCCTTAAATTTGTAATTATTTTCTTTCATGAATATTTTTCATAAAAGTCAAGTGATTTGATCATCACAACATTGACCTCTTCTGGTAGATAGTTCCATAATTAAAATCTCAGGGCTTAACAGTGATCAAATAACAAACCAAGTACCAACGAGTGGAAAAATCAAAGTGGAGCAGAGAACATACGCATGCCGTTGTAAAAGTCCATCTTTCATTCATATCCTTAATGCTGTATATAGTGCTGGTGCCTCAAAGAACACAAAGAAAGGATTATTATAGAACAGGAAATAGATGGTTAAAAATTGAGTATAGGGGGACTCTTCAGTCTAGAAAGGGGGTGATTAAGAACTGTTGCACGAGTGGTCTGTAAATTCACAGTATTATGAATAAGACATGCAAGATTAGATTGTTTTTCCATTCCAATACAAAAAGTTTGAGGTATCAGAGGAAGTTAGTAGGCACCAGATTGAGCAGGACCAAGTTCTTCAATTTCTTTATAGCAAAACTATAAACCTATTTGCATATTATGGATGCCAGTAGTTTTTATGGCTTCAAGGGAAGACTAGATAATCTTGGAAAACAAATCCATTGATGGTTTCTAACGATACACAGATTTATCCAGTTAAGGATGTCACAAAGGCTAGACTAATGTTGGAGGTTATCCTGTTGACTTACCTGCTATTACTCTTTCCTTATATTCATTGTTTGACATAGAAAAATGAACAAGATATGTATATTTGATCTGACTGGGTACCAATGTTTGCATGAGAGCTAGAAATGGAATCTGAAATTGCTTGACTTCTCTTGGGTTATGTTATCAACATCCTTTCCAAAGCTTCTCTCCAAATTTTAGGTGCACTCACTGTGGGATTAGTAGTCAGAAGGAAGCGTGGACAAAATAAATATGTCACTGCTATGCCAAATTAAAATTTCTTCTTTGGATCGAGGAATTTTTATGTTCTTGTATAATAATATGTTGGGTTGAGGGGAAGATGTATCTTCTACTTTGCCTTTTTGGATTGTCATTTAAAATAATGAGTCTGGCTTGACTTGGTGGCTAAGGTTCATTGTTATCCTGAATGAAAGATCAGTCATTTTATTAGGCTCTAACTTATTTTATTAGTCCCTAGGAAGCTATTAGTGCAGAACAACCACAAATCAATGCTTTCTCTTCATAGCATGTATTCCAGCTTCTCTCTGTCACATACTAAAGTAAAAGTATCGGTCAGGGAATATAGTCCAAATGCATATAATTCATTGTAAAAGATTAAGGAATTGTAAAGGTAATTTTTTTCCCCTGGCATTTGTTTTTCTTAGCTAGTAGCTTTTGAATCTGTTTACTTTCTTTGTTTACTTAAAGAGATAATAAACCCAGGTCTTTCTTGGGCGGGCCTACTATAATGAAATTTGATTTTTTACAGTTGTGAAAGGTATTTCTAAACTTATGTCTTAAAGGCAGGAGGAGCAAATATTTTGACTAAAAGCAGATAAGCCATTTCTTTGAACTGGGTAAACTGTGTTACTCGCAGAGAAATTTGCACATGCTAATTTTCTACCTGTTTAAGTAGATATTACACTGCTTTAAAAAAATATGTAGGGACAATAAATCCTTGATATTTTCTCACTAGTATTGATTAACTGTTAGCAGTACAAAAGCTCTATAGTAATTATACTTTTGAAAGACCAAAAACCAAAAAGAAGAATATGCAAGTAGAAATGAATGCTGTAGTGCCTACATTCTTAAAACAATACATATTGAAATGGAAATAAAACCTAGATTTTTTTTTATTTTTCTGATTACAAATGGTAAGAACTTAGGAAAAAAATCTAGCAGTGTGCCCTACTCAACTGTACTTTTTTAAAGGTTATTTAACACATTTGTGCTCTTAATGCTTCTAGTGCTATGAAGTGTTTGAGGCTGGTCTGGAGTCTGTCCTGTGATAAATGTGCCACTGACTCTCCTGACCATGGCATTGGGGCTGCTCTGGGCTGCCCACACTCCACATGATGCCTTGGCTCTTGGGGAGAGATTAATGAATTAACAACCTGCAATAGGCAGCAAAGTTCCCTCGGAGCATTCAGCCCTCAGGGATTCAGCCAAGAGCAACAGCCCTGTGCAATCAAAGAGGTGATCTGAGTGCTGGTCCCACAGACTGGTCCCTCTTTCCATCTCCCTGAACTACTGTCTGAATTCAAAGAGTATATGCCAGCTGCAGATCATATCTGCTGGAGAAATATTGACAAGTAGTAAATACTTGTAATTTTAAAATTACAAGCAAGTTTTGCAGCTGTCATTTAAATTCTATTAATGCTGCTCAGTTACATAAATTTTCTCAAATTTACGTTTTTCTTTCCAAGTTAAAACACGGAATGATCATGGTCAATAATTCCCACGTTATGGAGGCAATCTAGAGAGAAGCTGGGTAAGGTAGAGAGAGTGCTTTTTTGCTTGTTTGTTTTCAGGGGGAAAATACAAAATTCAGCCTGTAAATAAGATGCAAAACCCAAAAATTTCTAAAAAAAACCCCAAACAATTATTTTTTTTAAAAGGATTTTGTCTCAAAGCATTGGATTATCGCCTGACTTTAGTTTCTTCAAGAGAGAAAGGTAAAATAGTTACTCTAAATACTTGAAAGCTAATACAAATCAAATGTGTTGAAATTAATGAGAACACATGCTGTATAGAGACTGATGCCTGTGAGAGGCTACCTGGAACAGAGGCTAGACAGTGTTAAAGGAATAAGGTAGGTATTTATTAAAAAGGCCTTCAAAGGATACACCTTGGGCAGTACAAGAACCTGGCCGTGGCTCTACCCAAGATGGACCCAAGATGGACCCAAGCCGGATGACCGGTCATGAGTTTTCACACTTTTATAAGTTTTGGTCCATTTACATATTGGGGTTAATTGTCCAACTACAGCCTCAGGTTATGAAGTCCCATCGTCCCAGACTGCTCTCCTCAATTCCCTCATGTTTCCACTTTTTGGGCCTGAAGTTGCAATGGTGTCCTTGGTTCTCAGGCTGGAAAAGGATTGTTTTGTCTAACTAAATTCTGACGAGAACTTGCTAACACTTCATATGAAGTTCAGAGTCACACACTAAGGCAGAATCTAAAAAATATGAAAGCTAAAACTTAAGGCATCAACAGGTATTCCTTATGGAGAGAACATATCTTCAAAAATTATAAAGCTGATGGTAGACTCTTCTCTCTTTAGACAGTAATTTTTAAATCCATGAACTTTTAATAAATTGGATAGCTATAAAAACATTTGAAATTTTCAGTGTGTGACCTTTTCATTGGGACTAACCTCTAATTATATTACTTTCTGAATGAGTTTTGGGAAGCTTCTCTCCCTATAGTTCCAGACTTTTTCACTATCAACATTATCACTGTTCTAATGGTAGCTATTTCCCTCCACCCACTCCCCCACCAAGTGAAGGGATGCCTGTTTAGGAATTTGCAGAAGTCATAAGCCTTTTTTTTTGGGATGTGGATTCTTTCAGTGACAATAGAGTAGTTATTTTACTTTTTTGTGATCCAAAGGAAGCCTAAGAAAATACGTATTATGCTTTAAATTATCCTGAAAACTGCTTTTATAGTATTTAACTGCAAGAGGTGAATGATTTGTGTTGCTGACTTTGTCAGTTTAACAGCTCTGTAGGTTTCACTAAAACTGAGCAATCTGCTTGAGATGGATGTTGTATTCAGTCATTCTCCTAATAACTTAATAAAATGCAGCAAACACAATCTGCAAAGTACCAGATATAATTAGATTTTCTTACTTAATCACTGATTATGAGAAGATTACTAAGTCAGCAGAAACAGACATATGATCATCAAGCATGCGTTGCATGAGCTGGACTTTTATATTTTTCTGGAGTTTGGAACAAATTCCAAACGATTTCAGAAAATCAGCAGCACAAGGTATGTTTTGTGTATTTCCCAACAGCATCCTTTTCCAGTTCTTTCTCTTTAGTATGCAAGGCCAGTTAGTGCCATCTGTCACATGTTTGTGATATATAGGCCATGGAGCAAGGGAATCATGCTCTTAGAGTGGAAAATGAAGAAATCTCCCTGATAGTAACATTAAACCCATTTTCCTACTACAGACAAAGCTAATTCAGGTCGTTGTGAATTCACTTCCTTTTAAGGTGTGAAACCAAATAGTAAACTAAATGAAGTTGCAATCTGTAAATCTGTTGTCACTTTGCTCTCTACAGAAAGTTTCATAGACACTGTATTGGTGCCACCTTCCTAGGTCTAAAAATTTTTTTCCTTTCAGAATGTGAAACCTGTTTTGCTGTGGCCAAGTTTGATGCTTGCTGATGACATTTCTGTTAGTGTATAGTTAGGGTTTATTAAGATGGTATTGTTTTGTAATATAAATATGTATGTACAGCTGTTTTCTTTTGAGTAAAACAAAACAAAAAAACGATGCAAAATATTTATATCTTTCCTCTTAGTGATAAAAGCAATGTTTTGAGAAGTAGATAAATGGATGTTATGATTTTCTGTCTTTTTGTTGTTGTTGTTGTTGACTTTGCTGCTACCACAAGTTAAATGCTGGTAGCACTAAAATATTACTGTTGTCATCAATATTTCTACACCTATATTAGTGGAATATTGTGAAAGTTATTGCAATTTGACCCTTAGTAAAGGACAACTAATATAAAATTTTATATTTAAAATATTTGCATTAGACTGTGTGATGATTCTGTTTCAGGCATTTCCTTAATACACAATAGTAGTAATCTGGTTTTCCCTACACAATTTTGATCTCTTACAGAAGCTTGATATTCTTTAAATTTGAACATACATTATGTTTTAAATACTATTTGTATTATGGAAAGCAAAACATATAAGGCTCTGTATCAAATGATTGCTAACTTATGCAGGCCTGTGCCATAGCATATTTTGAAAGAGCAACTGACATTGTGTAGCAGAATGAAGTTATCTCTGCAAGGAACATCCAACCTTGACCTACGTGTCTTCTTATAATTTGGCAGGAACCACCAGAGAGAGCACAATGTCATTGAAGATGCAGTTTACTTAAGGAGAACAGTTTTTATTTCATTGGAATAATCAAGTCACACATAAATAGCAACACTGGACAAATACAGCATATTAAATATTAGATGTAGAACATAGGTTTTTAGATCTGGTATCATGGGCAGATGCATCAAATCTGGCAAAAAATATCAGCATCTGAAAACTTGACCTTTACAAGATTATACAGTGCTGCAAAGTCACATTTACCATCTATTCAGCTATATTATGTAGTCCAGTCTTTTGTATTCTGTTAAAGGCAATACCAGTGAGAATTTATGTAAGTAAGATTTAGGATTTGGGAATTACCTGTGAAGACATAGCCCTCATTTTATGAAATTAAATAAGGAAATTCAGAGCACCACATAAAAATACCAGTGGAATAATCTGGAAAATTCATAGCAGTGCATGTGAATACCAGCAGAGCGATCTTACATAAAGAATTTATTGGTCTTCTTCTGTGCAAATACAGTCTCCTACTTTTCAGGCAGACATCTGTATTATTTAGTACTGTGTTAAGTAGCTCTCCTTCTTGGTTGACTGGAATCTTAGATTAGCTGTAATCACTTCATGTCTTATGATTTTCCCTTTCTCAATAGGTGGTTCGTTTCCATAGAAATGTCTTTTTCTTTTTTAACTGCCTTTATTTCCCTTTAGTCTTAGTCCACTATATAAACAGATAAAATGGAAAGCATATATTTGTGATATCCATATTGTTAAATATGCTTTATGTGCCATGTAAAACTAACTCTCTGTTCCACAGAATATCTGAAAAGGGTAAATTTACTATTATGATCCCAATCTGGACATACAGTAACAAATTGTGAGTCTTACACTGTCAGTATGTACTTTGTATGGCTCCAAGTATATAGTTGTACTAATGAAACACTCACAAATCCTGCAACATGCTTTTGCCACATCTTTTTGCACTTTATTGCTGTAGAAGGTGTTGCCGTTAAGACACAGAGAGAGAGAGAGACTCACACTCTTGACTCCTATGATTCAAGCAGCACAAGAAGCCCTTTATTTACATTACATGTCTATTTATAGAATTCAAGCAATGACCATGGATTGGACAGTGAGGGTAAGACCTCCTGACCCCATAGGCCCCATCAGCAGTCCATCAATCCTCTCTTCCTCCAAAGAGGAATGCAAAACAATCATTATTTACAAGAAAGAGTGTGAGAAAGTGTAAAAAGAATCTATCAACAATCAGAAGGCTGACACAGAAGGCAACAAGAGGGTTACCTGGGAATTCAGTGTCTATAGCGTAAAACAACCACCATGTAATTCCACCAGAAGTCAGCACAGTACTCTGCTCTAGTTCCAGTGGGGCTTTTGCTTTCTTCAGACAAAGAAGGCTCCTGATCTCTTCTGTAATTAGCATCTCTAAAAAAAGTTTCTAGCAAAGTAGTTTTAGACAGAACAAAATTAGGTTATAAAAAAACCCCAAGCTATGCTGAGGAGAAGCCTTGTCCACTGGTTGTAGTAAAAATTCAGTGTTTTGGACTCAAAGATTTCATGATTACTACATTTCTTATGCTGGAGCTTTTCCTATTCCAAGAAAGTTACAAGTTTCACAGAGCAGAGGTGTGCTTTGTGCTCTTTTTCCATTAGTTTGAGGATTCTATATGGCTTTTTAGATGTTCTGCAGGAAATCTCTACTCTACTGTCCCATTCCTAGGAAGGAAACAAAAAACTTTTGGGGGATGATGATGTAAGGTTCCATTCTGCATGCCTGTAGAGAGTTGTACATCACAAATTAAAACCAGTGGGTACTTATGTCACATCAGCTTCATTTCAGAGTAGGACAAGAAAATCTGACCCTTGCAGAATGTGAATGTAACTTGCTATTGTAGTACAATGATTTCTTTATGTAAAACTAACAATCTGGCTTTAGTTTTGAGCACATGTTTTGTGTGATTACACACACAATTTCTTCCAGAAATACATAATCACAGTCTCTGTTTTCTTTCTATTGGATTTTGTTTCTACTTTAATAAAAAATATTTTTGGTCTTTTTTGGTCTTATCCCTTCTCTACTGTTAGTCCTTTCTCTTATAATTTCATGATAAACTTTAGTTGAGCATTCTATACACCATTTTTATATTCTTTCCACCTGAAATTTAGAAGTTAGACTCCTTACTAACCTAATCTAGAAAAAATTCCTCATGGACTTATGCTGACATTTTGTTAGTACTTTTATTTCTTCCCTTCGAAATGAGAACATTTCAGTTTCTTTTACCTCATTTGGGCTGTTACTTGGGGGTTTTTGTCTTACTTTGCAGGTAGTACATGGCTATTAATAAATTCTTTCTCCCTATTTGTTTTCTTTCTGAAGTTTGTGTTTGCTTGTCTCCTGCTTTTCCTAACAATTTCTGTCTGTTTCATGTTACCAGCTATTTTCTTTGCTCAACCTGTTTAAGTGAATAGTATCATGAACTCACACCAAGAAGTTGTTCCCAACTGGTTTGCTGGAGAGCCTGAGCACAATTTTCAAAAGTTCCACAGGGCTTGGTTTCTGGCTAGCCTAAACAGACATTTTTTCTTGCAAACATCCCCTAATATCTTGTCTGTCTTCTAAAAACACATTTTCAAAGCTATTTGTAGAAGCTTGACACAGCTTGAGGGGGGAGGCTGCTGTCCCAGTGTCTTAACACCTTCTTAGGACCAGTCTGTTAGGGGGCAAGAGGATCAGCATGGAGGCCAGCATTTCTGGTTTACAGAGTAAGAGATTATTGCGTGTTCCAGATGTAAACAGCAAGTATTCAAAATTCCCTGTAATTGAAAGAGAAAAAAGACTAAAAAAACCAAACAACCTCCCAAAACAAAAGAAGCAGGAGAAGCCCTTCTATCCCAATAGTAACATTTCCACGTATTTCTCATCCTTCTAAATTTTCTATGCAGGCTGAAAACAACAACAACAACAACAACAACAACACCAGCAACAATAACAACAACAACAAAAAGGGGGCAGTTTTTTGTTAGATATTGTACTATGGTAATCTTATTAACATTTCAGTACTTTGATTGCTTTGGTATTTTATTTTTCTTGTTATGTTTGTAGGTTTTTTAGCTTGGAAATAGATGTAATTGCCTGAAACTACTTACATTCAGAAAGTATAGGTACAGTTTACTGGCAATCATGTTCTATTTAACATCTATCATATCTTAATATCATTGTATATATTGGAGAAGTTATGTTGTAAATTCAGGAATAGAAACGTGAGACAATTATAAATTCAGAAAAACTAGTCCCACAGTAATATCTAGTGTTCTGGTGGGTAGGCCAATGAAAACTTTCAGAATATTAGGCTTTTGTCACTTATTCAGGCTGAAGTGCACACATAATTTATTTGAATATAATGGTTTTCTGGGCAGCATGAGAATCATGTCACAGGGCAAACTAGTGTGAACTTTAGCTGTTAAATGCAAATAAATGTCTGTACTGCATTCCTATATTAAGCAAATTTTAAAAAATTAAAATATCCCTAGCAAGTATGTAGATTTTTCCAAAACAATATTAACACAGTTTTCACAAAAACCTGCTGAACACAGACATGATCATTCAACAAATGATTTTATTTCTTGTCTGATTTATTAAAATTTTTATTACTTAAATTTGCCAAAACACCATGAAAATACACAGTAGGAAATCTGCAACATTGGTCTGACTCACTAAGAATATTTTCACTCACCTCTGACTTGTCTCTGCTGGGATAGTCTACTTGGCACTCAGTTTCGACCTGTTCATTGAGAAGTTAGTATTGATGGCTTCCCTGAATATCTTCTGCCAGAAGAAGAAAGCTTTTTCTCTAGAGATATTTTAAATACGCTTCTTGTTGGATAGAATCCAGATTCTGACTAATGAATTAAGGAGTTTATTTAATATGGAACAATTAATGACCTAGAAGCAGAGAAAGAACTTAAACGCGAAGGATCAGCTTGATTTAAATCACAATTCAAAAACAATAATATTTTTAACATTTTTGAACATAGCATTGTGAGGAAAGGCAGATCCAAAATCCATGAGAAATCTACCAGATTAAGAGAGTATGCAAAATATGGTTTAGATTATTCTATATTTTTAAAAAATAGTTTTACAAACCTCAATATGTTTTTCACAATTGTTTTATGTTTAAAGAATCATTCAGCTTATTCTACCCGTTAGCCTAGGTCAGAGTAGCTTTAGTCTTCAAGCAATTTTTCTAATCCTGTCAGAAGAACAAAATTTTATCTTTATCATTTTGTCTCCTTTCTTTGCTCATTACCCACCTCTTTACTTCCATTCCATCTTCACAAGTGTAAGCCCTTGTCCTTTTTCTTTTTCCTTACCCACCTTGCCCATTGGCTCGTGTTCATCATCCCTTCTGCTGTTCCCTTCTACCTCCCTGGCTGCTCTTGTGCTCTGTCTGCAGCATTTGAGAATTTGTGGAAGCACAGATGGCAATTAATCTCCGTGAGTTCATCCACAAAGAATCACATTTTATTTTAAAGAAAGGCAATCTCTATTTTATAAGATCTATCTTTTATCTATTACCACTTAATGAGAAAATAAGTTAATGTGAACTGTATTAGATGCTGCAGAATAACTTAATAGCAATGTTATCTTCAAAACTATATATATAAACTTATTGTTGTACTACATTTTCTTTAAATACAGCAGACACTAAATGTAGCTATACTGCAATACAATTCTATCCGGCTTTTAAAGAGGTAATTGAGTGACTGTTTCACAATTTTCATTTATCTTTTTACTCTTTGCTTTATCCTTTTCCCTTGGAATAAGTCTGGCTATTTCATCCCATGTAGTGTGATGAATAGAGATTTTATGACCTCTCTGTAATGACAGGATGAGGAAGAAATAGATTTCTATATTTGGCTAGTGTTGGGCTATATATATTTTTTCCTATTGTGAAAGGAAGGCTTAAGTGAAAGTTATTCCTGTAGATGCACATAAGGCTAAGGAAAAAGCAGAGATCTCTTAGTACACTTTCTGACACAAGCAGCTCAGTGGGAGACCCAGCACAGATGGTTTAAAGGGCTGTTGTAAGGACTGAAATAGTCTCTGGACTTCTCAAAAGTCCTAATCTCTTTAGGGCAATGAGAGCTTGTAACTGAGCACATAAAGGTCTGAGAGGAGCTGCTGCTGGCAGAAGTCCCAGGCTTCAACCACTGGTGAAGGTCACAGTTGTTTAAAGTATATAATATAGGAATTGGAAGAGTTTTTATGGAATAGTCACAAAGTTGCTGTCTATTCGTTTTTGTAACCTTTATTTTAGTCACTAATGATAAGATAGGCTTAAAACACAGTTTTGATGTTAAAAAAAGTGTTACAATGGCTGAATTACTCTCAGATCAGGGAAATGGATTTTTTCCATTAGAAACATGTAATCAGAATTATATATTAAAATAAATTTCATCTGCATCATCTCATACCATCTAGTGTTAAATTTGTTTCGTGCTTTTGAGTTGGTCAAGTATCTATTCCATACAGAAATTGACTTACTCTAGTTTTCACTTGAGTATGAAATAAAAAGCAATGAAAAAAAAACATGGCTGGAAGTGCTTTGGAATTAGAATATAGGGAAAAACAATGTGTCTCATTTCCAGAAGCATTAATTTATAGTACTTCTCCCATCCCCAATTATGTCAGAAGTTTCACTGCATTTTTATTACATTTTTAAATGTAGATCTGAACCTGACTTTGAATGTTTTGAAAACCATTCAAGCTCAAAAATATTTTAACATGTTTTTGAGCTTTTTTATTATACATGTAAAATATGTATTGTGAGTTGTCTTTTGAGTGATGATGGAAAGTATGCTCCTAAGGACTTATCATTAAATATCCCTTTTCATACCAATAAAAATATAAATTACTGTCTTGAGAAAACATCCAGTGTGGGTAAGGGCATGTTAAAATTCATCTGGCATATCCTAATGGTTCTCAGCCTTATTTTTTGTCTTTTACTGTTACAAGGAGTCGCTGTCTTGACCTGGAGAATAAGATTGGAATTTAGTACCATCTTAAATCTGCATATTACAATTTTATAAAAAGTTGCACAGCTCCTGCCCTGTCACATTAAGAAACTGAAAATATACTCTGGCTAGCTTTTTAGAGAAGTTCAAGTAGCAAACTTTGAAATCAACTGGTCTAAGGCTATGGTCAGTAGGAATATTACAAAGTTTAGACAACAGAGCAGAGGTGCTAGCGAAAATCTTTTCACAAATGCTGGTCATGAGAGAACGTTTGGGAGGCACAGTCTCCTTCAGCCAATGTTGAAATTATACTCAGTACTGGGCAGAACAACCACACAATCCAGGTAATCTCTGTAGTGAATTGTGCCTTCAAGGACTCTGCATGTCACACTGCAAGCCATCCCTCTGCTGTGTGTCTGTGAAAATATGTTTTAAAGCCTCATTATAGAACAATTACAGATGATCTGGCCTCGTTACTTCTGGAATAATACGTTTCTAGTTAGAAGTAAGGAATCTCTCTTGATGACTTTGTTATTCTGTATCAAATGCTTTGTCCACTGGAGAGTAAGTGGGAGAATAACAATGAGAAGTTAGCACAGACTAACATTGCAGCTTGAGAACTACTTGTATGTGCAGAAAGTTTTATTGAAGATTGTAACTAAATATCTTCTATAACCTAAGTTCTGGATGGAATGTGTGACTTAGGAGATGTATGAGATTTTTGCTTTCTTTTCCTTTTCTTTTTTTTCTTTCCCACTCCATTTAGAGGAAAAAAAATTGAAAAGTAACTGACTTTTACACTGATGTGGCAATTTTACTGTATTACCTAAACAGATCAATTTTCACATTTTTTTAGATTAAATGACACAGTGTTTCTTGTATCAATGTTATTTTATTTCAAAGTTCATTCCTGTCCTCAGCTTTACCTGTCCTTATGGCACGTCAGCACCTACACTGACTCCAGTCAGTCATAAAGTTTGAGACTCAGGGGGCCTGATTATCTCACACTGAAATGTCAGAGTCAGCTTTAAATATTTATGCAGATGATTAATTTTTCTGTTCCTATACAGGATTGACATCTTCAAGTACGTGATATATGGTGTAGCAGCTGCATTCTTTGTATATGGCATTCTGCTGATGGTGGAGGGATTCTTTACAACTGGTGCCATCAAGGATCTCTATGGAGATTTCAAAATCACCACTTGTGGCAGATGTGTGAGTGCCTGGGTAAGTGGCTAAGAAAGCTTTTATGACAAATTCAATATGCTTTGTATATATTTTTAGTGCCTTGTGATGTTTATTTTTTGGATTTGTTTTTCATTAATATTTTGTGATACCACAGTTCAGTGTTTAAAATTTACAGCAAAGGAGAATAGAGTTATAAATATTCTCTGCATTGGTTAAACACTAAGTAATTCTTGCTACTCAGGAGCAATGAATTGCACCAGCTGAATGAGAAAGTTTGTTACTTCAGCAACATAAGCTGTACTGAGCAGGACTAAAACTGTAAGGCCTCCAGCTCTACTGGGAATGAAATATTTCCCTTGCTAATATTGTCAGTTATTTTAGGAATCTTACCTGTTCCTCTTTGTAACAAGCTGAGATCTGTCATCAGGTTCTAGTTTGTTTCTAAATGGCAAACAGCCCATTATTTACTCCTGTGTTAATGTCTGATTTGGAGAGACCATTCACTTATGATCCTGGAAAACCTGGATTCAAAAAAATTCTGGTTTGTACGAGGACTTAAATGTAATTTTATCATGCTAAAATTGCTGACTGTTTCAACTGGGATTATTTTAACATTTTTGTTCTGTGTCAGGTAAGTATTTTTTTTGGTATTTGACTGTTCTACTTCTAAGCTAAGAGGCATGTACACTTGGTAGCTTTTAGAGTTGGATTTTCCTGAAAACACAATCTGCATCATAACCTCATATTTTGTGATGAATACTAAATAAATAAATATAGCCAAATAGATCCGGGTGTTAAAGCACACTTAATTTTTATGCTATATTAATGAAAAATAATATGTAAATAAGTAAGCAGGGTTGAGTTTCCCACTGTACTTTACTACAGCTGTCAACTCTTAACTAAGTGGAATACAGTCTAAACAAATATAAGCAATAGATACTTCCAGTCACACAAAGACTATTAAAACTAGTATTTTGGATATCCTGACATTTAAGGTTAAACTGGACACAGATTATCTTCATCTTGTAACTTGGGGAATGCAGCATGTATGTAATCTCTACATAGATGTAACCTGCTCCACAGTAATCCTGTGGTTTTGTCACTTTTTCTTTCATTCTTGCAATCATTGTATGATTTTGGCACTTGACTAAGATTGCTTTAAAACCTTTAAATATATATTTATAAAAAGACTGAGAACATTTTAAATAAAGAGCAGTCATTGCTTACACCAACACTGCTTTCATCTTCTGGAAAGAAGTCCCTAATCTATATTCACTGAAGACCTACTAAGTTAGTTCCAATTCTGTACAGAATAGCAAGATTTTCAGAACACTATTTTTCTTCACAGCTCCCATGAACGCCTGTCCTCAATATTGCAGCAGAGCTGTGCTACATCCTCTCACTGTTTTGATAACTGTAATTCTCTAGTACGTGTCTAGCAGAAGTGTATAGTTTAGCAGCTATTCTATGGTTAATATAATTGTTATTATTAGTGTTTCATTACACTACTTCCTTCAACACTTTACTTTCCTCATCAGTGATCTGCAATGTTTGTGTTTTACTTTGAGAAGCCCTGGGTTGATACACATTGTGGAGCTAAGGTTAAGCCTGTATATTGTTTATGATCACAATTAGAATAATCCATCAATTAGTTTAATGCCTTGTTGTCATTATTCTTGAAGTCAGTAGAAATTTTTTCTTTTTCCTGGTGAAAAAAACCCACGAACCTTCTCTTTAATTGCTTGTCTCATTTTAATGATGTGCCAATGCGATTGCTGTACAAGTGTCTGGAGTTATTTTGGATTATTATTCTGGATTTAGTGTCTATGCTCTAGAGAGTAGATGTCAATTAAAAGTTAATATTCTCTTGACTAGGCTGATTTTCATTTTCTCGTACTTAAAATTCTTAAGGGAAAAATAATATCTTAGATTAAAAATATATATATTTGGAACAAGAAAATATTTCAATCTAGGAGAGACATGTTTAGAATTTATTCAGTTCCTTAACAATACAATGATATAAAGAAATAAGACGTAAGAACAACAAAAAGAATAGTGGAGAGGTAAATAAAACCAAATCAGTATTGTGTGTGAAGGCCAGGTTGTTCAGTTGCTAAACATGTGCTCTAATAAATTTTGTTGTGTACAGTTGCCAAAATGAGATAATGCTATTGAAAGGGGTTGGCAGATACTACAAGTTGCAGGAAAGCTTCCTTGTATACAGTTTTGAGTTCATAATTTTGTAAATATTAAAATCTAAACTGTCAAAGTGCCTTAATACTAACAGAAATGTACACACAGGATATTTGTTGTTTTGAAAAATTAAAATTATAAAAATGGCTCCCCATCAAAAACACCTTTGTAAAAACTCTAGTTGTGACTATGATTTCACATCAAATTTGTTGATGTCTTTCTAAATAGAAGTTTAGCATGTTAAAGACTGATAATTAAGTCCTTCAGCTTTACCGTTGCCATCAGTTGTTTGCCATTAATATTTTGCATGAGCAAATTTGTTTTGTCTGAAACTGAACCTATTACGAAAATAGAGGAAAAAATCAATAAAAAAATTTCAAGAGAGAAAAAATTATTTTAACTTTGTATGCATAAGCTGTATTTCTGTATATGGAAATATGAAAAGTAACATTTTTTTTCTCTTTTTAAAGAAATATTTTTGAAAAGCAGACTTTTAAGAACACCAATAGCCAACATTTGAAGGAACTTTTCATGTGCCCTTCCTGACCTCCATCCTTAGCTGCAAATAGCTCACTTTCTAGCTCTGAATGGGCAAAAGGAAATTTTTTTGCCTGAAGTAATGGAAAAAGAAATAGCTGAGCCTAACCTTTGCAGTGACTGTATAGTTGACTTATCAGCTGATATGAGCAGTCAAAGGCTTTAGCATCCAAGTCATGTCAGTGCTTCCATGGAGTGGAGCCTCTCACATCTGAGAGAGGCCTTGTGAAAGTGACAGTGAAGACTCTCATTGGCAACGTTTGCAGACTTAATTTACTGTGAAAAGCAGGAAAACAATGCCAGTCACATTCGAGGAGGGATGGCTTTCTTTCTAGTCTTCATTTTTCCATGCTTGAACATGCCTTTAGAGTATTAAATGACCAGTCATATATAACTGTGCTGCAGCATGATCAGTAAAGAATGGGAGACAGGCCTGAAGCCAACTGTAACACTGTTTTCATGTTTGCAATTTAATACCCTGCTTATTTATATCCAGCTCCCTTGGCCATGGAAAACCTCATTTACACCTTGTTTTAGAATATCTGCTTATTGAGTCAACAGAAAAAAAATTAACAAAAAAATTAACAAATAAATACAATGACACTTTGCCTCTCATATTATGCTATAAAATGAGAAAGGAGCTTTGTTTTTTGTTTTATTTCATCAGAAAACATTATATATAGACTTCGTCATGGCAGTTGTATTTCTATTTCTTTGTACCTTGCTTTTCAAAAGAACCATGTTAAGGGTCTAGAGAAAGATGTTTTGTATTCTAAACTTCACTTACATATACCTTCTGTATCTTTAGCTTTAGGAATATTTTATTTTAATTACTGACAAGGATTTTTCTGCCTTTGAAAATAATTCTGGGTACCTGATTACCTATTGCTATTTCACACATGTTTCTTGAGAGCCTAAACTAAAACGTGAACGCCCCAAAATATTTCCAGATTATATTGTGCAAAAAAAGCATGGAAGCTGCACAAATGTTTTGAAAACCATCTGTGAACTCGTCACTTCATCTTTTCCTTACCAGACCAGTTATTCTAGAGGCAGTGAAACTGCATCATATTGACATTTGATTCTTTGTGTGACAGGAGGAAGAGAGCTCAGTGCAGGCTCAGCTGGCTTTCCCACCCAGAACAGATGTATTATTTCTGCATGTTAGAAGTGAAGCTCTCATTTCTGAAAATTAGATACCATGTCTGGATATTCTGGGGTAAAACTGCTGATCTGACAGACAGGGAGGCCTTGCTTCTGATTAAATTCTGCCCCATCTGAGGAATATAGTACGCTTCATAAAATATTTGTGAGGAATAAAGGACTTTATCTCCAAGACAGCAGATATACCTATGGGTCCAGAATTCTTTAGACCAATCTTAACTAGGGGAAGTATCTAAAAATCTCTTGTCATCATACATATTTAGTTGTGCATGCTGTAAGTAGTTTCAGACCATGATACAGGAAATCGGAAAGATGAGATTCAAAGTGCTCTGACCTTTCTGTTGAGATTTCTATGGAGATTGCTCAGTAGAAAGCCAGAAACATGTTTTTTTTCCACAAATTACCCAGAAGCTAATGGAGTAGCTAATTTCAGAGGGAATGTATTATGACACAGATATATCCCACCTAATTAAGGATGTCACTAAGGTTGTCAAGAGAAAGGCTTATGCTCCTTCAGTAGTTAAAGAGTTAAAGGAGAGGGAGGCTTAGGCAAACGTTGTCAGATGAATTGAATTTTTTTGTGACTGTCCTATTTTTTGCAAAAAGAATAACCCTCAAGTCTTTTAAGTTATGTCTTTTATATTAAGCTCTTCAAAGAATATATACATTTAGTTGGATGTATCCTGCCTGGCTCCTTTAGTTGGAATTTAGGTGAATAACATTTTCTATCTAAACACAGCTGGAGTTAGTAGATGAAAGAAAACATTAGCAATTTTATGGGTTGTTGGAGTTCATTTTATACCTGGATACTAAACCAGTGTTGGAATTTCTTTAAAGAACTGTGTTCCTTGCAGTTTTCTGCTCTTGATCTCGAAATAGGAAGAACAAGCCCTAGCAATAATTCAAAGCTCAGTTGAATGGTTAAGAGAGTCATCTTTATGTCCTTCTCTCCCAACAGCATTGTTAATATACATACGGTATCTTGAAAAGAAAGAAGAAATCAAGTTATTTTTTTCACTATTTGTTATATTTTTAGAAATATTTTGCAATGAGCTCAGAAATTATTTTGTTATGCATATCTAGGTCCTGACTCTACTCTCTTTCTGTCTTATTTTTGTAATCTGTCCAAGCCTTTTTGTTTTTCTTTATTGTATAGTTTCAGATTTTCTCACTCATGAATATTGCACATAGAGAATCATACTTCTATTTGGTATTCCTTTTCTCCCATAAATTCCCATGTGTTGTGCATGCAGCCCGTTTGTTGACTGTGGTATTCATTACTTCCTTTAATAGAGGAGTGTGCCAGACATTGTAATGTGCCTTGCCAGTACCTTCTCATCTTCTCTTGGTCTTGCTGCTCACTCACAGCAATGTTGTTGTTGGTGATAAACTGGATAAACTGGATGTTTTTGCTTCAGATTGTGTTTTTCATCTCGCACATTGAGGACAGATTTTTTTCTTGGCATGTGAGCTCAGTCAGTAAGTATATTTTGTTAATTAAACTGCTGTCATACATTTCCAAAGTATGCTTAACTTTGGGAGCGGTTTCACTTTCTCCATGGGCTTTAACTTTCTATTATGGATCATCATAAATTGCTCAAGATGATAGCTTTATTTCCCCTATGTTCAGATAGCCCATTTTAGCTTTAACTTGAATGTTTCACCAGATGATGACAGCTTTCCCTGATCCTTGTTCTCACCTGATTAACTTATTAACTGCATCTAGACATCTTACTCTTTTTATAGCTATTTAAGCCTTTGAATATCAGTGAAATTATCACAAACGCATTATTTTTATGGTGAAAGAAAACCCATAGAAACCATATACCTTTGTTCTCTGTATGAACTGCATCTTCCTGTTGATGTCTTATGAATTCATAATTAGCTTTGTAAATATTTTTTGTCGTTGCTTGCACAGGAAGGAGGGAAACATTTACATTTAAGGTCACAATAAAAGCTTAAAAGGCTGTGTTATTGACTTTGAATTCTTGGGAAGACAGGAAACAAGCAAGAAAGGTCCCTACGCCTTAATTTTGGCATAGGCTTCTCAAAGCCCATTAAGAAAAGCCCATTTCCATTATCAGGAAAGAAAAGATTTTTTTTTTTTGACAGCCAAGTATTAGCCTTGAGTGACATATTTGTTCAGACTTATAACTATTAATTCTGCTTTCTAGTTTAAGCTTCACTGCATTTTTTCCAACTACAAACCATGGAGTATTCCTGAAAAAAATGTTGCAATGCAAATTTTAGAAATGTGAAAAATGTAAACAATCTGTACTGTTCAGTCCTTTCCCAGCTGGGTGTTATATCTTCATCTGTATATGGAAAACTTGTCATCACTGAAAACCATTAGAGAGTGGTTCAGGATTTTATAAAAAATTTATCAGCCATTTGGTAGCATAACCTAGAAAATTTACTACTAGGACCAGCCTACATTGTCAGGGAAAAGGTAATGATGGAACTGATTGTTTTTCGGTCTTTATGTCTTTGAATTGAACAGTTATGTGGCATGAACATAGAAAGGAGGGCACATGAAAAAGGAGTATTAAATGAAGATATCTAATCCATATCTTTAAAAAGCCAGTTTTCAAACCAAATTATTTACCTTCAATCACATTTAAATACAAAGCAAATAGCTTAGCTATATTTGGAGACCACCTCCTACCATTAGAAAAATACCACCAGAAAGAAAAACAAAAGGAGGAGGATAACTTTGCAAATGTGAAAATATGAGCATATGCATTTTGAGAAAAAAAAAATCCTGTTTGAAAGATTATAAAAAAAATTACATAGGAAATTCTGCTTTTGCAAGCAGCAGTAAAGATCTTCCTATGGGTGCTTCCTGTAGATGCTTCCTATAGGACTTCAGAAGCCTGCCAGACGACAAAAAACTACAGTCTTGCCTGAAGGATGTATAAAACAATTAATGATAACTTTAGGAAACACAATGCTATAAACTCATCAACATTCTAAAGAAAATTCAGAAGAAAAAAAATTAGAATATTTGGTTTCTAAGGAAGTACCAAAGAGACAAATTGTATCATCTCAAGGTAAAACTACCTTGCATCAATACAAAGCCATCTTCTTCAAACTGACATTTCATCCATTTGTTTACTAAGCAATATTTCAATAAGTGAATCAATTTGTTAGAGAATCATTTCTGACGTGACTGTGGAAATCTCCTCCTACACTGCCACCAAAATATCAACAGCATAAATCAGAAAGTAAGCCGGTTTTTTAGATGCATCTAAATGGTTTCCAAAGGAATAGAAATAATGCATGGAATATTTTAACCTTGAAATATAAATTTAGAAAAATATATATGTAGATAAAAAAAATAGATGAAAAGCAGAAAGCAACAGTGACAATTGATCCTAGTTTTGACAAAATCAGTTGTTCTTCCATCTAAACTATCTGTAGAAGAAAATGTTTAAAAAACCACACAAAACTGTTCCAAAATATAATTTCATTTTTCTAGGATTTTATATTTTTTGGTTAAAATATTTTAATAATCAAAGGAGATTCTCATTGGGTAGTATTCAGTATATGAATGAATTTCAGTTAGGCAAACCTGAGAAGTCTGTCCCTCTATGAAGAGAAATTTGGACCAATATCGGCTTTTTTTCCTCTTGAAGCGGTTGACTTGAATGTAAGCCAAGGAATATCAACCACATGACAGTAATAGCCCACCGTGAAATCTATCCATGTTTCAATGAGACTTTTGGAGCTCTGCCTGAGGTATAATATGTTAGAGAGAGAGAGAGAGAATGAACATGTTTTGTAGAGGCGATGATAAATGGCCAACAAGTGATTGTCAGCAATGAAAGTGATGTTGTAGAAAAGACTTTGCATGTGTGTATTTCCTGTGGTGTACAGTGCATTTAGCGAGAATATCAGAACAACAGTCTATTCCAGAAGCATTGTATATAAAATGAGATGAGTTGAAATATTTTTGCTTCATCTTTTATCTCTCTCCATGACTGAGGCATGAGTTTGGAGGCGCTAGTTAGTACAGAAATTAAAATGTTAGAGGCCATTACCTTGTGAGCTACTCAACAGTCCTGCTTAAATATGTTAATGTCTAAATCTAAAATCTACACGATTTTTTTTTTCATCTTCTCATTTATTTACATTTAAATAAATAATAACATTTTTGGTTCTAGACAACATTTTATAATAAGCAGCTGAGACTGCTTTAGCTTCTGCACTGTTAAAATGTTTTCCAGAGGAACTCAGCAAGTTTTCTACTTGCTCTATTTCATATTTGCATATGGGGAATTATAAATTTAAGATGCTCTCGCAAGAAAAAAAAACATTGGGAAGAGGTGGAAATATTTATGTGGCAATTCTTCTTTAAAAATGAAAAAAAAAAAAAGCAAATTCTTCTGGATGAAATCTGAACCTCTGAAAAGAAGAACTAAACTCCTGTGGGGTAATAATACAGGTGATAAACAGGAACAAATATCTAATCTTTAAACTACTCTGTCATAAAAGTTTATTGATAAAGAGCCCTTATTGATTCTGGACTGTTGATGTAAGGTATAGTCAGAGCCCTGTATTATAGAAAACTGAATGCAAAGAAACAAAAGGCCTGAAGTGGGAGCATATGAAGTACTTTAAATCTGACTTCTTGTAAACTGAAGAGAGAGCTGTGCACTCTATCAAAAACAAATTTCAGCATTTGAGAAAATGCGTGTCAGCTGCAATGAATAATTTAAAAAGAGTATGCAAATGCATTTATGCAGAATGTGTGCAAGGTAAAGCGACAGTAGCAATAACTCAGAGGAATTTTTTTTGGGGTAAAATGAACAAGATGAAGCAGAAGGCCTGAGAGTCAAAGGTCAGTTATGAATTCAACGCTGGCCAAAGTGCTAAAACGAAAGTTTTTATTAGTATTGAAATCAAATATATGGACAATTGAAAGTGAACAAGACGTTTGAGAGAGGACAATTCAGGAAGAAATTGAAAAGATCCTTCTGTTCATGCTTCTGTGTGGCCAAAAAATCCAACGCAGCATCTTGTTCTTGCATTTCCTGTTGGAAAAATGCACCCGAAACCAGGACTACACTACACTGCAGAGGTCAGCTGCTTCCCAGTATTCCCATAAGAGACAGCCAGGCTAACCCTGAGTTTATTCTGGGGGAATGTCCAGCACTGGGAGGGTTTCATAATGAAGCATTGAGCAGGATGGATGTACATGATCTCTGTAGGTATGGTTTTGATCTCTGGCAAAAACTGTCTAAGAGAATTTCTGGAGCTGTGAAGAGGTTTGGAAGAAACCTCTTAGTTCATGTAGGTGATAGTAAACATTTTTTGTCTGTGTGTCATAGGATGATAAATCTAAATGTGATGCAAAGATAGGAGTGTGTACATCTTTTTGCAACTCTCTGCATTGAGGGCTCACATCAGGGAATTCATATAAAATAAATAAAGGATGAGATTGAGAGAAAGTGTAAAAGTAAGCACTGAGTGGTTTGGAACAAAGATAAAATTACATGGCTACATGAGTTTTATGGAGTTAAGTTTTATTTGAGCACTTAATTTGTTGCTGCGTTTCTGTATTATTTTTCTTGTTATAAGCAGTAGTGTCCTTATAAAATGAAATGAATGAGGTTTAATTTGTTTCCTTTTCATTCCATCTCTGTTTGCAGAAACTATACCTTCTAGATAAGATTTCACTGTCTCTGTCCCTAGGGTCACTGAAGCCATCATACAATGTTTCTTCAGGGGTACTAAATTATTAATAACAAAACTAAAACAAGAACAATGTTTGAAATTTAATGAATGTGCTTTTCATCGGACAAGTACCCATAAATTAGAAAGAAGGAGGGGAAAAAAAACCCCAACCAGTAACTGAAATCTTGATCTTATTAAAATAGATAAGATTTGGGTAATGTTTTCAGTGGAAAAAGTATTTCAACCAGCTATGACCACCAGGGAAATTGTGCTCCACACAAACAATTTCAGAATATGCTCTGAAATACCTGCTTCCTGATGTTGGTCTGTTTTGATTAAAAAAATCATTCCAGAAGGTTGATGATTTGCCATCTTTGATAATTTATAACTCAGAAAAGCCATTACAGACACTGAAAAGCTTACAAAATCTGACAAGAGCATTTTGCCAGCTGTGGTGTAGACACCAAAAAAATAACCACCAAAACAGTTAAAGATTTGTTCGTTCAAATAATTATTCATTTCATCTATTCTTTGCAAATGTGAGCCGAGTTTAAATTAGCGCTCTTTTATCTTTGTGATTTGGTAGATGAATTTCACTATCACTTCTAGTTTGTTTTGAGTTTATGTGTTTGGCTTCTTGAGTGAAAATTGAACTGATCAGAGAAAGTAATTCTCACTATAAACACAATAGATAGGATGCTAAGGAACAAACTGTGATACCTCTTTAAGACACTCTGCTGCTATTTCAGAAATCTTCAGCTTGTCACGTAGCAGAATGCTACTTCAAAGGAGAATGATCCCTTTGAATCTCAGGGGATTGGGTTCTGAATTTAGTTCCTGGAGGGAACAGGCTCCTTAAGCATTCCTTGTAAGTTCTCTTGAGCAAAGAGGGAAGGTTGTAATAGCAGAGAAAATTATCTAAAAAAAGATTTTATTTTCCTGTGCTTTTTAAAAAAACCAGATAATTCATAATTTCATTCAATTATTAAAAGAATTTATAAGCTACCACCTGCTATTGCTAGAAAACAATAATTTTTTGTGCAAGCTTAAATTTTTTTTTACTGCCCTTACAGCAGGAAGTATATTACTGCCCAGATCACATTTCTGTGGTTTGCTTTACTGATATCAGTGATAACAGCTTCCAGGCATAACCCATAATTACCACATGGTTCAACTTGAAGTTTTGTATTTTAGCTATTCTTACATAAACAAAGGAAGCTTCCATATTTTTTCCTGTCTTCTTGGTGTTCTTGGTGTTCTTGGTGTTACGAAATGAAATTAAATTAGGCATGGCTTTGGCCACTGGTTCTTCAGATGAAAGCACTGACAGAGGAAAACTGAAGTTCTTCCTTATCTAAAATATGTTTTTAAAACAAAATCATCATTTGATCAACTTTTTCTGAGATACCAAACCAATCAGATTCATGTTTTTAAAGAGAATCTGTTCCATAACATGCAGACAATTCTCTCTTAAAAGGCAGCTCTTGTGACTCACAGCAACTAACATCTGACAGATTTCTACTATCATTTTATGCCCAAGGCAGATTTTTTTACAGGCTAATAAGCTCTGTTTTCCCTCTCTTTGCTGCACTAGTGCTTTGTATCATCTCAGTGGAGATTTTTGAGTAGGCTTCTTCATCATTACCACAGATCAGAAAACAAATAGACATTAAAAAGAATTTGTAATGTTCATGGTATGGCCTATCTTTTTTCCCCATTTGGTGCTAATCACAAAATAGGAAGATTCTCAAATCTATATGGAGCCCAGTCATAAAAACAGTTATTACGTTTCAGTAATGTAACTAATATAAAAGATTTAGTACTCCATTTAATTATTATGTGTGTGCTGCACTGAGACATGTACTAAATTTATTAAGTATTGTTTATTTCACAAATTCTAGAAGGATCACAAGTTAGACTTCAGACTTACTTGTTTTTGAAAAGCTAAGAATATAGTCTAGGAGGCTGCTTTACTTTTAACACACTTCTAGAATAAATGAGAATTTAAACTCTATACCAAGACAGTCTTTCTCATTTATTATTCCTGCCTTAGAAAAAACTGAGTGCAATTCTTTAGCTTGATAATAAATTAAGATCGGACATAGCCCTTTAGCTGGGAATTTACATCCCTGAATCTACATTTCTAAGTAATTATTTGTGAGTGCATGCCTGAGGTTGAGCCAGATGTTGTTTCATTAACTTTAACACTGTAATAGGGAAAGGAGAAAAAGAAAACAGTAAAAGAACAATACAAACAACAACAAAAAAGGAGCATATACAGGACAGTATTTACTTGTGTTAACTATTTGCACTGCAATAGATGGAATAGAATTTCCAATATACAAAGCAACTGACACATGGAAATGTCTACAGCAGTATTCAAGGGTGTGTATTTATTTTGGACTTCGCTATCACTTTCTCTGTTTTACCAGTTGGGTTTCTAGTAAGTGGGATACTGGGGAAATTTGGTAAGGAAGACAGTCATTACCTGCATGAATGCATTTTTAGAAATCTTTATGTATAAATTAGGCACATCAGTTTTTCTTTTAAACTAATTGGATGTTGAGGGAAAAGTTAAAACAGTTTGTAACCCTCAAACTGGTAAGCATGGATGTAAAGTATGAGTATTGCACCATGAAGTACTAACTCAAGAAAAGGATAGAAAGCTGACATCAAAAGTATCAAACAGCTTTTCTAGCTACTACTACAAGTCTCATTTACCTAGGGACAATCAGGAAAATTAATCTGAAATAAATTTTAAATTGGATTAATTAAACTATATTAAATCCCTATGTAAATATACTTCCTCAGAATTAAAATACTTTTATTTAATAATATTTGGAAGTGAGTTAAACTAAATCAAATTAAGGTTTCTTTAATATTGCTTGAGGACATCCATTCTGTAACTCCGAAACAATAAAAGTATCTCATTTAAAATTCAGACCTTTTGTTGTTTTGGATTGCTTTTCCTTCTCAGATCAATGTGGATAAGCCACCCTGCTACAATTTTTAGTACCAGTTACAACCTTTTAGATTCTGAGCTTATTTGATCTCCATAACTAAAATCTGTACTTACATTGGGCTTTTTCCTGTATTACCTGAATTGAGAGATCTTACATTTAAAAAGTAAGAAAAACAAGCAAGAAAATATCTTCAATTTTCCCCTTATTTATTCTTTAAAGTTTAATTTTAGCAGATTTTTGATCAACTTTTTCAGCTTTGGAAAAGGTTTCTTATTTCTTATTCTCAGAGCCAATATTTTTCTGAGGCAAGCAGTTAGAAAAATGTTAGTGTGATGAATTTTTTTTTGTTCCAGAAATGTGTTTTGATTCATCAGCATTTCTGAAGACACCAAATGCTGGGGCTATTTGGATTTAATATTTAGAGACTAATTTCCACATTTTATCATATAGCCTCTTCATATCCTTTCCACAGGATAAAATTGAAAAGATTGATTGTTATTAATAAGTGTGTTTCCCAGTGGTGTCAGGCCAACAAAGGAGCAGCAAGGTAGTATGTTTACATATTTATAGGACATTTACTTACTTTTTTTTCTGAATGATGAATTTGTTTGTATGTAGACCCCAAATATGTCTGAATGCAATAACAGAATGGCAAAAATATAGTCTCATTGGTTCAATGCAAAATGGATTTGCCAGTGATATTTTTGTGGCAGTCATAGATAAACGATCATTTTTATTAAGAGCCCAACTTTAAAAGCCAAAGAAGTAAAGCCTACAGTATCTAATTTTAATTTTTTGCATCATTATTTCTGCTGGAAGATACAACCATAGGGCCTCTTGTCGTAGCTATGGAGTAGTGGTGATGAGGGAGAGGGACAGATACTTTTCCCAGAGCATGCAGCTGTCTGTACTTCAGGTGTGCTGCTTCACATCCATCATTGGCACATGAGTGAGAGGAACATGGAGCAAGCTTGCACTTCTGGAAGCATAATTCTGTTCTTCAGGAATATCACATTAGTCCTGTGGCATCATTTTGACCTGATCATTAGTGGATTATCAGACTAAAACCATAAATTAAATAAGGACAGAAACTGACAAAGCCAATCATAGGTGCATTTGTTACTTCTCTGTGGCTCTTTTTACCCAAAGGTGTATCAGTTAAGTTCTGACTTACCACTGGCTTTGTTTTTCCTTCTTTACTGCAGTTTATTATGCTGACATACATCTTTATGTTGGCCTGGCTTGGAGTTACAGCTTTCACTTCTCTGCCTGTTTACATGTACTTCAATCTTTGGACCATTTGCCGAAATGCCACTGTAGTGGATGGAGCTAATCTCTGCTTGGATCTTCGCCAGTATGGTACGTAAATAAAAAGCACTAAATGAAAAGTAAGATTTCGCAAAAGAAAGCATTCCAGTGCTTTGCTTCCATGTATCTGAAATTAACTGTTCAGTGTTTCTGAAGCAATTGCTGTGTCTCTCTCTGCCCTTTTACCCACTAGTCTAGGCGGTGTATAAAAGATGAACTGCATTTCCAGACCTGACAAAAATTGAGTCAACCTTGTCCATCTTCCCAGAGTAATGACAATCTGACATGGGGCTTTGGCTTAGTCTCTTCTTTACAAATTGCTGGAACTTGTCTAAAATGCTTAATTAGTCATTTACCTGGAGAGGGACTTTTAATCTTGTGGTAGGACACTGACTTGGAGACATTGAGGTCCTAGGGTATCAGCTGTCTCTGCAGAGGTGAATTGGGACATGACAAGATTCATTGCTTTCAAAAATCTTGGTGAGGACCAACAATACTGATAGTAACACTCTAAGAAAGTGGTGGAAAGAAAGATAGAGAGGGAGTGGGTCTAAAGCCTGAATGGTGGGAGTTAGAATAATGTGGGGATACGCACCTATGTGCATTTTAAGAGGATGCAGAATTTGGATAGAAAGGAATTTGTAATCTTAAAATGTCTGAGATTCTTGGGTTGGTGATGGTAATTCAATTTCTTCCTTCTACAAGACTGGTTTGATTCTACATGTCATGGTCTTAGTGATTTCTCAACCCACAGAGCTTTGGGTAATCATACTCTCAACAGAGAGTTTCTTATATTTCTTTTGTTTCCTTGTACTAAAATAAAATCACAGTATATTTTAATTGTTATGTGGAGATATAAAAGATGATGCATTTCTTGGCAAAAAAACTGTTTCATTAATAATAAACATTTCAATAAAATATTTGACATTATTCTTTCATGAGAGGAAAGAAAAGTTGGGTTTTTTTATTATTTATTGTTTTTTTTTCCTACACAACATGGCAGATGAGTTTAAAAAGCAATTATCTGTATAGATCCCGTCAAGTGTATTCATTTTTCTTTCTATGATCTTTTATTTTGTTAATATTCATTACTATTTTTTTATTAATTCTATTTAGAATGTTCATAGAACACTAAGATATATAGTGTGTATTCTGTGAATGTACCTGTTTCCTGTAGATTCAGTGCAAAAATCACTGATTAATATTAGGAAAGAACCATTTTTCATGATAAATTAGTTAATCGTAGTTTATTGATCAAGCGAGTCTTTGATCTGGACATTAGCTATAGGAAGCAAAGCTGCCAATTCTACTTATTATTGCTGGAAAGAGAAACAATAAGTATAATTTTATGTAATGCTTTTTTTATAACTTGTGAAAGAAGCTTTATACCAGATCAATATGTTTGAAACCAATATACAGCACATTTCCCCACATGAGGGTAGAGAAGATTTGTGAACATTTTAGTCTATAAACTGGTTGTAAATAATTTATGTTTTTTTAATCATTGTTCAGAACAAAATAGGGAATAAAGATTTTTTTTTAAATGGCAGAAAAAATGTTATCTACGTGTTTCTTATTGGGGTTTTTACTAAATAGATGATGTGTTAGTTTTGTGCTGGCTGAAATGGAATAGAATCCTAGGATGGTTTTATTTGGAAGGCACTTTAAAAACAAGTTCCAACCCTGTACCATGGGGCAGGGTGACTTCCCTCTAGATCAGGTTGTTCAGGACCCCATCCAACCTGTCCTTCAACACTTCCAGGGATGAGATGCCCACCATTTCTCAGGGAAACATGTTCCAGTGGCTCAACACCCTCAAAACAAGGAATTTCTTCCTTACATCTAACCTAAACTTATCCTCTTTCAGTTTAAGCCATTACCCCTTTGTTCCACTGCAGCATGCCATTGTATAATATCCCTCTCCAGCTCTCTTGATGGACTCTTTTAGTTACTGGAAGGCTGCCCTAAGGTCTCCCCAGAGCCTTCTCTTCTCCAGGCTGTGCAATCCCAACTGCCTCAGCTTGTCTTCACAGAAGAGTTGCTCCAGACTCCCGATTGTCAACCACACCCAAATATCATTGTTAAAATAAGTTCTTAGCTGTTCTCATATACAGGAAGTTGATCTGTACCTGGAATTCTAAATAATGTGAATATTTATTCTTCTCCAGGTATTGTAACTGTTGGAGAGGAAAAGAAGGTTTGCACCTCATCAGAAAGTTTCATCAAGATGTGTGACTCTAATGAGGTAAATAAATATCATAGTATTTTTGGCAAATCCATAATATATGTTGTAGTAGGAAGTAGCTAATATATGTTTTCTTACTGTTAATGGTCTAATTCTAGCTATGGTGATGAATTAAATCACGGTGAAAAATACAGTCAAGCAAGTAGTTTTCCTAGTCTTTTACTAAGCATCAAATTTAGTCAGTGCAATTTCTTCATACATTTGTTTTCTAAAGACATTTGTGGTTTGTTTGTTTGTTTAGGGTTTTTAAATAATTCCAATATCTTGTTCTTTGTTACTGAGATGCTTTTGAAGGCTAATGCCCCTGCTGTACAATGAATAGGTCCATATAATAACTCACTGATTGAAGGGCTTATGATCACTGTTGTGACAGGAGAGTAAAGATTTCAAATGGATTTGGCCAAACCTTGTCGAGCATTAGGATAGTAGCTTTTAGCACATTTTTCTTTGCAGTTTTTCCCTTGGGTAAATGCCACCTGTTTCAGTGCAGCTAAGGGTTCTGGTTTTGTTTTTAAATGATAAAGGATGAAAACAGGACAAACAAAATTACATCTGCCAAAAACAAAGAGAGGCTAAAATGTTGATCCCTCTGAAGCCAGAAGGATTAAGACTTGCTAAGTGTTTTACTAGGTCTTACCCAATAAATGGTTGAATAAATCTTAGAGGGAAGGCAAACAATCTGCCCTTATACCAAAACCGTCTTAGAAAATGCAGCTCTTGTGGTGCAGTTGACTCTCTGTGGCTCCTGCATAAACCAGGTCACTGAAATTAAAAGCAAATGTAATCATTTGATTTGGGTTAGGTGAGGATGGTGGTTAATTTGAATTACGTAAGTAACCTGGTTTATATTATATGACTATGAACAAATTTGAGAGGAAAGTGGATCAATATATGAGGATGTAAACCTACAGTTAATGAAGGGAAAATGGGGTTTCTTAGGCTATCTCTGCCACTGGAGAAGCTACCACAAACAGAATTCTTGTAAGGTATTATTGTAGTACTGTAGCATAAAAGTCCCAAACAAAACCTTCAAAATGCTTTGGAGTGTTTATTTTTATATAATTAATCTTCTTAATATTTTATTTTGTAAATGCTGTATTTTTAAATAGAGTTATGCTTTTTCACTGATATGAGCATTGAAACAAAACAAACACAAGCACAATGACATGTAGTGATACCAATCTCTTGGAAACATATTCCTATTCATTACTTTTGTGGAAGGCTGGCACGAGGAAGGCAATTATTTGTTCTATGTTATTCTGAATTTTTGTTCATTTTCTGTTTGTTGTACAATCATGAAAGTTTTTTCTTTGCCTCCCTTTGCAGCTAAACATGACATTCCACTTGTTCATTGTGGCACTTGCTGGAGCTGGAGCAGCAGTCATTGCTATGGTAAGATACCTAACACTTTATGCCTCATCTGAATTGCTGATACCTTCTGGTTCTGACTTAGGATCGGCTGTTCAATTTCCATACGATCACTCAAAGCTGTTATTAAAATACAGTTATGTAATTCAATACTCTGTCTTTTTTTCTTTTTTTTTTTTAATATATTGATGGATTCTCTTTGAAGTAGAATATCATGATTACTTTTGTAAATTAAAAAAACACCTATAAGTACATGCAAATAATTTTTACTATTCTTTTGCTGTATTCAGACAACTCTGAATTTTAGTGTCTGTGTTGTAACCATAGTATTATACTTTCATGATCTCTGCCTTTCTGGGTATTCATAGGCTTGCCATGCTGCTATTTTAGGAGCAGAATCTTTTTGTCAGTTCTGTGAATATATATGAATGTGTTGATTTTTCTGTCAGGACTAATTTTTCTGCTCCTTTATAATGAAGATTAATTTAAATTTAGTGACATTTTGTCAATGAGAAGGTTCCACTGAGGAAAAAAGTGTATGAGCTAGTGCCCTGCTCTTCTGTCTTTTGTCTGCTGTATTTGCTCAAGCAAAATATATTTTTAGACTCGCAATGCTGTCCTGGTGTAGGTTTGCACTATGCATCCTGGAATGGGAAATGAGAAGTGACTGTTACTTGGTGCTGATGCATTCACAAGTGTTAGTGGTGGTGATCACTATGTACTGCTTATACTAGTAATTTTTTATAGATCATAGGGCCATGATTATTTTGTTATCCTTATAATTACTTTTATAAAAAAGTGCATTCAGACAATACCCAATGAAGCTAGTACTCCTCTTACATTAATGAATTTTTTTGGTTTTCATCTGCCATTCATTTGCTGCAAACATCAAAGATAGCTAAATGAAAAATATCTCTTTTCAATGTAGTTTTTTTGTTTCAAGGCCAGAAATAATAAGTGTAATAGTAGAATACAATTCATATTCATAATTTAATTGGTTTTTCAAATGTAAATTTTTCTACTTACAGTTTCAATAATGGTGACCATATAGCAATTATGATAATATATCATTATTGTTAGGAAATTAAATCCAAGAGATCATTAATTTTCCATTGTATGATTATTTGGATGTATATTCAGTAGTTATTATGAAATGCTAGTTTGTTTGGATAAAAATTCTGCATTTTAAACAAGACTTTTGAATCTGAATAGCCACCGAAAGATATTCCATTAAAAATAACACATCTTCAGTGAAAGCAAATTGAGTAGGTACACTGTGCCACATAGTTTAAATACATAATACTTTCAATGGAGTTTTTAAAACGACCTTTCAAAACTCAGCATATGAAAGATGCCATACCTGTATTACACCAAACACAAGCACCTCAGGAATTCACTTTGATGGGGCACATTTATTCACATAATTTTGACTGATTACCCATATCCAAGTGTGCTTTCTGTTGAATTCTGTAACTGCACAGAGCAGGCATGATAACACTGTTTCAAAAAATATATATAAATTAATATTCTAAGTGCTAGTAAATTGCATAGTGTCCCAATGCTGGTAGATGTATGTTTCATTAAATGTTTGCTATTGCAACAGTGTTTTATATATATATATATATGTATATATATGTGTGTATATATATATATATATATATTTCAAGTTTGTAACTATACAGTTTGTTTTTAACCTACCATTCTAACCTGTTAGGTATCTGCTAAAGATCAGTACATTCCACTCTTTAATGGTGATAATTTCTAAAACCAGCATTCCAGACCACATCTGTAGGTTGAGACATGTGCTTCGCTCTTGACACAGTAGCCCAAACACAAGGAAAAGGACATGAGGGAAAATTCAGAATTTTGTGGTTGGACATGCAGATATTATCAGGTTCTCCTTTAAGGGAAGTTCAAGGTAAAATTAATTTAAGGGAGGAAAAATTAATTTGGAGTCCTAACTAACTTCATCTAGGAAGAAGATATCATTTTTTCTGCAGATCTTACACTCAAACTAGTAGACAGAGGTAATGCATCAGTAGTGAGAAACAGCGTGCAGAAGTAATTCCGGTCATTGGAGAACCAGTGTCTTTCGCTGAATGTGCTGTTTCAAGAATAATCACAGATATGAAATTATGACACTTGTGTATACCCTGAACATGTTCGTGAAATTCAACAGAAAAATTAGATTAAAATACCAGTCTTTTACAAAATAAAAAGCTTATTAATATAATGCACTCATAAAACATTTTTTGCAAACAATTACTTTAAACCAGAATAGTCTATCTGACTAAAGAGGTAAGTATATTGTATTTATGGCCAGCCAGTAATAGTAGTGCAACATTAGGGACACTGCTGAATAACTGAATTGGTAAAATATGCTGTCTGAATTGACTTTTAAAGTTGTGTCATAATATCCTCCTCTGTATTGTCACTTCTGAATTTGTAAACATTTGCAAGTGCCAGACTATTTAATATCTGAAGTTTCCTTAAACCCTCTAATGTCCATATGATTCTACAAAATTCACAAAAGAATCAGCTTATTCATAAATGTGAAGTCCATCTGTCCCCAGGATACTTTTCATGAAAGTGTATTTTAAAAATATATATCTTTAAAAAGTAGTCATTTATTGCAAAACCACCACAAAACTTGTTAATACTTGCAATACTATTTGGTCACAAATCACAAATTCCCCATGTCTCTTGGTCTCAGATTTACATGTGAATTTTTTCACAATTCACTCTTTAGTCTGCAAAGGAGAATGTTATTTTGGGGTACATATTAGGACTGATTTATAGAAAATCTCATATTCCTTACAGAATATGTCAGGGAAAGTTTCATTTTGCAGCAAAGAACACCTTTGTAGAGTTTATTTTGAAAATTTATCATTCTTATGTCAATCCAAGATGGGAAAAAAAGAACCGAAAGCAAAACCTGGTAGAATTATTTATGTTGTAAATGCTTTTTGAGAGTTTTCATCATGGAAAAAATAGCCAGGCTTTTGAATCATATTTAATTTGTACCATATATGATTCTGAGCAGTACTGTCCTTTGTATGTCTGAGTGGATAACAAATGCATGTGGAAGAGATCATTACAATAATACATATTAATTTTGCTGTTGTCAGTGTGTTAGATAGAAGCAGAAGACATGAAGTTTAAATGTAAGCTCTAGAATGCAAGAGTTGATTGTAAAGCCAGTATACATTCCACCTGTGATGTTTCCCCAAAAACACTGCAGAAAAACTTAATTATGAGATGCAAGATTTCCTTTCTCAAAAGTTCCCATGTGAGCTGGTAACACTTTTGCCTTAACTTCCACAGAAATGTTGCCCTGCAGGGTGGCGATGCAATCAATTCTCCTGCAGCAGGAGCAAGGGAAATGTCAAGTGGTCTTTTCTTCTCCTCAGTATGATTGTGCTCTTCTGCAGGGTATGAGATTTGTGTAAAGCGAGGAGGAAAAGTTATTTAGACTCGGGTCCTGGGGAAGTAGTGACATGTCCTGAATGGAAAAATACAACAATCTCCCCTGCCCAAATACCCTCCTAGGATAGCTGCAATTCCACAATTTCTAAACACCGAAGCAAACTTTCACCTTATGAAGACATCTAAGCAGGAATGGGTATGGAAAGACCCTGCACTGTCTTGCATATGTCTGTAATTGAAACCTCCTGAGGCAGACCGTGGAAGCTGCCTGGCTTCAATTTAAATAAACCTTGATGAGGGCCCCACTGGCTTCAGGCTATTCAGGTCATGGAGTTGTGAAACGCAATTAGACAGCCACTTAGAAATTACCTCCTTAGTGTGGCAATGTTATCTAGGAACTTGGTGCTAAAACAAAAAACAAAGGCCTGTTCAATGTATATGTCATTATAAAACATGGATATATATTTGAGATTATATAAGTTATAGTAGGTGTTTCCTGGCAAGTCTTCCTATTTACAGCGAATGTGAACTCTACGAGTTTTCAACAGTTTATTATAGTTGATTGATTCAGTAACTGCATAAAGAAGGGATGGGCAAAGAGTGAGTGTTTAATGAAGGTCAGACTGTTACCAATATACCTTCAAAATAGTCTATTTTTAACAAAGAAAAATGCCAAATGAAGCTGCAAGACATTAAGTTTAAATTTGTCTCTTAACTGGGTCATTACGAAATATTTTGTGAGGATAAGAAAACATCATCCCATTTTTATCACAGCTTCTTGAGTTGCAAGGATTTCAGGCAAATATGTTTTAAAAGGCCGTGAAGATGTGAATACACTGATACCCCCCCACTTTCAAGATTCTCATGTCTACAATCTGTTTGAAGTTCAGACTGTATTTTTAACTGAAATTTCAGGCTCAAAGGACTAGTATTTATGTTTTCATTGGGTGCAAATTGCAATTAAGATGACAAAATTGTTAGGGTTGCCAGTCTGTTTTTTTTTATTTTTCTCAATAGTTTTACTGTGGAGAATTGAAGGCGTTTCCTTCAGTACAATGGAGATCTAGGATTAGGGTCTGTCATTTGATCTAGAAATGCCTGATCCAGAAACTACCCATGGTGAAAGCTTTTGGAAGAGCTGAGTTAGGATAAGAAGGTGTTTTCTTTTCCTGTGTACTAAATGATGACTAGAGAGGGTTCCAGAGTGGAACACAACACGCTGCCCTCTCCAGCATCTATACCCATGGACTGCATTGCTGGTGTTGTTCTAGAGATATTGAGAAAATCCTAAAGATATGTAGAAATACTACTCTCTAGTTTGTTTTTTTTTTTCTAGGGGAGAGATTCTCTGAACAACTTCTTTCTCTTTTATGCCTCCTCAAGTCTGACAGTATTCATCAAATAAGGACTAATTGGAAATTTGACATAAAACAGGAGGATTAAAAAGTAGCAAAAATATCT
Source organism: Rhabdornis inornatus (assembly GCA_013397075.1). NCBI lineage: Eukaryota > Metazoa > Chordata > Aves > Passeriformes > Rhabdornithidae > Rhabdornis > Rhabdornis inornatus. The sequence goes on along the minus strand of VWZS01004758.1, from coordinate 755,624 downwards.
GGTCTTTTTAAGGGCTTCAGAATGCTTTCCTTGATCTTAATCATCCAGATTAAGAAATATACTTTTGCCTGTACTATTCAGCAACAATTGCCAACGAACATTTGTGGAAAAAAAAAGTCCAAATAACATTGGATACTCCAAAAGAAAAAGACATATTAGAATAGATCTGTTCATTTAGTGTAAATCTAAGATACTCATATCTACAACAGTACAACATGAACAGGAGAATTTGCATAATCTCAAGGTGTTTTTTTATTATTTATTGTGTTATTATTCCATTTTCCATTAACTGAATCTCAGTATAATTTCTTGATTTCTTAGAGAGAGGTGAAATATTTTGGATCCCACAAACTTGTCCATTGCTTCTGAGGAAGTAGATTACTGTAAATTAAAGAGATGCTCTCATCAGAAAGTGTCTAAAAGACTGCTAGGGAAGGAATGAATGTCCAGAGAGTCCCAGCATAAGCCAGTTGAATATCCTTGTGAAACATTTTTATTTTCTGACTGAATACAGAGTAAACAGAGCATCCAAAATTTTTTTCAGCTATATTTTGTCACATTTTGCCTAGCTGAACTTATTTTCCAGTTATTGACAATTTTGCCCCAGATTGACAAGTTAAATACAGAGCTAGAATTGTAGCTGAAAGAAGTCGTGGCTAAAGGGAAAGAAAATGCTAACTTTAATAAAAATTGAGAAGCAAAACTTTCTGTAATTGTATTAGATATGCAGACATAAATTGTATCTATGACATATTTCTATTTTAAGAACTACTTTAACAAATACTTCTTCAGTGTGGAAAAGTGTACAATAAATACATAATCAGAAGGCATTTTTACATGTACCTTTGCAGATAGTTGAAAAATAGTGCAGGGATGGTTTCTGGCTTTTTCAGGGTTTAGGTTGTTTTTTCTTATATCTGTTGCTACCAACTACTAGTTATAGTAACAGTAACAGCTGGGAGATAATCTGAAGATTAGTGAAGCCTGAGTTTGCCATCGTGGTCCTGTACTACTTCTTGACACAAGAATGCCTAGTTCCTGCTGATGAGAGACCAGTCTCTGTCCTACAGCCTTCAAGTTTACACGTGCTCTATTCTGACTACCTCTATTGTTTCTTAACCCTGTGTTACCTCTCTTACAGGTTCATTATCTCATGGTCTTGTCTGCCAACTGGGCCTATGTGAAAGATGCTTGCAGAATGCAAAAATATGAGGATATTAAATCAAAGGAGGAACAAGAGCTGCATGATATTCATTCTACTCGCTCTAAAGAGCGGCTCAATGCTTATACATAAAAGAAACCTTGTCTTACTTCCTAACATGTGAATGCTTTGTTGTTTAACTAAAGGCCATCCTACCATTTTAAAAACAATTGAAAGTGCTTCTCACAAAAGATAGTTTGGGTGACTTACATATCACCTACATACAATTCTTGGTTGTCTAGCACTTGGTTTCTTAATTAGTTCTTATTTTGTGTGATCATTCTATACCACAAAGCTCCTAAATAGCCTTTCCTGAATCCCTTTAAAATAATTAGTTCTGATAGGTCAAGAATACTAAACTATTGTCAAATACAACTATGTGTTTGATTTTTTTAATCACTTTGTATGTGTTATGCATAACACCTTTTGCATTGTTTCTTATATGTTTTTGGAAAAAAAAGTAGCTTTTTATACTTTTTAGTTTTGAGTTCAGTAACTACTTTAACTACAGGTATACTTCAAAGGGACCATTGTACATGATGTACAATATATAAAGAAAACATTCTGATGACTTTCCTTTATATATGGAAAACCTGCCAGAGGGACCCTGATCAACTTGAATGAAGGTCCTAAGAACGTTTTAAACAATCAAAGGTGCAATTTCTAAATTTGTAATAGTGGGTAAAAAAATAAAAAAAAAAGCGAAAAAGAAAAAAAAAGAAAAAAAAAGAAAAAAGTGCTTCTTATCTTTGTTAACATTGTATTATTGATGTTTTTAAAGAATATTCTCTTGTTTCAAGTTCCATGGGTGATAATTCCTGTTTGTATTGTGAGCATGCAGTCCGTGGTGCTAACAATGCATGGCCACTTGCCTTTTGAAGGAATTCAATACCACGGCTACCTGTTAACGAGTTATGGTATATAGACAACTGTTAATTAAGTGATATAGTTATTCATAGTTTTCTACAGAATAATCTCTCTTTAATTCAATGATGGTTATGCTAAATTGGAGCTGTCCATGTGATGATGTAAGAAATTACTGCTTAGCTACATTTATGAAAGTAATATATCAAAAATGCAGTGACCATAGGAGTCAGATGTCTTTTTACCTGCTTTAAAAATTTAAATGGATTGCACCTGTCTGAACTGTAAAAGATATATTAAAGGAGACTTCCATAAATGTTATAGCTTGGCTTCTAGCTTTCCTACACATAATGGTTTACCTGTATTACGTTGAAGTAAGGTGAAAGACCACTACAGAGCTTATTATTTCAAAGTGTAGTAATATATTTGAACCTTTATTTTGATATGAAAATGTTATCAGAATGATAAGTCATCTTAATTTGAAAGAATTACCTGTATCAAAAACAGAACAAAAAACCCTATTTAAGAAAAGTTGGTATTATTGGACCAAATTTGGTGGATTTTTTTTTATTTTGCCTATTTCTAATGCTACAAGAATGCTGTAAAGTGTCTTTTAAAGTGATGTAGCCTGACAAGACATTTTTGTCAGTGTTAAAAATCTTAGGTAGTTTTGTGCACTTATTGGACCATTGTGAATTCTCTCTCAGTGTAAGTGCATTTCTAATAAAACTTCTTGAGTAAAACTCTTCTTTGTACTATTACTAGTCATGCATCATCAGTAATTTTTAACAATTCTTGTAGTAAGTAGAAGGTAATACTATAGTTACTTGTGGCATGATAATGCATTAAGTAGTATTAGTTGGTTGAGGTTTTTTTTTTTTTAATTTTTATTTTCTTTTGCTTGTTTTGGGGTTTTTTTTAGTTGTGTTTTTGATTTGGGGTTTTGGTTTTGGTTTGGATTTGTTTTTTACACTTAAGCTGTCCTACGGGGTCAACAGTTTTCTGATAATGTGCAGTACCGGTATTACAGTTCTGCAAAAAGTATTAGGAACCTCTTTTTGGATTCTATATTGTAGTGTTTCAGTTTTGTGTCTTAAAATGTTTGTGCTGATTTTTAAAACTATGTCTTTTAAACTCATGTAATGATGTTAATGCTTTTGGCTCTTCTCTGGTATTAGAGTTTGTATTTTCACAAAGAATGCTTTGTAGCAGGCATTACAATTAATCTGTTTTGTACATAAATGTGCCAACAGCTTGATGGTGGCGTTTTTGAAATGTAGAACAAAGTGCTTGCAAAATGTAATAAACACACTTGTGTACTTTGTGTTCTTGTTAATTCTTTGTGTAGTTTTCCTTTGCCTATACAGGACAGGTCACTGTAACCAGAAATGGAAGAAGCTTGTTTCTCCTATAGACCTTGCTATTCCACAGATTGCTTTGAATGTCTCCTAACCAGCATTTAGTGTCAGAAACCATATATCTTAAGGCTAAGAGAGTAAAATATTTTCTAAGAGCAGTTTCATAGTCTAGGAAGTGCCAGGTAGCAGGAGCCATACTTGCTATATTTTTAACATATCAGTCAAAAGAAAAATTGGGAAAGATTCCCATTGCTACAGTCTCATTTGGAACAGCTCAGCAGAAACTGATCTGGCAGCAGTTTGAATATTGCTGAGGATAATGATTTCTGGATTTTACAGCAGCTAATACTTTGAAACCTCAGTAACAATACTACATTACTTATGTGCATGTTAAGTAATTTAAATGGTTGATAGAGAACTATAGCTGAGCCAACTAACCTGATACCACTAAGGAAAATTATTTAAAATACAGTTCCACAATGTGTTTGTTTCTCAGTTCACTAGTTGTTATGTAGCTCTTTGTGTGCTCTCGATGAGAACACGTGCCATAAACGCAAACATTTTTTTTAGAAGCAGCACAAGCCAAGGGAATAGAGGAGCTTCCCACAGCACAGCACGTCAGTCATAAGTGATTCACTTCAAAGTCTGTGCATATTTGGTTTATTCCAGAGTCTTCTCTGTTTGTTGGCAGCCTAAGCTGATTTTTCCTGAGGTAGGCTGCATGGATCTTGATTTCTAAAAACTCTTTTGTGCTTAATCTAGACTTGTGTCTATTGGGCTTTTAAGAAAACCATTGTAGGTTAATCTGTTTGGCACAGGTTTTTGCCTATAAAAAGGCTGCAGTTAAAGAAAAAAATTCAGTTTAAGAGGATTCCAGCCCTAGATACTCAGTTTTGCTTGTACATCACAGTTTACTATGCCCCATAAATACTTCTAATAGCATGTTACAAAACAGATTCAAAATTGATTTGGGGTAGATATCCTTCCCAGTCCCTGTCTCCCACTCACATCACCCCCTTTTCTNAATGAAATTATTTAAATTGTAATATGTATGCATTGATTGTAAGTATTATTTGAACATTATCATGATTACAACTCACTTCAGTTGATGTAGTACATTTAGGACAGAATATTTCTGTACTCTACTTCCTATAATAGCTGATGACAACAGTTTATAGAGTCTTTTCCACCACCAAGATCCAATGCATTTTTTAATTTTTCACTTCTGGGTTACCATAAGTATTTATGTAGTTGTTTTTCTGGAGAACACAGCTCAGTTTATAAACCATACAAGATCAAACTATAGTAAATTTCATCTCAGGAGGAAAGGGTGTGTTTATACAAGCTCTCTCTTAAAATTATTTTTTTTCCCCAATTTTTAATTTTTATTGGGTTGCACAGAAACCCCACATATATTGTTAAGCAGCAAGCTGATTTATGTCTCACATTTCAGCACTGCCTCCATTTTGGGTGGATATCAATTGGAAAGAACAAGTCCAGAGCACACAGTGTCTCTAACAGTTCTTTCTGTCCCACGAGTTCTTCTAAATTGTATTTTCTACAAGGGAGGAACTCCAGTAGTTGCTGAATTTTGAGATTTTCAGCTATAGTTTCCTGTTCTTTCAGGCATCTGTGGAGGATCCCAACATATCACGGAGTTACTTCTGTGTTTAACAGTTATTAACAATGATGGAGACAGGTAAGTGTTTCTGCTGGCACACCAACAGGGATGGTGACTAGTAGAGAAGTGGATCATCTTTGACTTGCAGTAGTCTAAACATCAGACAGATTTGCAGCTATTCTGCAGGAAGAAATTTATCCTGAGGAAAAGGTTCTGCACAGAAGCTGCTGTGCACTCTTTCCTTCCCTGTGTAAAGTGGAGTTTGGTCAGGTAAATGTGAGCCCCAGGGAAGATCATTTCAGTAGGTGTTTGATTTGGCACTTCTGAGCTTCCCAGGTTTGAAAGGGATGGTTTGGGGGCAGGTGTATCTACTTTAGGAGTTATTAAAAAACAAAACAAAACAGAACAAAACAGAACAAAACAGAACAAAACAGAACAGAACAAAACAAAACAAAACAAAACAAAACAAAACAAAACAAAACAAAACAAAACAAAACACCCCAAGAGACTTGCATGAATATCCTATGGCTCTACATGTTGAGTTACTCAAGACAGAAATACTGTGTAGGCCACATAAAAGGATTATTAGAGCTAGGTTTTTCAAAGGATCTATATCTTTTCTTCTCAGTTGCCCAAGAAAACGATACTTAGCATGAATCACTTTCCTCTGGTTAATAGAAAATATTTTGGTCTCTGAGACTGTAAGTCCTGGGTTTTATTACATAGCTTTACTCACATGTATTTCTTTGTAAGGATAAATATTAATTTTAGAACAAATCTCACGGTGAAACAAATTTATCCTCAACAAATTAATGTCCCTGTTAAAGCACGCAAATCAATTCCTGGGATTTTACAATTCAGTTAGGTTAGTTGCATGTAAAATCACATCCTCACCACTTTGTCCTTTTGGAATAATAAACTAAATCACATGGTTAAACACAGAAGAAAAGTGTCAGGTTCATCAGCAGCCTGGTTTGAACTGACTAAGCAGATGGAAACCTCTCCCAAGGAGGAAGTGCTAAATGCCTCATATTGATGCCATCTTCTGAAGTATGAAACATGTTAGGCAAAGATACCTCATTAAGGTGTTTGATTCATATTTCTGTTTTCCTTTCATTATTTGTTTCTCCATGGCATGCTGTTCCTTGTGACATAATTTGAATAGGAACTGAAGCAACATAAAACTTGCTGCCACTGAGGAGGGGATGTACCAATGCCACTGAGCAGTGATGTACCACATGCTTGGAAACAGGGATGAGAGCAGTGAAAAAAGAAGGCAGAAAAAAAGAAATATAAGATTTTCCTTTCCTAGTAAGCCCCTAGTAAAGCTGCAAGGTAATAAGAGATTCTCTGGGCTCTAGACTTGTACCCCAGTTAAAGCATTATATACAGGTATGCCTTGCAGCACTAGGGCTTTAGGAGTAGTGAAAGTTTCTGACAATGTACAAATGGCAAATGCTATTTGCAACATATTTTGGACAGTCTAAAGCCATGTTTCTCCTGAAAGGAGCAGATGGCTGAGAGAAACTTATAAACCTTTAATTGTCACAGCAGGACCTAGTCACTGGTAATCTGGCCATGTGTGCTCAGGATTCTTCCCAGCATGAGTAGCATGGTGGCAGAGCTGATGTGTCACATATGCAACTGCATGGAACTGTGGGGAAGAGCTTGTACCACTTAAAGCAGCTCAGGGGATGATGCAGAAGAGGACCTCTGCTTCAGTCATAGTCCTGGCCCCACTGCAGCAAGGTTGTTTTTCACTAACACAAGGAAGAAAAGTAGGGATTTGAGGGTGATCAGTCTGGAAAATCTGATTTTTGTATGTGAGACATGTCAAGTGTTTTTGCAATGTAATAGTTAATGTTAAGTGCTTGCATTTTTCATATCTTGAAAATATACACACACATCTATGTGTCACACACACGAAGATAGATTTTTTGTAAATGAACCTCTGTGTTACAGTAATAATAATAACAGCCTCAAAGAAAAAGTAAGTTCAATTATTGGGTGAAATTTTTCATACAAGAAATGGCATTAATTTTACTCTACCACAGTTATCAGATACTTTGAAAATGATAAGATCATCTATGGAGGTAATAGCAGCTTTGACTTTTTCTTCATGAGCCTATTCAACTTGTTTTGCTCTCTGGTGATAGCAGGCCTCTGGCCCTTAGGGAGTAATTTTATTCCCCTAAGGATCTTCCAAACATTCTGACAGAAATGTTAAGCCTTATTCTCAGCATTTAACACATGGAAATACATGCATGAGCAGATATATTTCCCTTTCTTCAGCAAGCTCAACACTGTTCTTTCTCTCACTGCTCACCTCCAGAGTGCATCTGCAGGTGCTGTGCCTTCATGCTTGCTTCCCCCTTAACCCTTTTCCTGGTGTTCCCTTCACCCACAATCACTGCCCCTGGACAGCCCGCTGCTGGGCCCAGCTTCCTCCCCTATCCCTGCGAGTCTGCTTTGCTCCAGCTGCAGGTGGCTCAGGCTGGCATTAGGATCAATCTTCCATGGCTCGGATCAGACGGGATGCTGTGCCCAGCCAAGCCCCCGACGCGTTATTCACCGTGCTCCTCCTGGCACACCCTCATTATCCAAATGTGAGAGACCCTCTGGAGAACAACTGTGGAGAAAATGTTCCCTAGGGAGAAAAACCTGACCTCCTTAAAGACATTTCCATCATCCTTCAGTATTCCTAATGTAAAGGGAAAACCAGGAAGTGGGGGGATATTGACGTGTATCACGTTACTGTAAATCCTAGGCAAATTTGTGCTGTGCAATACTTTCCAACTGATATTCAAGATTTATTTTTCTTCTTTAAGATCAAACAAAATCCTAAATAGCAATATTAGACAAAATAATATTTCCTAAATTTGGAGAGGTGTTCATCTGTGACAAAGAAGCTGATGATGAAAAGAAGCCAAATCCACTAAGTTCAAAAAAAAAATTAAAAATAATGTGTGTTCAATTTATGGGATATAATTAAGTGACCTGTTGGAGGCGATAATCCTTAAGAAAAAAAGTTGATTAAAAAAAGAGATTAAAGAATGTCCTTTTTAAAATAGAAGACCAACTAACAGTACTGAGAAATGTTTTGGTAATTTGTGTACGATAAGAAATTTTTGCATTTTGACAAAAACCCCACAGATTTATATATCCATTTGTACTTAATTTTATTAAATTTTAAAAGAAGGCCACATGCATTAAAGGAGCCATTGAACCGTGAAAGTCTTCTCCTCTTACCAAAGGCTTCCCTGTGTGCCATGGGGAGCAGTAAGAGTTTGTTATCTGCATTAATCTCTCTAACTGGATTAAATTCTTGAAATCCACTCAGTGCCTGGACTAGTATATGGGCCAGATCTGTCGAACAGGTATTTATGAACAGACATGAAGACAATTTGTCTATGTTCCAGAAGATTGAAGTTGAGCTCTGTGTCACAGGTTTTCCCAGGAGGCTAACTGAGAAGGCTGCAGCTCCTTCTAGGGTCATAGTCCTTCTAACAGTTCTGTTGTTTTGTTTTCTGTAATCCAAATAAAAAAACAATAGATGAAAAAATTATGGACAGCTGAATGAAAACAAATCTGTGTTTGATCCAGTATTGTTTTGGCTGCTGCTTGTGAGCTTTTGGCTTGATATTAGGCAGGGCAACATAATCTAGTGCTACATTTCAATCTGATAAATGTTTCGGAGATTATTTTTACTTATTCTCTGTTTTTATTTTGGCACTTGCAGTCCTGTTTTCATTTACTTACAGGTGACCTAACTTAATTTCTTCTGTGTAGTACATAGAGAAAAGTTTTCAGTATCATTCCATTTGTTTGGTGTTGAACTTTTCAGTAATTTTAAAATACTTTTTATTATCTTTAAATACTTTTTTCCATATGAATTATTAAAATGCAATCATTTCAGCTCTATTTCTTTCTAGGAATTTGTTCAGACTGAGAAATCTAACTAAACTAACTTAATGTACTTACCTTTTGTTTTTGAAGTGTTATAAGTTTCAAAATGCCTTAAGCTCAAAGCAAATCCTTCTTATACCAAAATAATTAGATTCACAAAAAAAAAAAAAAAAGGGGAATCAAGTAAAAGGGCTGGGGTGACACTGAAATTGGATATTAAACATATTTTTCTGTCCTGAATTGCATGTCAAGATGTGCTACAAATAACTGCAGTCAATCTTCCTATGAAGTTCTGGCATTCAAGTTTATTTTCGATAACCAGGCCCTCTGAGGGCATGATCACATCTCTCTAATACAACTTAAGTAAACATAAGTGAAAATCATGAAGGAAGGAATTTTTTTCTTTTTTGTGCCTGTATGACAGAGCTGAATGTTCTATTCATAGACACAATTGTGGATAAATGGAAAGGACGTTGACTTTCCTGCTTATTCCTCATTAAACACAAGTATCTTTACATATGAAAACCACCACCACCCAAAACACAACACAAAGAGATTATCCACGTAAGGTGTTATTTTGTACCTTCTAATGACAGTGAAGAAAATGGTTAAAGGGGATGACGATATGGTCGATCTCACACTGATGTGTGTAGAGTACTGACATCTGGCGGTAAAGCGATGTAAAACGGAAGAGTGCGGCTAATAAGTACATTTGAGCAGGTCTGATTTTAAATAATAGCTTTCGTAAGACCAGTCTGTTTCTTTTCTACTTCTGTGTGTTTATAAATTATTCTGTAGCACAGCTTAAAAACATTCAGTCTGTCTTTACATATATATATATATATATGTAAAGACATTTATATATGTAAAGACATATATATTTTTATATATATTTATATATATATAATATATAAACATATACATTTATTTATTTAATTATTTATATATACAAAATAGATTCAGCCCTTGAATATCAGTCACAAGTGGGAGTGAATTAACAGGCAGTGAGCAACTAAAGGATTTCAGATTTCAGTAGGGAACCTGATTTCTTGGCATAGCTCATTATTCTAAAGGGATTTTTTAATCTTTAGCAGGGTTTTCCACCTACTTAAGAAATGGAATTTGTACATAATTATCATTGCAAGATAGTACTGTGAATCACCACACCATCACCCCCACTACAAAACTTACTTTTTTAGTACAGTGTTTTTTTTCATATTACAGGTAAAATTTATAAATATGCTATTGATGATGATGACTTACCTTGCCTGGTGAGAAAACAGGGTTGCTAACCTTTTGTAAATACTTGTCGCTTTCTAGAATAAATATANGGAATCAAGTAAAAGTGCTGTGGTGACACTGAAATTGGATATTAAACATATTTTTCTGTCCTGAATTGCATGTCAAGATGTGCTACAAATAACTGCAGTCAATCTTCCTATGAAGTTCTGGCATTCAAGTTTATTTTCGATAACCAGGCCCTCTGAGGGCATGATCACATCTCTCTAATACAACTTAAGTAAACATAAGTGAAAATCATGAAGGAAGGAATTTTTTTCTTTTTTGTGCCTGTATGACAGAGCTGAATGTTCTATTCATAGACACAATTGTGGATAAATGGAAAGGACGTTGACTTTCCTGCTTATTCCTCATTAAACACAAGTATCTTTACATATGAAAACCACCACCACCCAAAACACAACACAAAGAGATTATCCACGTAAGGTGTTATTTTGTACCTTCTAATGACAGTGAAGAAAATGGTTAAAGGGGATGACGATATGGTCGATCTCACACTGATGTGTGTAGAGTACTGACATCTGGCGGTAAAGCGATGTAAAACGGAAGAGTGCGGCTAATAAGTACATTTGAGCAGGTCTGATTTTAAATAATAGCTTTCGTAAGACCAGTCTGTTTCTTTTCTACTTCTGTGTGTTTATAAATTATTCTGTAGCACAGCTTAAAAACATTCAGTCTGTCTTTACATATATATATATATATATGTAAAGACATTTATATATGTAAAGACATATATATTTTTATATATATTTATATATATATAATATATAAACATATACATTTATTTATTTAATTATTTATATATACAAAATAGATTCAGCCCTTGAATATCAGTCACAAGTGGGAGTGAATTAACAGGCAGTGAGCAACTAAAGGATTTCAGATTTCAGTAGGGAACCTGATTTCTTGGCATAGCTCATTATTCTAAAGGGATTTTTTAATCTTTAGCAGGGTTTTCCACCTACTTAAGAAATGGAATTTGTACATAATTATCATTGCAAGATAGTACTGTGAATCACCACACCATCACCCCCACTACAAAACTTACTTTTTTAGTACAGTGTTTTTTTTCATATTACAGGTAAAATTTATAAATATGCTATTGATGATGATGACTTACCTTGCCTGGTGAGAAAACAGGGTTGCTAACCTTTTGTAAATACTTGTCGCTTTCTAGAATAAATATATTTTGAATTAAGCTACTGAGTGGCATAACTAAGTAGTGACAGCTTCCAGTTATATCTAAGCCTTGTTTTCATTGAAGTGATAAGCAAAGTTCTAAATTCCTGTGGAGCAGAGCTGTGCTTGGTTGAAAAGCCATGGCATCCTGAGGCCACTCAGCTTGGTGATGACGTGGTCAGTGGTGTTACCTCTGCACACATGGAAGCTGCATGTTACACTGCCTTGTGTCTAGCTAGCCAAGCAGCTGCCCAAAACAAGCTGTGTTACTGCTAGAGTTTAAAACATAGATGGGCACAGACCAGATGATATTTATGATCATTTTAGGGGCCTTAGGATATCTCTCCTGATCTTCACCTACTACTCCAGAAGGAGTGTCATGACATCTCACACCTGCTGGCCCTGTCAAGGGTATCAAACACCCTGAAAAATGCAAAATGCCACCAAGTTACTTGACTGAGGTGAGTCTTACATGCCTTGATCTCCAGTGTTTTGGCTGGGGCTTCTCAGTACAGGGTAGACATCAGAGCCAGTCTTGTGCTTTTGTGTCTGGCTCAACCCTCCAGTCTTGCTCCTCAGCAAGAAGACAACACAGTAAAATCCACCTGTGGATTTTCCAGACCCCAGCTGGAGGAACAGGTACATACATCACATGTGCAGCTCTTCCCTTGATTTCCTCATAATATATAATTAAGATATATATCTGATTTAGTAAGGAAAATAGGTAGGATTGGGGCAGAGGAGAACCTTGCCACTTCACTTTCTGGTGCCTTCCTAAAGGTGACGAAATGGAAAATATTTTTTGAAAAACATGAATTCAGTTCAGCTGTGGTGTGGTTTTGTTTTGCACTGTTGTTTTGTTTGTTTGTTTGTTTGTTTGTTTGTTTGTTCGTTTTTTGTTTTTCCAAATATAGGGAATCCTTTCAGGGATTAAGTCATTATCAAAACAAGATTCTAGTAAGAGGAGCAAAGCCTTAAAACAAAAACAAAACCAAAAAAGAGTTAAATGCCTTACCAAATATGTAACTTTCTCAGTTCTTTCTTAATTCAGGTTAACAACTTGTAGTCCCTTCCCCAGAAGAAAATTCCAAGATAAATCGTGTTCTTGCTGAATTTGTTCTTGATATATTTAAGCATGGCAAATGTGCCTTGGCCACTGCTTAATTTTAGGAGATGCTTAAGTTTACTTGCATATAGACCTCCTCTGGATTACAATAGCTGGTATAAACACATGTTGTTTTCTTGTTTGATTGAACCAATTATTAAGATTAATTGTAGAGCTTCCTCAGAAAAACTTTTCTCCCCCAAAATAAGAACCTCCTTGTTCATAAATATGTATTTATCGCTTCTTTTTCTCTTAAAAGTAATTTGTATCTGGCTGCACAGTCAGTTAATCTCTAAGTCCACAAAAAGGCTCCAGAATAAGTGACTAGGCAAATCCAAAGACAGAATATCTAGTAAAATTTCTGATTCAAGTGGAAACATTGGCAGTGTTTAAAAGCATGTTACCTGTCAAAGACTGATTTCACTGTTCCCCTCTCTCATCTGCCAAATGCATGAAAAATCTTCCTGCATGCATCTCATTATTTCTGCAGTATCTGCAGTCTGGAAAGAGGCCTGGAACTTGGCTTCTGACAACACAGGAAAAGGAACTGTCAGCACATAGTCTTATAATATATTTATCTGATTTTGGTGCACTTATTTGGTGCACTACATTTTCCCCATGTCAGTACTCGTGCTTGTGGTGACAGTGTCTCTCCATAACCGCCACACAACCAAGTGTGCTACACACAAGGCTGTTAATCATTCTGGCAGTCTGTGTGTGCCTGCCTCAGAGCCAGTGCTGAGAGGAGAGCAAATTGTTCCAATGGACTGGTGCAGGCAATGGAATGGGTGGATACGCAAAGCAATAGATGGGAAAACGGACAAATTGCTAGTGCTAATGTAGGGTATTGCTATGAAGCAAATAGGATGTGAAAAGTGAAAGAAATGACAAGACAAATTGGTGAAAGGCAAACAACAGCAAAAGGAATGGATCAGAACATGATGCCAAGTAGCAGGGAGCCCTGAGAGTAGAAAGAGCTGGGATAGGTCATACCTCAAGCACTGGACAGGATGGGGAAACCACTGAGGTATGGAGATAATTTCCAATCTGACATGAGACTAGAACACAGATCTGAACAAGCATGAAAGAATTTAAAAAAAAACAACACACAAAAATACTTATTGGTATAAGAGAAACAAGTCTATTTCACAGTATTTGGAGATCATGGAAATGAGTCCAGAGAGGAAGTACTTCTGCACAACTTACAAACTCAGCAGAACTTTGAAATAATAATGAAAAGAATAAGAAATAAAAAATGCAGCTGTTAAGAGACATATACAGAATATCTCTTGACAGTTCGACATCTGAGAACATTTATAATAAGGCTGAAATACAGAGCGAAAAGAAAGATGAAAGATCTTCCTCTGTAAGTACATAACTTAGCAGTGACTCAGTCATTGAGACTGAGAAAGAAGATCCCATGAGACCAGAGAAGAGAAGGAAATATAAGTATTTCCTTCTCAATTTATTTGTGACATCAGAATTATAGCAAGTAGCAAAAGGATTTCAAATATCTGACAGGACTTCTTTGCCATGTTTTAGAAAAGTTGTGTAGAGCATTACAAACATATATAGCATGAAATAAAATGAACATTCCCAAAGATAATTTCTTTCCATAAAAATGTTAAGTTCCTGATGTATTCTATACTGCTGTTTGCCCTGTCTTCTGTAGCTTGCTTTTCTACTCCACAATTTTGGAAATGGGAAATATCTTACTATAGTATGACTGAGTCTTCATATTTCCAAAAAACTCTTAATGTATCTCTGAACACCACAAAGGGATTTCTAGCTCATGTGATTTGGCTGGCACCACTTGCTTGGAACTTTTTTTGGGTTCTTCTATTAGCAGGATAACAATAGTAATTTAAAAGGATAAACCTAACAAAACCAATGAAACAAAGTATAGTGCAAATGTTTGCTTTTTGGTTCAGAACGACATTCATATTTCTAGTGTGACACATCCTTGAAGGAGAATTAATTTTCCTACACTGCTGTCCAACCAGGAGGAAACTAATGGTCTCCCAGGAAGCAGAAGCCTCTCCAGTTTTCAGCCAGAACTAATGCAGATGAAGCCTCCTAGGTCCCTCTCAGGAGTCTCTCTGATATGAGGTGAAGGACAAGGAAATATGAACACTTTTCTTCTATCACCTCCTCATTTTTAATGTAATCATTCCAATTGTCCTTATCAGCCTCCTCTTGTCCTTTTGTTTTAGGTGAGGGGAATTGTCTGCTGTGTTACCTGTCTGTGGAGAATTTAATTAAGAGGTGAGGCGTGGTGGTGGCTATGCTCTGGCTCCTGGTAGATGACGACTTGCATACAGACTTTCATGCTGGCTAGAGTTATCTGTTTCCTTCTGCCCCTTTCCATCTCCATTTCTATGCAGTTTTCTGCGGGTGGAATAGAGACTCTCCCCTAGCCCCCGACTAGCTCAGATACTAAGAGAAAGCCTGTATCCCCCGCATGGACAGAATAAAAGATATCCAAAAGAGGCTCTTCCCTCCCCTGAGGAGAATCCGAGGTTTATTCCTTGTGAGGTCCCAGGAGCGGAAAGAGGGCGAGGTCAGGGCACAGAGGTCTTTTCTAGGGTCTGGGAAGGGGGCGGGGAGAAATTGGATCTCTGCCAGATAAGCAGACCAGGGGGGAGAAGGGTCAAACTACATGACATTCCAGGGGTGAGGGATTTACCATTTCCAATACATTCAGGGTACTGAGTTGCAACAGTTTTCCAGCTCTCAGAAATGCATTTTTCATCCTATGTTTGTCTAGCAACAAGCAGAAAAAGGAATGCCAAGTGACACAAATATTGCATTCACAGCAAAGGAAAGTTATGAAAGATTGCCAAGCGTCTTGCAAGTGTTTCTGGTCTGTTCTGTTCAGGTTACCTGGAGGATACTAAAATAGGCAGAGGGAAGTGATAACCAGAGATTAGCAAAATTCAGAAATATCACTGTTTCAGTTTGTGTAAATTGACTTGTTTAAATTCCAAAAAATTAAAAAAAAAAAAGAAGCCCTAAAAAAGTCACTTATGCATTGTTTAAACATGTCCTTTCATATTTTTATTGTATTCTGTTTTAGGATTTCTGAAATGGAAGTATTTTATTCAGTCATCAAATTATTTTGCTTTTCGTCACATGAATGAAACTTGAAGTCACCAGTATCTCCTTGCAGGACTGGCACAGTGTAGTGCAGACTTGGCTGTCAGAGCTGGTTGTTCCACACTGTGGATGTTCACACAGCTCTCAGAGCACTCAGGGGCTTAGTTAAGGAGATTAGGAAGACTCACGTTGCATCTTTCCCAATGTCCTTACTTAAAGAAACAGCTTAATGTCTTAGAATTTTTAAAATAATTTGAAATTAAACAGCCCAGGTAGTTTTTGTGTGAGTAAAACGAAACCAAACCAACTATTTTATTTCAGTTTCAATCAAAAATATTTTGGGAGTATATATATCCCAAATAGCAGTCTGGATTGGAGGAAACTATTTTCATGAGAGAAGTCACTCCTATAGAAAATAACTTGTCCCATACTGTGTTCATGCTTTGCAAACTCTAGTTGTTTATTTTCCCTAAAGTCGCTATCCAGATCTCTTGCTGCCACCTGCTGTTGTGACACAGAGTGTCTGGAATACTTACTCATAGGATCTTGTAAGTTTTGTAATATTGTACTTTGTAAACAGGGAGAAAATACACAGTATCTGATGCAGTGTTCTAGCAAGTATGGGGGATTTTTTTGTGAGATTGAAAAAGAATACCAAACCCAAATGACCAAACCTTCAGGCTAATTTAACAGCCGTATAAAAATGGCAATAATACACAATTTGTGTTGTCCTTTTACTCGTGCAAATACTAAAATGAGTAAAAAAACAAGTGTGGGATGAGAAGCTGTGCCAGAATGTCAGCTGGAGGTCTGTTTAGGTCTCTGCTCTACATATGCTTACATAGTTGCCACTCCCAAAATCCCTCGCTTACATACCCACATAAAAACCTCTACATAGTTGTGCTACAAAAAAAAAAAAAAAAAAAAGGAAAAGGTAGCTGTCAGAATCTTGCTTTAGCCACAGTGAGGATGACATAAATCCTCATCAAAGAGATGAGAGCAGGGATATCTTCCTCTCTCTATCAGGATATCAAAAGGCTGCAGATGTCTTATAGGGTGAATGAAAAATTTGTAACTGAGGAATAAAAAGCAAGAGGTTACTGTTTAAATCTGTAAAAGAGAAAAGAGTTGAATAGGACTACATCCAGGTCACTGGTCCCAATAATTGCATGCCAAAAAGGTCAGTTTCTTTCAGATTTTCTGCAGATTTAGGAATAAAAAATATGCTTTTAGAAGTTTATTGCAGAAAAAGATGAAATAAAATCTAGGTGTTCACTGTTATATAATGATAAAAAATAAAGACCATTGCTATTGTGATGCATCAGAGAAGCATTATAAGCCTAAGTCCCAAGGTTTTTCTGACCTCTGCCACCAGTCCTACACCCAACACTGATCCTTTGTTGAGCTCACAGCAGTGCACCAGTGAAGTACTTGCCTTCCATATCTCAAAATGTAACTGCAATATCCCATAGGAAGCCAGTTTATATGTTTTGCCCTTAAGATTGCATTCTATAATGTAAAAGGTGAACTTAAGCACCGAATGTCTGGTTGTTCATTTTGCTTAACTGCTAATTCAGTTTGTCAAATGATACGTTTTCAGAAAATGCCAAGGCTTGTTTTTGTAGGATATTGTGCACTAGGCAAAATGGATGAGACTGTGCCAGGTTTTGACTGTTAAAAAAAATAAAATCCTAGGAAGTCCCTGATCAGTCCCTCAGGAAGTTTGCTGCTTTTATGTCTCCATAGTTTCATATAAAATCTATAACATTCACCCTTGATTTTCCCACGTGAAAATATTCTGACGAATTACAATGCCACCTTCATTTTATGTCTTTCACTCTGAAGTTTAAATAACTAAAAAAAATAACCACTATGCCGTATCTGTAAAGATACCATGTCCAGGCTGCGGGAGAGGCACAGCCCAGAGCTGTGCAGCACAGATGTGGCCAGTCTCTACTACCTGAACCCATATTGAGATACTGGTCCCTTTCCTTGTTCTAGTTGTTTATGTGTTTACATAATCTTCCTTTTGTTAGCATTTATGGTGTCAGTAGCTTGTGTTCTGTGCTTTTGAAAGGTTTGGCATTCTTCCATTAAGATACAGCTTGGATCATGACATTTAAAATCTACTGGAAGGATTTATACAAGAGGTAAAACACTGTCACTCACTAAAGTTAGAAAAAAAACAACATTTCAGGGTTTTTTAATTTGTCTGTAAGGTGAAATAAAAAATAGCTTGTAAAGAATAGCTGAAAGAAACATATTGGTTACAAAAATGTTAAGACTACTATTTCAGTTTGTATTGTTTTTGTTGGGTTTTGTTTTAAATGACCAATAAAATTGCCCTGCTTTTGTGGATTTGTAAATAAGAAATACCATATTTACTAATTATACTGGATTTGAAACCTCACTAAAGGCAGATTGGGAAAAATGCCATTTTAAATTCAGCATTTTTTAGCCATAAATTCATGTGAAATCTCCTTCTCTCATTTTAATGCTGAATATTTCTTTTCTGTCCCATATAAAAAAATAAGTTTTACCAACAGAACCAACAAACAGAGGGAAAAAGAAGTCAAGAAAAAGAATTCAAGAAAAATAATTGTTTTTTCTGAACATAGGCAGAGTAGACAGAGCTCCTGCAGAACTATGGTTCTGTTGTTATACTAACTGAGAATAAGTGCTTCAATATGATAACGGGTCTGCCTTGTGTAAAGTCTTAGCTGAGACACTGTGTGAGGGGACTTTGTGCAGTTCAAAGGAGCTGATTTTAGCAAAAAAGTGCAGTGAAATATTCCAAAGATGACCAGGTAAATGGAAAAGATGCTGTGAAGGCTTATTCAGACTGACATATTCAGACAAGAAAACCAAGGCTGAGGGGTTTTGCTTCTTGCCTTTAACAGAAAACATGAATGGCAGTGAACAACTCTAGAAAAGGGCAAATAATTATTCAGTCAATTAGCTAAAACTAGCAAAAGAATAAATAGGCAAAAACTAAACAGCTTGAGTTTAGGCTGGAAAATAATAATAATAATAATAATAATAATAATAATAATAATATTCCTAACCTTTAGTCTAAGTCTTTTCTGTAACAGCCTTCTAATGGGAAAATAGAGAAAAAAATACATATTTTTAAACAGAACTTAACAGTGATTTTGAAATTATTCTATTCTATTTTTAATATTAGCAGAGAACAAAATGCAGTGATGATAGGGATTATTTTACTTCTTCATTTCTGCATTTCTCCAGACTATTAAATGCAAGAGGGTAATGTATTTTCTCTTCCAGAAGAGAATAGGCAAAATAGGACTTTACAGTGGAACTGTCACCTAAAGAAGTTTTGCACTGTGAGTCTCAACTCCAGATCAAGGTAAGAATTAAGATTTTATTTTAAAATTTATTTTATTTGTCCATGTTCCTGGTTTCTTTTTGTATACATGAATTATTCAATGCTTCAGTAAACTGCTTGTGAAATGGATGGGATTAATGCTCAGAAATACAGCTGTGTTCTACAACATCAATCCATCTTAGCTCACTTCTTATTATCTATGTTTCAGATTTAAGTTTGGAATCATGAATCATTGGAACGAAATCTGAATGTGAATTTTTACCTGCTGCAATCTCCCCTCTTTCCCTCATGTCTTCTCTCCTGGTGTTTCTGATAAACAGATTCAGCTCAGGCTTGCCTAATTGAAAACCTAATTTTGGAGATATAAAACTCCATGACCAGGCAAATGCAAGAGGATCTCTATGGATACACTACACACTTCAGCTACATTACTAAAATCGTTCAGATCACAACCATGAATTTTTTTTTCAGCTAAGGAATAACATATGCAGAAAATTTCCACAAGGTGGGGATAAAGGGATGTTTCATATCAAAGAGTTTGCTTTTACAAGACTCAGTTTATAGTTTCCACTTCTGTATGAAGTCTATGGAAGAGAAGTTTCCCCTTACAAATCAGGGATTCATATAAAATATTCATGAAAACACAATAGCTTTCCACTGAGTGTTGTAGGAGTACATGTAAGCTTGTTTAAATAACTTGAACAGTATAATTCTAAGGATTATTTAGCAGCGGTCCTGAGAGGGTCCAATTCAATATTTTTCACTTGGTTTCATTTAAAATTATCAAACTTATACTTCATTTGCCTAAAGTTTTGTTATCCTGCATTTAAGTGTCAACATTCTAGTTTAATAATTATGAAAAAATATGGGGCTTTATAAAAACATTATCTTGTAATGCTGAATCCAAATAAGAATGGTTGTTGCAGCACAGTATAAGAAAAAATCAAATGCAAAAATTATAATACATATAATTAAATCAGATCTGGAGAAATTATGAACTAAGTATAATTAGAATAAGAGATTTTACATCTTCAGGGTATTAATGAGTTTTTTACTAGAAGGTTTTGCCTAGTTTGACTAGTCTTCAGTTCAGCAGAGACAAAAATTCTTTCAGAACTCACCCACTTGTTTGTCTGAAAGATTTTAAAAGCTTTTGTTGTTAAAAGAGGAAGTTAAGCAATGACTTGATTAAGAGCTACAGGAAACAGAAAGTTCATGTGTTTAGAATGAGAGTACTAATCACCCATGCTAATTTAACTGTGTGTTGTGTTACACACAATTAGAAATTGAAGAAATACTGTATATAATGGCTTAAATCAAGGGGAATGTGCCAAAATCAAATCAAGAAGAGACTTGCATGCATTTACCTGTTTTCAAATTGAACACACAAGTTTCCAGTTTAGCTTAATTATACATAACTGTGACAGGTATGTCACAGTCCAATACTTTCTGAACAGATCTCTTAGATATTCCCCACAGGAAGAGTTTAATGTTTTAACACCAAACTTACATTTTTGAAGATACTTGACTGTACGCAGGATTTAGATTTAGCAGTGTGATTGGGTAAGTTATTGAAACCACAACCTGAGCACAACAGTTACAAGATCCAGTTGGATCACAATGCTAATATGATCCCCATGACTTAGTGTCGATGTGCTCACTCTCACAATGTTATCCCCATGGCTGCTGGGAGGAATACACACGCTGAAGTTTCCTCAAGTCCTCTACTTCCTTCAAAAGGCCTTTTTGTAGGTGGTCAGATGTTGAGCTAGGTGCTCTGTGTTGAGCTGAACCTCTAAACACTTCCCCCTAAAGGTCTTGATAGGTTAGGAAGAATATTCACACCTCGTTTGGTGTGGCCAAACTGGTTCATCAGCAAAACTCCACTTGACATCTGTTAAGATCTGATTATTGAGAGATGTCGCGGCCTGAATTAAGGTATAAAAGAGACCATATGCTGAAGTCCATAGTACAGATTTTATTTAACAGTAAATTGTGATGTAGAGAGACAGAAATAAATAGAAAAGAGAAGAGATGGGGAGGCAGACATAGGGGGGAGAGAGAGATTTAGGAGAAGACAGCCACTGCCTGTGCATCCAGAGTCTCTCCTCCACCTCCAGTTTCTCAGCAATGCTCACTATTTATACCTTTTAGAAAAAAAAGAAATTAATGCTCATTCGCTATACAGTTCTCTTATTCTATTGGTTAAATTACTTCCTTGCTTCTAATGTTTATTAGTCACATGCTCAATCTTTCTCTTCTTTTGAGTCAGTGGGTTTCTTGTCTTGGGTTGGTGGGTTGTGATCTCTCCTTGCTGGAATTACCTTTTACTCAGTCAGAGCTGATTTCAATGCGGTTGCTAAGTTGGATTTCCTGGTGGCCCATAAATTCCATATTCTTTGTGATGCATAAATTATGCATTTTTTGTGTCCATTAGTGGTGATACATTCTTCTCCCCCAGCTCTGTTACCCTCTCCTTAGGTCTGAGATGTCACCCAGTACCATCTTCATCTCGTATCAAGTTCCTGCTGTGGTGGCTTAATTTACATTCCAGGTATCCACAGAGGCATATTCAGGGGGGCTTTTGCTGTCATTGGTGTCACAGATGCCATCTGTCCCACAGCTTGGAGTCTTTGTTTAACTGGTGATACGCACATGAGCAGTTACTTCATTACTAGTTTGCCACAGTGGGAATTTTTGTCTGGATGCAGTACCCTGGGTGTTCCAACCAGATCTCACCTCTTCCAGGCTGCAGTTATTGCCATCCTGTCTNTTAGTGGTGATACATTCTTCTCCCCCAGCTCTGTTACCCTCTCCTTAGGTCTGAGATGTCACCCAGTACCATCTTCATCTCGTATCAAGTTCCTGCTGTGGTGGCTTAATTTACATTCCAGGTATCCACAGAGGCATATTCAGGGGGGCTTTTGCTGTCATTGGTGTCACAGATGCCATCTGTCCCACAGCTTGGAGTCTTTGTTTAACTGGTGATACGCACATGAGCAGTTACTTCATTACTAGTTTGCCACAGTGGGAATTTTTGTCTGGATGCAGTACCCTGGGTGTTCCAACCAGATCTCACCTCTTCCAGGCTGCAGTTATTGCCATCCTGTCTCTCCCTTCTGTGCTTATCTCATGGCAAAGTCTTTCTGTGGCCCCAACACTGTCTGAGACAGGCAACTGTGCTCTGTAAGTCCTTACAACCCCAGAGCTACTATTTTGCACTAGGATGATGGACCAGGCAGGAAGTGTAATGTCTGATACATCGTCTGGTGACCCATTATGTCACCATTTAAAAAAACATGCAGCTTGTGAATCCTAAACCAGTGACTCTTGATTTATTCTTCCTGCATCTATTAATTACACATTGTCTCTTTATCATGACATTTCTATTGGTCTTATTTTATCTGGTTGCTAGGGACATTCTCCAGTCACGAACCACAACCATATGTTTAGGTCAGACTGCATAGATTGATATGTTGCATTTGTTTTTCTATTCCTTTCCCTACGACACTGTATACTTCTCATGGTTTTTAAGCCAATAAACAATTTTTTCAATATTCTATTCTGAAGTTGCTTATAAATTGGATCCATAATGTAGTTTTAGCAACTAGTATTCATATTTTTCAGGCCTGTGTATCATTGCTCTGTCTTATACATTTGATTTTAAAAGTGTTGCTCTTTTTCTTCTGAATCATGGTTTGTACCAACCAATTCTATTACTAAAAAGATGCATCACTATACAACCTCTGCAATTCTTCTCATGAAGAAAGTTCATTGTAGATGCAGAATAACTTTTTCTATCAGCAAGACAAACACATTAATTGAAGCTATTTAATTGAATACCTTCCTTAATAACACTTTTACTAGCTGCTAGCAACTCCATTCATACTCTTGGGTCATTAACTTTGAGGCAGCAGGCAAGTGCAATTTTCTTGTAATCAAGAAAGTAATAAAAGGATAGTTGGTGCACCACAGGACAGTTTATAATAGCAATAAAGCCTAATGAATTCTATTATTCACTCTCTCCTATTAAAGGTTGAGTTTAGGTTCTGGTATCAAACATCTGGGGAGTGAAGCAGATAAGAGAGGGACCATGCTATCCTAAAATGAAATTTATAGTGTGCACTTGAGAAATTAACATGAAGCAATTGAAAATAAGTGGATTCTCATGGGCATTTCTGTGAGGACAAAATATGAGACACAATAGTGTCCCAAATGGAACCTATTCTTCGACATGATTGTGAGTCAGCAAGATTAACCTCAGCTAGATTTTCTTTGACTATTTTTACAGCACAAGATCCCACTGCTGGGGAAGAGAAGTCCAAAAAGTAATTGTTGGATTTATCCAAGATGGGCTGACAGCTTTTCTCTGTGTTTCCCTGTTTTCCCTGTGTATGCCTTAGCCATTGTCATTTGACTTGGTTCAAATTTGACAGGTTCCCTTATTACAAGAAAGGGAAAGCTATGGAATCCTACGTTTTCCATCAAGTTTGCACCAATCTATGTCTTTAAGAGTTCTTTTGGAAGTTTGTGTCCTGGATAAGATTCCAGAAAATAAAGTAATAAAGAATGGTGGAACCTGATTAGGACCTGAATTACAATAAACAGAAACATGACTGCTTTTCAAGGACTTGTCAATTTTAAGGTTGGAGAGAGCCTTTGAATTCTAGAATACAGAGAAGCCTCCTGTGGAGGTTGCAGCAGCTTTGGAAATCCCTTAGAAATCTGTGTGGTTTGTAAGAAATGTTTTCAGGGGTTGGGGAAGAAACTGAGTTAGCTTTAAAATGTGTTCCGTAATCTCAAGATTATATTTTTTTTTAATTAACTATAATTCTAAAAAATTTTAAAATTCATCTACAGCAGACATGCCAGAAATGGCCTGTACCTCCTCAGGTGTGTGCTGTAGCAGTGTACAGCAGCATGCCAAGGCATATGGTGCTCACATTCTTTGCTACACTCCTGGCTACATTCAGAACGCAGCACAAGGAAAATGCATAACACTGTACAAATATACAAATGGCCAGGTGACTAGGAAAATCCCATGTTTCCTTTACTCCCTTCTTCCCCTTTTTCCCACTTTTTGGATGAGTTATACCTAAATGCAGTTTATCTTGGTTTTCATTCACATGTTGCTAGTCCTTCTCTTCCACAGTAACAATAACTCAGTTTCATGCTACTTCCTCCTCAATACTGTTTTTCATTATTGCAGGGGTAACTCAAATCATGCTTTCATCTAAATCTTGCTTCTAGCCTTCACCACCTCACCAGCACAGTACTCCCTGGATCCTATTCTGGTTTCCTGAGGGGGAATGGAAGCCCAGGAGTGCCTGCACTCTTTTACCAGGCATTGTGAGTAACTTGGATGAGAAAGTCAAGAGCTTCTAATGAGCTGATTGATGTTAACTGACAGCCAGCTGACAATGGCAATCTATTGTCCAGCAAAACAAAACAACATATGCACAATTACTGTAACACAAGACCTCCCTGTACTTGTGCCTGTTCATGGATGACAAGAGGATGGCTGCATGGGGTAGTTTGAAATCCCTGCATAAGGCTGTCCAGCAAAAGGTGGCTTTTTTCTGCCTAATCAGGCAATTCCAAATAAATTCCTTTTTGTATATTGGTGTATATTGGATCAGCGTCCTTAGGGAATGAAGGTGCAACCCTGTTCATATCCTGAATTTCAGAGTGCCTGAGGCAACTGGATTCACATCTCTGCCAGAAGAGTGGCACCTTCTGGCACATGGCTTAGTGAAGATTGCCAGCAGATGTCTAAGGCATCTCCAAATGCAGAGTTAAACAAATTTTGCTCTATTTTTATTCTAGTTGGGATGTCAGTTGAAGTAAATGAACAAAAAATACTGCAGCTGTAATTTGATGAAAACCACATATGAATTTTCATTTATTAACCTGGGAGCTAATAAATTTTTGCAGAAATAGAAAGAATGGAGAAATTTAGGTTAACTGCAGGGACACCAAGTTGTTGGTTTTTTTTGTGTTTTTTTTTTTTTTTTTTTTTTTTTTTTTTTTTTTTTTTTTTTTTTGGGTTTTTTTTTTTTTTTTTTTTACTCTGGCAAAATACTGTAAAAGATTGCCTAGAAAGGCTGTAAAATCTCCATTCTCACACTGAGAATGGAGCAACCTCCTTCAACTTGATTTTATTTGAAACTTGAAACCGGAAGACCTCCAGAGGTCTCTTCCAACACATTGGATTCTGTTTCTATGGTTTGTGCCTATCAGATAACATTGTTGCATATGTTAGGGACCACCTCAAGCTGGCAGCTAACACAAAGGGGATTATTCATAACAAATACATGCAGTTATTATTTTTTGCCAAAGGTTTTCAAGCCTATACTTTGCAGTTTAAAGCACAACAGTGGGCAATACAATACTGTTGACAACAGCAAGTAATTCTTAATACTGGTAATTTCTAGTCCATGTTTGAAAAACTTCAATTCCCTACTAAAAAAGTATGTTCAATTTCATTTTAGAGCTAGAACCTGGGTCTCACAATAGATTTTTGGAGAAGTTCAGATAGAGAGTTCACCATTCTTTCCACTCTTTCCCACTTTTATGTAGCAGGTATATTTAGGCACCCTCACTGACAATAGTCGAGGGAGCAAGCAGTGCTCTCATCATGCCTTCCCTTCCTTTTACTGTTCACTGCTGTACTGCAGCCTTCCAGAAGCCTCCTTTTGCCAAAATCCTTTTGCTGCCTTTTCCTTCACCTCATGCTTCTGTTAATTCTTAATGCAACTGATGATTCTATTTTCAGTCTGATGTTGATTCCCTTCAGTGAGAGTGTTCAGCCATTGCCAAATCTGAGCTTCCCAGCTCATAACCACCTTGCCAGCTCCTCTCCTTCCCTGAACTTCTCATTGTACTGCTGGAAAGGGTATAATGCTTTTCTTTTCCCCCTCCACCAATGATGGCTTCTCCCTGAGCACAAATGCTGTGTTTTTCATCCCTTGCTTCAGCTAAAACCCTGTATGTAACTCTGTGTGCAGTGAAGAGCAATAAGTAAGCATTTAATCAGATTTGCCACTCATAATCTTCAGGGAAATCAAGCACTTCTGTGCTAATTATAGGTTTAATAAAAGATGGGCAGTGATCATCTTCGAAAATTCTCCAACAGTCCTCCCAGAACATAGGCTTCAAATGTGTACATGTGCATACATATACGTATATGTATATATATATACACACATATATACATATACCTATATATATATACATATATATGTATATATGTATATGTGTGTGTGTGTGTGTGTGTGTATTTATAATATACTACAACCTAATTCAAAGGGAAAGGGCTCTGCAGTACATCTATGAAATTGCCTTTTAAAACTAAGAGAAAAAAATTAAAATAACTTCAAAACCTAAAAGTACTCCAGGTTATGCTGCTGATGATTCTGCAGTGAACCATGAAGACATTTATAATATTATAATTTTTGTGAAGGGATATTGGTCTCCAAAATGTGCAATTAGAAAGTTGCTGTTCTATCCAAAAGCAGACAACTGCCTTGCAAATGTTTAAATACAATCTGAGGAAATATTAAAGTGAACATTTGCAATGAATCCTCAACTTGTATCAGGAATCTTCAGTTAAAAGGCTATGAGATAACAAACAACAGGAAAAGACATGGCCACTGTGCTTTTCCCAAATTACTAGAAAGTAAATATCTAGGGAAAGAAACCCAAGACTGCCACTGAAAGAGTTCAGCTAAAATTAAGGAACCACTGAAGAAATATTCAAGGAGGAAAAAGTGTTTAAGTCACAGAAATCTGTAGACAGCTAACATAACAATCATGGTTACATAAAATTTGCTACATAACTTTTGGTAAACATAGATATCCCAAGAAGTTTAATGCAATTTGTACTTGCAGAAAGAGAAGTGAATGAGAATGGATATCTGTTCAAAATATTTAAGGACAGATTGTAAACAAAAGGTGCAGCTGGCTAACCAATGTAATGGCCTGTTGTGGCTCACTGTTTTTACTGTTAAGGTTTTCTGTTCTTGTATTGTAATGGCTCATTCCTAGGTTGTTCCCCCCTGGTTTCAGTTATAATGGTTTGCTCCCCTTGGCCCTTGTCTGTCAACCCTGCTCCCAACCCACCTTCCAGAGACCTCTGTCCGTCTCCCCAGTCTCCTCCCAGAGCCCCGTCAATCCTCCCTGGCCCCTCCCCTTCCCCCACAAATGTTCTCCGTCTATCATCCCATCCCAAGTGCTTCATTGGTTGTACCTTGGTTACCCTGCCCATGTTCTCCTCGGTTGGTTAATTCTGTACGCCCCCTGATTGCATTCATTGGTTCATCCATTGTACCCTCCCATGGGGAGGGACCCCTATTTAAGTTTGTGCACACCTCCTCCCCTCGCTTTTGGTGGTTCCTGCTCCCCCATCTAGCCCGTGTACCGTGTGCATCTCCAATAAACCTTCTCCTGGATCCACTAAAGGACTCCCTCGCATTCTTTGCTCTCCTCCAGACCGACTGCCATCACTGTAGCAAACTCTGCACACCCTTACCCAGGATTCTCGGAGGAGATTCCAGGGAAGGGCCACTTTTGGCACAGGCTTGCCCGGAGCTAGCCAGGGTGTCCTGCTGGAGTGGACAGGAGGGTGGGTCGTGTCAATGGCCATCCAGTCAAGAAAAAAACCCCAAACAACTAAACAGAGCTCTCTGAAGTTTGTGCAAAAGGATTTATTTTGGACCTGACTTATTAAGTCACTCCCTTAGGTTTGGTTTCTTTCTTCCTAATGTTGCAGATTTAAACTCATCTATCACATTTTGATAGCCTGGAGACTTCCAGTTGTCACTCATGCAGTGTAGTGTAGCCACTTTCACAGATTTTTTTATATGAAAAGTTAATTAGTTAATTTTCCACTGACAGAAAAATGAAGCAACTGGAGCGATTGCTAAGGATTAGAAAGACCAGGCACCACTGTCACAGGCTGATGTCTTACGCAGGATCGTCACTGAGGATAACTTTTCTGTTCGTGTGTAAATGATTCTTGAAAGTCAGTAGACATGTTTATTTTATTAGTCATTGAGTCATCAACTCAGAGTAGCCACAAGATGTCATTGTGGGCCTACTAAGATGAGGACTGTTGGGGTTGAAAAAATATAAATACTATAAATTAGAGTGACACCTAAAACCTCAAAGATTTATTATATATAATAAATATTAAAAATACATTTTGCAGAATTTTCCATAGTTTTTATATCATTACTTTGGAATATAGAAAACTTGAGTATGTGAGTTCTTCACACCAGCACTTTACACTGTCAGCCTTCTGGAAGGCATTTGCTGCTGGCGCAAAAACTATTTTAGGTGAGATGACACATATGCTTACATGAGGTTAAACCAACAGAGAAATAAAACACTAGAAAATAAAATTTTAAAATTACAGAAATACTGTGAATGCATAGGAGTTTTTAAACTTTCTTTTCGTGCAGTCTTGAATTTGCGTTATTCCTTTGGCAGCATTTCCACGCATAGAAAATTAAGACTTTATATAGTACAAAGTTCTTGAAAGCAAAGGTTTTCATTCTTTGTGAGTTCTTCATGAATATGAGGATGTAATAAACACAAATGTTTATGGTGGACGATGATATTCTCCCAAAATATGAACTTTAAAAAAAGCGATCAAGATTACTTTTGTTACAATTAGATAAAAAATTCAGACCTGATTACTGTTAGTTGAACTCTCAAGATCAACTTAATTATGTGTGGTTACTGCGTTAAAAAAAAGAGAGAGAAAGAGAGAGCAAGGACGGCAACACACATGGGCCTCTTTAGGGAAAAAAGGCCAACTTTATTGAACGGACAGCCCGTATTTAAAACATGTTACGTGGAGCTAAAACAGGACAGTAGCTCATTGGACAACTGGGAGGAACATCCATGAGACTGTACCTCAGGATGTGTCCCACGGGAAAACACCAGGTGTTAATCTTTATTTTGAATTCTATTCTGTTTTTCACCAGATTCTATTCTGTTTTGATCATATTATCATCTTGGGAGAGTCCCTCCCTAACTGAAGCCGTAATCAGCTTATCAGTCTGGGAATGGACCTGAAAGGCAAGAGAAGTCCAGGCCTGAGAATGAATGAATTCTCAAGCTCTCTAAATGTGTGTGTATCCACAATTATGAGAGAAAAATCTGGAGGGAAGCTTAGGCTCTTTAATTGATGTTGAATATGCCACAATATGATTTAGGTGTTATGATATTTAATTTTTGAGTGTCTCACCAGTCACAGAATTTTGAAGTGGCATAGAGATTGGAAATGGGGGGTTGTAGGAATTCAGGGATTCACACTGGATGAGGAATCACTGAAACACATATAAAATGCCAGTAAAAGTTTGACTTGTTCCTGCATCATGCAGAGAGAGAAGTGCCCAGTTCTGTGACTCAGAAATGTGGCTTCACTCTTGAAACTCAGTATTACTGTGGGTCAGTATTGTCCAAAGTACAATAAAGAAGCTCACTATTGAGAAATGCAGTGCAATTAATGCTGGAAGAAGCAAAACAAACCAATAAAACCAAACCAAAATCAACTTACCAGATGTACATTTCATATACTTATTTAGAAAAGGAACCTGGACAACCACACTGATGTATAGTGAGTTGTGCTCAAAGTCCACAACTGGGATGCATAAGGGAACAGAAAATTCTTTGATGATGTTGCAACATTGCTCTTCTGAGAATTTTGATTCCTTAAAAATCTGTGACATTTCAGAACTTTCTACTAAAAAATAAAGAATACAAGTAGTCTTATTCAAATATGTATACAGTGTAACATTATCTTTTTGTTTTGGAATCACAGACATTTCTGATCTAATTACTGTGCATGACCTGGGTCACTGTATCTTCACTGAATCTTCAGTGTTTTTCCCTAAGTTAAACCATGTTTTGTTAATTAATGAACCAGGCTTCAATAACATCTTAGAGAAATTTGCAGTAACTGAATGATCCTCAGAGTCTGTGGCCTGACACCCAGTACAATAAATAGGGGAAATTTCAAAAGAACCCATATTTCTAAATATAACCCTTTTTTTCTGATTAAATAATTACACATTTGTTCAGCACCTCTCACACAATTTATGAACTTCAAACATAATTCGTTTGGCTATGTGAACAAGAGGAGAAAGAAAAAAAAGTTACTCGCAGTGACACAATTCCCTTGGCACTGATAGGATTAAGATTTAGTCACTGTTATTTCTTCTTGAACATAGAAATGCCACCCAGAGAATGACAAATGGTTTTGGCATTGTAACAAGGAGTATCTGCGCTTTCACTACATGAAGTTGCTTTATGCTTCTTGGACAAATATTTTGCAACAGCTAACAATCCTTGAGTTCTCACCTTTCTTTTTTCTAATGGTATTATAATACCATTACAATCTGGTAATAAGACAAAAAAAAAAAAAAGAATGCTGATCAAACCTGTTGCCATAAGGCACTTAATAAAAACTTAAAATTAAGCATACCTGAACAATTTTACTGTGAACAGTAAAATGTATGTTTATATGTAAACAGAAATTAGCCATCAGACATTTTTAGTAAATTTTGCCCATACATTTTTGCCTATTTTAGAGACTAGGGAAAAATTCCATTCTTATTTATTTCATTATTTTCTCTTTCTTTTTGCCCATGTTTAAATTCATAAACAGAAAGTTTTTACCTCAGTAGGAGCATAGCAGGAGTTTTACAGCCAAATTCTGTTTAAATTTTGGGTCAGAAGAGAAGGATCTGTAAACCTATGCATATTCAGAATATAACAGACAGAATGCAAGTGAAGTCATCAGCAGACGGTAGTGATTCTTTGGAAAGTTATTCAGTAAAAATATCTGAGAGAAGTAGGAGTAGCGTTCAAATAACACCCTCAAAGGGACTGTTGTTGTGGTAGGAATTCTTGTTGGTAGGATGATGAGACATGGATGTGGGATGCTGGCAAACACCTGTGTTTCACCTGCTGAGATGTTTAAAGTAGGGGCATTGAGAGAATTGCTGTCTGACACACAGTCACAACAAAATTGTCTCCGCTAGGAAAACATTCAAGGAATGAAAAAGGCAGGTAGTGCCTTTGAACTGTTTTCAGTGGGAAAAAAATATATATAAGGCCAATAATCGTTTGTTAATAATTTTTATGAAGGAAGTGGGGAAGGGAATTACCAAAAATAAGGCATTCTGAGAATCTGAATCACTGATAAAACAAGGAAAGTAAGCAATGGAAATGGGGTTTATCTGTGTTTTTGATGATGTGATGTCAGGTGAAAATCTGTTCCTCAGGTAACATGAAGGTTAACATAGGAAGAAATAGAAGAAAACCTTTTAAAGAAAAATATTATTTGACTGGTCATCCATCACATAGGAATCTTAATTGTTGAGAAGGTTTGATAATGAACTACTTCTACCAGAATAAGAATATTCTTTTGAGTGCTGAATAAGGTAAGTCTTGGTAGGCCATGAAACAAATGATGTATTGGGTTATTCCTATTGTGGAAAGAATGAAATCTTTTGGCCAAGATACCTGGATTATGCTGAGAAATGAAATACATTATTTGGACAAGTCTTAATGAAATAATAAATAAAAATAGAGAAAGGGAAGATGGAGAGTGTGAGACGTTAGACTGACATCACATTATTGAGCTCATGATAATGCATAAAACATTGATTCCATGCATATGTTTATTGTCTGATGAAAATAAAATGCTTCTATTCTTTGACAGGGATTTCCATGATGTACACTTGCATCCACTACCTGGATTAGTCATATTCTTCATACTACCTATTGCAGAGCTGAAGGCTGGAAAGTCTGTCTGCTGGTCTTCTGTGTCCTCGGATCAATCTGCTAAGAATATGTAAGGAACAAGGAGCCCAGGTACACCTAAGCTCAATTTCAGTTTAAAACTTTGTAAATGGAGCTAAGTTATATTAAATTAAATTCTTGATTGTTAGAAAATTTCCAATGCATTTTTTCTGCTACAAAATTGAATATTCCTGCCCTGCCCTTCCCATCAAGTTCCTATAGAATGCAAATTCTGATATCCTGTCAGCTCTATTGTGCTGCTATAGCCTTTGCAAAACGATTTAAATCTGCATCCATGAATGGTTCATGGAATTGGAGGGAATATTTTAAAAATAGTTTCAGTCACTAACTTGTTTTGTTATGGGTACTCCTGACATCTAACTTACCATGTTTTAAACTTCTCTGTCTAATAAATTATGATAATTAACATTACATTTATCTGAAACAGATTTCAACACAGTACATTTCCTTTTCTCTCTTGAGAAGGTGTTCTTTTTACTTCTTGTTCTCCAAGTATGAGCTAATAACTTTATTTGAAATATATATATCTAGTGAGGTAGTTCTATCTATATGCATATGTATTATGTATCCAAGGATAAAATTATGGTTGTCAGTATTTTTACCACTATTCTCCATTCTGCTTCAACTGTGAGAGTACAGAGCAGTATATAGGCACTATGTTTTTCTCTATATGATTTAGAAAAAATAGTATCTCATCAGAAAAAATTTGACACAAAAAAATTGAGTCAGAGATCAAACAGAATTTTTCCCTTCAGAGACACTTTTTAAAGATTGATCTATTTCTGTCCTGGCTCTTTGTCTTGCTTTGTTGCTTTTGGTTTCGCTCCTGTATTGAACTGATTAGTCTTGAGCTTTCTCACTCAGGTTAATGTGCTTTCATTATATGATGATTGACTCAAACCAAAATTTTCAGCCTGGTAGTATTATTTAAAAATACACAAGCAGTACCAGGTCTTCTCTGTGAAAAGATCTTTCCAACACAAAGCCCATTTCTTACAAAGGAAAATTTTTCGCTGTCTCTTCAGGCAGAGAACAACAGGGTGATCCTTCTGTGATCCATTGTGTATATTAATCTACATTGTTCATATGTCACCTGTTTGTTTGGGTGAAGAGCAGGGATACCCTGTGTTAAATCTCTCTGTGTGGAAGCACCATATTCATTACAACAGTGGGAAAGATGAAAATTAAATTATTAATGTAGCATTTAAGCAAGGATTTTTTTCTGCTAATTGCTCAGCTGCAGTAGCAATAGCAAACTGCAATAACGTAAAATGCTGGAATTATTATTTATAATTTACATTCCATTGGAAGAGATATATCTGACATACACAAGGACTATATCTTACAATCAAATGCTGAGACAAAAAATGTCAGTTTTCCTTGATTCTATGATAAAATTATAGTTTTTCATATTTCATTTGGTGGAGTCTGGAGTGAGCAGCATGATGGAGAAATTACTCAAATACACAGAAAGAAAGGAGGTCAATCAGTTATGTAAGGACAGGGAATTTTTATGGGAGTTCCAGTTATGGCTAAATAATTGTCTGTGGAAATGGTCACTCTCCTTCCTTAACCCATACTGGAAACACTTAAGCTCATTTTTACCCTTCCAGTACTTTGCTCTTGACTACAGAGTGTTGCTCAGTTAGATAAGCTGGCGTTACTAATAGAAATATTATGCTAATCCCCAGTGACATTCAGTATACATGAGTGTCTGTATACTTAATGAGAAAATTTGTCTTCTGCAAAAAATGAATACTAATCATTTATCTCAGTTCAAGACCGTACCTTCCCATCCCATACTCAGAGCTGTAGATAATCCTTCATCTCTCTGAGAAAATATGGGTAAAATGAAAGTCTTAGCCTTATATTCCTGTTTTACATCCTCATACTACTTAGAATCTGAATTCTCTAAATTAAAAAACAAAACAAAACAAAAACCAATGTACTGATATTTTGAAATTTTTTCTACATGATCTTACTTTTATATAATTCAAGACACTTATCGTGTCAAGTGATGAAATGTCTTTAGTCAGTATTGCACCAAAATTAATGTGGTTGATGAAAATTATAATGTTGGCATTTTAATACACAGTTGAAGAAAATTAAATTTTAAACGTCTTAATTCTGTAATATGAATTTAAATTTTTTATGTAATAAATGTGTTTAGTTATGTATTGATAGTAATGGGATTTTTAATGTAAGTATTATAAAAGTCTTCATTATGGACTACTTAGATAATAAAGTACAAAATTATTTTTGAGGCAAGTAGCTTGAATCTGCAGAATGACTGCTAGGTATATGATTTGGAATTTATTTGCTTTAGTTTTGGAAATTATGTATGGAGGTAGTATAGACCACAAGTTCTTCTTCTGCTTTTTCAGATTTGCTTTCAAGCTAGAAAGAGTAATTTGTATTTTGCCAGTTTTAATTTCTTTATATATTCTGTCATCACCTCATGCTTGTGTTCAAAATTGGGAAAAAAACTCCCACAAACAACCATCACCAGGTCTTTTGAGGGGAGGGATAATACTATGTTTTCTTCTAGTTATTATTGCATAACTGTCTTCTTGCACTTTTTTCCCTCTCTGATTTTTTTTTTGTGTTTATAGAGCTATATAACTCTACAATTTTTTTCAATATCTTTTGCAGGATATCACTTGCTTTGTCTTTAAGCAGCTCACATGGCATTATAGAAAACCTCTTGTTTTTTAATTTTTTTTTATTTATTCAGAGATCAAAAAGAAGCAACAAGTAATACTACCAGAAATTTCTAAAAATATTATTAAACAAAGGACTGTTGTTAAAATCTGCATCTCATAGCTTAAACAAAAACAAGTCTTGACTAAAGAGGTACTCTGGGATTTGGAATATGTGTGTTAACTAACATAGATGCTTCAGAAGTGGCAGTAAGGATGCACTATACCCCGCCAGCAGTTAAGGTAACACATACACAGTCATTTGAAAAGTGGTAAAGGGTTAAATCAGCAGATTTTGTACTGTGCATTAGACGGAACCATGAGTTCCTTCTAATTCTTCCCAAGGGCTTTGCACCTAAAAGAAGCTGAACTGAGATTTGCCAGAGAAGACAGTAAAAGGAAAAGTGAGAGAAAAAGCAAAGAAGAAGTAGATGTGAGGTGACTAACATGAGGTAAAAATCAGCAACATGTGGTTTTTAAAATTTGGGGTTTTTATAGACTGAAGTTTCCCTGATGAGGGTTTTGCTAGTGTTTGAATGTGTGCATACCAAATGACAGCTCTGGTGTTCTTAGTTGTGTGCTAAGCAGAAATGACATGTGTAAGTCCTGAGTAGAGCGAAAAAACCAGAAAATAGAAGGGACTTGTGGAAGATCAACAGCCCAGTCGGGAGCAGGATGAAGGTCTGTACCTTTCCTTTCTGCTGAAATGCATGGTTTGCTTAATCTTGTATTATGTGGTTTAGAAGAGATATCTAGAGGATAGAGAGAGAAAACAGCACACCCAAGAAATCTAGTTGAATTATTTTATTAGCTCACCTCCAACACCCTTTTGAATACACCTTGTAAAGCTGGCATCATCTGACATATATGAAAGAAGAATTGACTGGTTTTCCCCATTAAGTGTAACATAGCAGCTGACAGGAAACTGTGAGGGAAGAACACAGTAATAGTCCTAATGAGTACAGGAGGTTATTAAGGTACATGTAAAGTAGACTCCTAGAAAAAATAAACTCTGGGAGGTAAGCACGGGAGAGCATCAGCCAAACACTCTCTTTAGACATCCACTGCATATGGCTGTGTACAAATATACACCAACATAAAACAAACATAAAAAACAAACCAAAATAAGATGAAAGTATCAAAACATCATACACAGATTGAACTACATGTATTTGATAAATAAAAGTGAGATGATATTATCCAGCACTAATAAAAAATACGCGTTTTCTTCAGCTTTTCAATATCTGAATTAACCAGAGATACTGCATTATACCGGATTAGACCAGAACTGAATTCAGCAGAAATGGAGAAAGAAGACATAGAATTTTAAGTAGTTCTGTGATACTGCAGCCTGTGTGATTGCTCTGAAGATTTGCTCCCCGTAATGAATAATGCATAGTGTGATTTCTTTCAAGGGAATAATAGGCTATCTAATGAAAACTTTGAAGGGGGTTGCAATTTACCTGTCTGAAGTGAACTAAAAAGAAAAAAAAATCTAGATATCTCATTATCAAACAAAATAATATCAACCTTAGGAAAAATCAGCTTATTCTCTTAGTTTTTTCCTTTTTGTCTTAATATGCTGCATTAAAAATAAGACATTTCCCATGTTAAAAACAAAAGAAGTTTTCTACTCACTAAATAAATATATTTTTTATTTATTTTTTATTTATCATTGAGGTAAAAAGATGAATGACATGATGTTGTAGTATGCCCCTAAAGCTAATTTCAATATGCTGCCCATCAATGATGTAAAGGCATAAATACTTATTTTATACTTTTTTTCCTTTGTCTTTTCTTCTTCCTTAACTTTCAAATTATTTGAATGTATTTATTATTGGATATTACACTTGATACTTGTAGTTTTGTCTGAAATGTATGGATGGTGAAATAACAAAGTGTCAGAGGAGTAAAATTAAGAAGAATCAATATGTCTGCTGTATTTAAAGTGAAGACTTTTATCCATCTGCAAAGACCTGGAGGCTCTTCAGTGACTTCATTGCATATGTGTGTCATAGAGCAGTAGAGAAGGGAATGTAATCTATAACATCAGCCATTCTGGAAAAATTCCTGAAAGGATTAACGTAGTTAGTGAAGTCTAGAAGGCTGAAAGAATATGATTGTATGGGATAGGCACAACTACTAATTCTGAGTGAATTGGATGTCAGGTAGTTTAATATAACAATTATGGCTTGTTTTGGTTTTGTAATTACTGTGGTAAGAAGTAAGCATTTAAAAGACACCAGAAATCTACACTAAATGAGTGTCAAAACAGAACATATTATTTCATCCTTGCAGTGCTGAACAATACAGAGCAAACTTTGCTTTGTAACCTAGTCTCTATGCTCTGCCTCTGCACATCCTAAAAATTTGACTTTGTACTGCAATTGGTTGGAAGATATTTGGTGATTGCTTGGTTTGTCAACACACAGAATATTTTGCTCACAGCAATGGCTTTGCTAAAGGGCCTACAAAGGAGTCCAGTCCTTGCACTATTTTAACTGCTTTTGTCAGCTCTATAGTAATGTAAAATCTGGAGTTATGAAAACCTCATTGCAGGACCTTGTGTCCAAGCAGTGGCTAAAGTTTCTTGCTCTGGAAGGAAGTTCCTGGACCATCATTTCTATGTGAAATTTAGTAAAACTAGCTGTGCAAATATTGGCCATACCATCCTTCCTTATTTGCACTTACTCAAGTATAGAAAAGCAATAAAAAGTAGCCAGAATCCATTTTACAAATTAATATAACCCCCCATATTATTTTTCATGCAACACAGACATTAATTTCAAGATGAAAAAAAAACAAACCAACACATTATCTGCATATAGCTAACTGAAAAATACAGTTTTTATAACTGATTATAAGATGGATAATGTGACAACGACATTAAAGAACTGTTAAAGTATTTATGTATTTTTTTGTAATAACTTCAGGTAGAAACAGTTTTTTCCAATTGCAGAGCTGCTCAAATAATTTATTTTTAAATTTTAAAATTACCCCTTTGCTCTTTATTAATAATCAACTACTCTGTGACTAATTTTCTTCATGTAGTATATACAGAATATTTTAATATATACAGAATATTTTCCTACTCTCTGGAAAGGAGAAGGTATAAAAAACACAGAACATGATGATCAAAAGAAAGGACTTAGAAATTATAGTAATTTGTCTTCAGCTCTACACTTCTATGCTGTGGAGAAATACAGTTGAAAAGGGACAGGGGACACACCAAAATGAAGGACTCAGGCATTGGGTCCTATTTATGGTGGAAGTGGTCCAGGTTGTTTCAGAACCATTCAGGGCCTTATAAGTGACATTCAAAAAGTGACTAGTTTAACTCAGTTTAATCTGTGCTTTACCATATTTACTACATTTATGTATATATGAGAAAAGAGAGGATTAAAATGAAATGTATTTTTCCACATTTACTAAAAAATAACCAAAGACAAAAATTTCAGCTAACATTGGGAAGACATATATATTATTCTTTATAGCTGCATAACCTCTTTAGTATTTAGAATTTTATATACAGGAGGTTCTGCTGTATGAGAAGTAAAACTGAAAAGGAACGTCTGAGGACAAAGCACACCACTGTGCAATATTTGGGCTCTATATAATTCCTCATGACATAATAAAATTTATTAAGTACATTTTTTATAAATAACATTTAAACTACAATTCCTAAAAGAATGTAATGAGCTTGTGTTCCCCATCAAAAGCTAAGTGGGCAAGTGATTAATTATCAACAGAAAACATGAGAAAATTTCATCAGTAGCTTAGAGTTGGTGTTAGATGGATGTTTGTATACAGTAATGTAAATTTTATATATCGTCTTGCTATATCTCTACATAAATTGATACAAATGCTGAAGTTTTATGTAGTTGAAAAAGCATAATTAAATTTATATAGCAATTCTGAAATAAACTGATAATATGATTAGCCCTGAAGAGTATGAGTTTCCTTTTCTTTTTTTCTCTAGATCTCCTGGCATATCAGACAGTGGATTACTCACAAGATTAAAGCTGTTTGATAGGAATGATTCAGAAAAAAGTGGCTGACAGAGTTGCTTATTTTCACCAGATGTATGTATTACTATTTACCCCCAAGTAAAGCTTTTTAATTTGATATGTTCTCTTAAAAGATAGGCTCCTATACAGATGTTGAAATTGTTTGCTGTCATGGTAACATGATTTATGTAGAGATATTTTAGGAGGCTTGCTGTTATACTCTTTTCTCTGTGTGTTAATTAGTGCACATAGGCCCTTTCACATAAGTATAGCTTAGTCATCTCTAAAGTGGGTATATGAGTTGAAACCCCAGAGGTGCAGTTTCAAGTTGAATCACTGAACGTGGTGGTGCAGTGTGTAATACAGGCCGACAACTAGGAATTTACTGTTGTACTCACTGTCAAGCCATGCTAAACAAAAGAGAAGGAAAGGTGTTGTTTTGAAAGTATTCACTTGCCAGGCAAGAGCAGTGGGCTTCCCAGAAGTGCTCAGTTCTGATCTCAACAGCCACTGAAACTGAAATTATGAATTCCAAACTAATTCCTTCTAAAAGGAGAGGAGTAAAACCATCAGTGTTATCAGTGCTGCAATGTCAGACAACTTGGTGTTTGCCAGACAACAGCAGTAACTGCAACTTAGGAAGCATAATCAGAGTTGCTTCATGGCAGACCTGAGATTTATGGTCTTCAAGTTATGTCTCTAATGGGCTTCCTTTGATAAAGTGTTAAAGTGTGCGCTTCTAACAAGGCACTGTCACAAAATCATGTCCCATGGGGTAAATATAAAACTTGTATTGTTTCTGTCTCAGCTTTTAAATAGGGATCAAAACCAATGATGTAGCAAATTACATTTGTATATCAGCTTTGATGTTCACATTTCATTCCTGTCACAAGGAGCTGGGCTGCCTTGAAGTCAATGAACATTTCTTTCTTGTGTCTGCAGGACTGCCCATCCTGTTCCATCCTCCTGATTCTGTTAGTCTAGTCCCCTGTAGACCATTCTTTCTGTAGGAACTTATATGATAAATATTTTAACATTTATTTAGAGGGTATATCCAGTGATCAGTGTCATAGTAAGATCCCTTACTTTCCCCCTAACACCTTTTTAGAGAGAATGACCCACTTACTATCCTGGATAGTCATGAGATCAAGGAGCAAGATAAATCAATGAGCCAGAGCTTGTTTTACAGCCATCTTTAATGTATATAGACACTAAAGGTTGATTTGTCTGTTTTATTGGTCTACACATTTGCTCATATGATGTGTAGGCTGTTGTTATGCAACTAATTTGTTCTGAATCTCTTGTGTGGGAATAGTACTGTTTGCTTTTAATGAATTTATAAAGACTGTTAATAAAGATTTACAATAATCCCCCACATCTTTAACAATTACCACCTTTGCCAGTAATATAAATTCTTGTCCACAGCTCTTTCCAGAATGTTTTGTTCTCTAGTCATAGAATCCTAGAATGGTTTGAGCTGGAAAGGATCATAAATATCATGTAGTTCTAACCTCCCCCATCTCAACCATTCCTGGGCAGGGACAACTTTCACTAAACCAGGTTGCTCAGAGCTCTGTCCAGCCTGGCCTCAAACACCTCCAGGGATGGGACAGCCACAACTTCTTTGGGCAACCTGCCTCTTCACCCTTGCAGTATAGAATTTCTTCCTAATGTCTAATCTAAACCTACTCTACAATGGTGTGAAACCACTCCTTTGTCCTGTCACTACATGCCCTTGTAGACATTGGCTCTCCATCTTTCTTGTAGGCTCCCTTCAGGTACTGCATGGCCTCAATTCAGTCACTCTGGAGCCTTTTCTTCTCCAGGCTGAACAACCCAACTCACTCAGCCTTTCCTTGTAGGAGAGGAGCTCCATCCCTCTAATCATCTTGGTGGCTCCCTCTGGACTTGGTCTAACAGATCAATGTCCTTCCTGTGCCCTTTGTAATGTAATTTTCTCTTCTCATATTAAAAAATAAGTGGGAAGTAGGTTCCATATGCCTTTTTTTGTCTAAACTATAATTTTTAAAGTATTCTCTTCTTTCAGATTGCATCTAGTCCTATAAAGAGAATATTAGTAAACACATATTACAGAAACTTGCATATTGGAATGAAGGGTATTTGCTTGCTTTCTAAGTAATTCAAAATGGTTACTTCAGG
The DNA here is from genome assembly GCA_013397075.1 of Rhabdornis inornatus. Lineage (NCBI taxonomy): Eukaryota > Metazoa > Chordata > Aves > Passeriformes > Rhabdornithidae > Rhabdornis > Rhabdornis inornatus. The sequence goes on along the minus strand of VWZS01004758.1, from coordinate 714,949 downwards.
ATTTGTAGTGGATAACTAATGCACAACAATAAATCTGAAAACATGTAACAGTTTAACCCTCATCTTGAATAGAGTCAGTTTTCTTCTGCAGGTCTAACTGGGGTGTCAAATTGCTGTTTTCACAGCACTTATTCAACAAGTATGTATGGTTGCATGTCTTCAGAAATCCAGCGTCTTTTCAACTACAATATAGCAAAGGCTTGCAGGAGTTTATGAGTGGAGGCAACTATTTTGTTCTGATTATCCGAGCTGCAAACAGCATTCACATCATGTCCTTTTCACTCTAAAATTCTATTCAGCAAGCATAACTAAAGCACAGCTCTTTAGAGACAGCAACATTGTTGAGATATTCTGCAAAAATATCAAGGGTTGGTGCTCTTCAAAAAGATATTGAAAAACAGTGCAATATGGTGTTTTCAACAAGCAAACTGCAAATATAAAATATACATAACAGCACAACATCAGGGACATAATTCTAGATCACTAGTCTTGCTTCCAGAACACCATAATATATCTTCCTGTCTGTCCCTCTCTTGCATTCATTTTTTTCAGGTAACAGCTCAGACACAGACTGAGTCTCAAGTCTCTCAGCCTATGGACTGTAAAATGAGGGTTTAAGCATTATTTAAGCATTCTCTCTCTGTGTTTGCTATTTACTATTATTTTTTCTTTATGTATGTTGCACCTGACCAGACTCCATTTTCTCATAGGTACATATGTGTGCAGCAATGAGAAAGGAAAATTGTCTCACCTTCCTAAGGAATGGCTGTATTTCCTTATTTAATCAAAACAACATCACATTATTAAAGCTAATTGTGTAACTATGAATGATGATGATCAAATCTTTGCTGCAGATACAAGAAAAATTGCCAGCTATATAATCAAGCTAGTCTAAGTATTTGCTACTGTGATGTTAGCCAATGCCAAGTGAAAGCTTTTGGTTCAAAACCTTTCCCAATAACTGTTTTCATGTCTAGCAGTATTTGTAAATTTGAGTAAAAGTTTTTCAATATTTTTTGATTCCTTCCTTCCTTCGTAATAGCATTCTATTCACACATACTGAAAATGAAATATATATGTTCGCTAGTATGAATTTTTTAAAAGAAGAAAGAAATCTACATTCAATTTAAAGACATTTGAAAAAAATAAAAAATAAAATGACACGTTGTTTGGAGGAGCAACAACTTATTTTCACCTCAAATGGGGTTTTTTTTGTTGGTTTTTGTTGTTGTTGTTGGTTTTGTTTTTGTTTATTTATTTTGTTTGCATGTTTCGTGAAGTTCATAGAAGCAATTTTCTTCATTTTGAGCCAGTTTTCTACATGACCAGTGAAATGAAAGTCAGCTTTTTGCATAGCACCTTTCCATGCCAGTTGTCAATCTGCCAGTATGGTACTAATGCTGTTTAAACAAAGCTGGTTCTGTTTCATTGCCTGCAGCTGAGCCAGTGAGTTGTAATGATGGGAACTGGAATCGGCTGTTCCCTGGAAAATGAAGCAGTGACTCTGAACAGGAACTTGGCTAACTACATAAATGTGCTATATTTGCATAATGAAATTTTAATGTGAAGCATTTCAGATAGAAATTCATTATTTCTATGAATCATAAATAAAAAATATATGGCCAATTTAATGTGGTCAGCAAGAATGCTCATGCCTGTATAATAAACGGTAAGAAGGGTGAATACATAATTAAAGGCAGCTTACAGTACCATGATTTTTAGAAAAGCAGCCAGACTGGTATATCTGCCAATGGCAAACCCACTTAATTTCATTTAATAAGCTTTTAGTTGTTGGATCTAGCCCAGTCTCAAAGAACACTGGACTTTGCCAAACACATTTCTTATTCATAAAGTAAAGGCAAAAAACTCTGGGACCTCCTTCCCTTTTACAGTTTTCTAATTAGATGGTGAGCAAGACAGCAGAAGTGATCCATAAATTAAGTGCCAGGTATTTTGAGTGCTGAATAAGGGGAATTAAAACTACATTAAGTTATATACAAAGCTATAGCACTAATTTAGAGAAATATAAGCATAAGAGCAATTCCTCTCATGGTGGGAATGGCTAAGCATCATACTCTCTACAATTTCCTCCTCTTTCAGCTTCAGATTTGAGATTTCATTCAGCTACAACCGGGTGGTAAATATTTCCTTCTGGCAGTGCTTATTTGGTTTAAATGACTTAATAACTGACAACAGCTAATTGAAAACAGCTTGAGATCACCCAATACGCTCTAAACTAATCTAACTTAGACTGTAAAAGCCTGTAATACTCTGCTGTCTGATGTACAGGCCAATTGTAGAGGAAGTCAAGCAAGATTAACAGATGGCTCAGAGATTGCTGCAGGGAAGAAGGGTCTCAGATGCTCATATCTTATAAGGTGAGCAGACAATTCTCCTGCTAGATAGATTTCACTTGAGTACCCAGGAGAGCCTTCCAATCTTCAACCTGAAGCATGAATGATAAGAGCTGTGAAGGATGCTCCTGTAACTGCCAGTTTTAACATGAGGGATGAGCTGGCCTTTACAACATGTTATGGAAATGCACAGCCTTTCATTTCCTTACAGACTTCACAAAGTGGTGTGCTGGAAGATGAGTCTTCTTACTTGCTTTTCATATGAAAGCTGTTTTATAGTCTTGATTATCTTGTCTATTTTTAGGACAAATCCCTCGCCTGAAAGTGTAGTAAATCATTGGAACAATGTGCCCATGAAAGTGGTAAAGTCACCCACTCTGGAGGTAAAAGATCTGTAGATACGGCCCTTAGGTCCATGGTTTAGTGGTGGATTTGGCAGTGCTAGGCTTATGGCTGGACTAGCTGATCTCCAGAGGCCCCTTCAAACCCCAGTTCTTCTGTGATTAGGTGAGTGCAGTAACACCTTCCTCCTCTTGTAATGGGGAGCCAAACCTTCACATTCAATATCCAATTACTCCACGAAGGTATACCTTTCCATGTTTTGTTTATTTTCTGTTTTCTGTTTCTTTCTCCGTGATTGCTAAGATCTTTTTCCTAGCTCTTTTGATGCTGGAGAAGTGAAACATCTTTTGCAGCCTCTTCTGTTGTAATATCAAAAGGTTTGTCTAATTTATAACTTATTTGAATTTTGATTAGCTGTTCTGCAGCTCCAAGTACTCCTAGGTTTGTGTTTTGAAATAGAATTTTGTAGGTTTGTAGGAGGGGGTAAAATACACTGTATGATTAAATGAAATTATATGTGCTGAAGGTATGCTAGGTGTTTGCTATAAAGTTTTGAAATTTCTTGTTTATTTGCAAGAATGTGAGCTCTTTTAACACCATCCTTTGCAACACCTCTGTTGCCAAAAAGCAGTAGAGACTTGTCTTTGTTTAAACAAATCACATTGATATTATGTGAGTACTGTTATTCCTATATCAGTAAATGGGCAAAGCCTTGAAAACATCAAGGAGAGTTTCCTCAGAGACCAATACTGTAAATTCTGTTGCCAGGAAACCATTTTTATTTTTTTTTCCTTCAAAATGACTAAATCATTTTATGCCTGATTTCAAAGACAGCTGGGAAGATGGGAGAGGAAGGAAATTTATTTCAAAAATCTTTCCCTGGGAACACCCCAGCTATACCTAGTGGCTCCTTTCCACCCATTTTTTGGGGCTCTCTGGGTCTTACTCGTTCCTTTCATCCTGCTCTGTCTCCTCAGCCCAGGTTCCCGCAGTGGGGCTGGATGGGTGGCAGCTGTGGTGGCTGTCCCACCTTGCAGGAGATGGGATTGCCAGGGCCAAGGTCTGGGCTGGCCTTTCAGGCAAGCTCCAGCAGCCTGGTGGAGGGGACTGTGGGCTACACCAGCTCATGGTTTAGGCCAGAGGGAAAGCAGGGAAAGATGGGTCCCTATGGAGCAGCTATGGGGTAATGGGAGGGGGGAAAAAGCCCTGTCCCACTCACCAGCTCATGTATCCTGTGCCCACTGGACTCCCATGGTTCAGTCATTCTTCAGGTCAGGAGTTTCCTTTCCTTGCTCCTGGCTTTCTCGTCTTCCACGTTTCCCTCTCTGTCTTGCCACATCCTGCATGTTTTCTGGGGTGCTCCAGCCTGGTCGGACCTTGAACCAGAGATGGTAAAGGGCATTCTCTGTAAGTGTGTGAGAAGCTGGTTCCCATTTGGTACCTGAACTGGAAAGAAAAGAGAAAATTGCCTGTTACCTCTTAGTTACTTCCTGGAACTTGACTCCAGTAGCTGTTCTTGTCCCCTGAGGAAAAGCTGCAGTATGAGCCTGCAGAGGAGTAAAAGGTTTGGCACAGCAGCCTCACCATGCCCCCCTGCTGCCCACAAGTACTTTATACAGAACAGCTGCTCTCCACATTCTCTCCTGTCAGAACAGATGGGCTCTGGGTGGATGGTGAAGCTTCATGGAAGCAAAGGCCTTTGACTTTCTTCTTCTCACCTATCCAGAAAAAGGACTGCTTATTTCTGTTTTGATCTGGACAATCCCTTGAATTTAAAGACTCCCTGGTGGTAGCTGCAGATCAGCTCAGGATGTTCTCTTCTGTCTGTGCCAAACTGAAATAGAGATTGAGATTTAGCAGAACTGAGAGATACTTTGGTTCACTTCATGCAAGGAATAGGCAAAATTTTCAATTTACCATCTTATTCATAGCCTGCCACAGTTTTGGGCAGTGCTAAATAGCGGTGGTTAACCCAGAGCTGGGGAGTTTTTGTTGCCTCTATTCAATAGGCTCTGGGTGTGATCCTGAATAAGTCTGTATCTGAAGAGAGGAGGAGCTGCTACTTCTGTAACCCACACAGATTTTGAAAAAAGCCATGCTGTAAATCAAACATTCTCAGACATAATCTAATTAATAAAAGGCTTTTCTCTCAGCAATGGTATGTGTTTAATTATGCACTTCAGAGTAACTGTATGCCAGTGAGATCTTTTCCTGACTAATCATGTATCAGGATTGTTAATATCAGCCTTCTCAAGTGGACATCCAGGACAGAATCTGACTTTAATTCTGTTACTTGCAGTTGTACTGTGTGCAGCTGCAGTTTATAAAACAGGTTCCTCTGCACTGTGTTGCTATGGGTTTTTCCTTGTATTTACTGAGAAGAGACAGGTGATTTATTTGTCCAATGCCTCAGCAAATTCCTTCCTGCTCTGTTTTGGGGAGGGTTGAATCTGATCTCTTTCAAATTATGAGGAATGGTTTTCTTGGTTTCTAAAGCATGAAAGATCTTTGTGCTTGTTTATATACAGGAGTTAACAGAAGTAGGTTATCTCTCAGCTCTTTTTAAACAGACTTTGTTTGCATCAGCTCAGGAGATTCTCTTCTGTCTGTGCCAAACTGAAATACTCCACTGAGATATAGCAGAACTGAGGATATTTTGGTTCATTTCATGCAATGGATAGGCAACATTTTCAATTTATCTTATTCATAGGCTGCCACAATTCTAAAATCACTCACTGAAAATTTAGAAGCAGTTGATAAGACAAAGTTCTGTAAAATGTAAAAAAATTAATAGTTATTGGTGTACGCATTGAGCAGTTACTTAACTGCTGGTTCTTATTGATAAGAAACCAGTGTAGCTCCAAAAAGGGGAAGAAGAGGCAGGAAGGAGAGCCCACTAAGGAAAACCAACAACTTTAAATACAAAGTCTAAGCAGAATTTTTCTCATTTCAATTAAAACTCTTTCCCAAATGGAAAATGCTGGACATGAAGATAACTGAGTCAGAACATCTGTTGACAAATTCTTTATGTGGCTACTGTTAATATTTTCCATCAGTGTTCAGTAAAACTGAAGAAGTACATCCTAACACCTCTAATATCAGTGTCTCTGTTGCAGCCTTCTGGCAAAATACAGTTTCTATAACATAAATAATAGGAAATTTTCAGAGAAAGATGGAACACAAAGAGAAAATGTAGGACATATTCGGATATTAACTTCATTACAAAGTAGGGGTAAAAAGAAAATAGTATTTATATGGTATGTTTGCTTGTAAACTTGCGAATATTCCACATAATTAAGATATACTTTTAACTGCACTTTTTCATTAATATTTCCAGAAAGTAAGTACCTTCCATGAAAGCTCCTTCTTCACAAATTCTTATTCTGGACTGTTGTTTGTTTTGTTTGACTTCTTACATATGTCATCTCACTTTCCTGCTATTAGAAACTGGAGGGTGAGCTTAATTTTTCCTTCAGATATGCAAAACATTTTCAAAGGATATAGATGTAAAGATTAAGGATTTATAGAGCTGTATTTTGTCTAAAGAAACCTTAGCCCAAAAAACTAGCAAATTATTTGTATTCTGTCAAGTAGACAGTACAGCAACTGTACTGTGCTCTGCCTTGGGTTTCTGTGAAGATGAAAAAAATGACAGGATAATTGCTTATCATGGCAGTTTGGAGCCTTTTAAAACAAACAGCCTTCCTGAGTACATATAAAGTGATGGTGGCAGCAGCTTTTGATTGCAAAATATCAAGGGACAAGTTTTGGCCAGGGTTTTCAAACTAATTGGGTCAAGCTAGAGGCAGCAGGAGAATACAGGCTCTGACTTCATGTGGGTTGATGTATTTGAGATTTCACTGAATCTGGCACAGAATGATGTTACAGAAATGGGAAGTAAGCAAGCTTTAAAAAGCTTAGTAGTGTTCTTATATTCTCAGATGCATTATCTAATAAAAATATTTCAGCTTGCCAGTAGAACGGCTTGTGTGCTGCAGATTAATTATAATAGAATGTGCAGTATTGTGAGTTCATTTGATGTTTCATTTTTTTCCAGAGAAATTTCTTAATGATTGAAGTTGTCTCTCTTATTTCCCAAGAAGCAGGGAACAAATGGTCTGTGATACATTTAGTTTGTGAAATCAATTCAGTATGAAAAACTTTTACCTTGGGGTTCATTTAAATATTCTGAAGATTCCACGTGCTTCACAGACTAACTAGGACTGATGAAAGCAGTTTTTTTTTTCAATCAAGATTCGTTCCTAAAGAAAAAGGATTTTCCACCAGTAACAAAATCAAGTGGCTCTTCAATAGTCTGTGAATTAGTGTCAGGTACTAACTTTGTGGATAGGATTCCAAAACTAAAAAGAAACAAAAAGAGTAAAAACGGTGGTAGTTTCTAAATAAATATTTTGATATCTTTCATGTTTTGAAATTAATTTTCAGTTTAGACTTTTTTTTAATTAAAGGGGTCAAAATTCAATAGCTATATTCTCTAAAACCCAGAAAATGTTCAACTTCAGAAAATTACTTTTGATGTTAAAAAAGAATTCTATGTTCTATAGTCTACACTAACATATTCATCTTAAGACTTGTACAGATTCCTTGTATTTTACTTTTTTTCTTGTCAATCATTTTAATTTCAGCATTAATTAATCCTTAATTTTATGTTCCAAGCTAAATCTGTCAAATTTAGAAAGAAAAATGTACAGCCCTCTGCTTTTATTTCCTGCTGGTAGTCGAAAATTAAAGTTATAATCTCATACTTTGAAATAGGCAGTCTATTGAAATTAATGCTCTGTAAATTATTGAGGAAATTGCTATGAGATCTGTAGTAAAAGTGGGATAAAAACTCTGGAATTCAATTATAAAGTCACACTGCAAAATTCATAATAAATAAGCCTATAAGCAGTGTCAGGGACAGTTTTGTTGGACAGCTGTTTCCAGAATCTGTGTTTTCCCAGTAGAATTCTAAGTAGTACTCTGAATTATTGAAGTTTTGAAAGAATACTTAAATTTTTGCTTCATAGTTTACCAGATGATAATTGATATTCTTCCTGATGTAAAAGGAAGAAAATAAAATTTTAATATTATTTTATAATTTTTACTGCCTTTCCAGCAGCTGGAATTTTGAATTATATTTGGAGAAATAAAAGTGTAATGTTAATGCTTTTGAAAGTTGCAGAGTTAGATCAGTGTCTCAATACCTGCTAAAATCCTATCAGAGTAGCATGACAACCAAGTTGGTTTAAAATGACAACAAGAAGAAACACTTGGTGGTGTCTTTTAATCGTTCTGTTGAAATGTTAATTCTACCTCAAGATCACAAGATCTTTTGGGCATCTTGGACAATTTACATACACAGTTTTATTATCAACCCATTTAGGCATTTTTACTCTATAACTGAATATTTTGTTAATGGTAAATTTTAAAGTAGTTATCGTAACAGAGAAATGATTAATCATATCCATATCTGTCTTTGTGAGCCTATAAAGAATGCAGTTTTAATGGCTTTAAGATATCTGAGTCCAGCCATACAAAGTCCTGCAGTCACAAATCTATTTGATTTGTGTGTTAGTGATGGCTGCTATTCTATGAAGAAATTTGATTACTTTGGCTCTGAAAATTTGGCTTTTGTTACATAAACACATTTGAAAACAAAACACTTGTTGGGAGAAGTGTGATAAAGATAGTTCAAGCAGAAGCAAAAAATTTAATATTGGAAAGGACATGTCAGAACTCAGCTGGAGAACCAGAAGTGGAACTCAGCAAATATGAGAATGATTGGCATGAACAAGAGAAAGTAGGCTTTGAACTTCATAGCATTACTTTAATTTTAAAAACTATTTATCTTTCTATCCTATGTTTCATTTTATTTCTATATATCAAGTAACCTTCTCTGCTTAGGGAAAATTTTGTGGGGTGAGAGGACCTATCACTGGTACAAATTCAGCATAGTGACCTCCCTGTCTGTTTTCATTTGTGCTGTAGAAAACAGGCATTTTTAAAAAGCATCTGATTCTTAAATATTTATCAAAACATGTTTGTAAGTAGAATATCTCGACAGATCTGGAGAAAGGAGATAGAATCTGATATTTTGTATGCTTTTTCATCTATACTCACTAGCTGTGTTGCCTAGTCTTGAAAATCCTGTACCTGTTTTGTATCCAGACCTCATTGGTAATGCCAGTAGTATGCAAAACTGTCTTCAGAATTTCTGGGAACTGTAGCCAGTTCTATCACTGAAATGGTGCTGAGCATTCTAGTGCATCAAATGATGCTCAGAGCTGTTTAACTTCTATACTTTTGCAGCCATATGTAATTGTCATTAAATAAAGTCCTCACTCAGGAAAAAAGAAGGTTGATTTGCCCCAAGGCTCTCATCTTCAAAAATATTTTCATTTCCTCCTAATACTTCACCATGCACCACAACAGAACTGTTTTGTCTGCTTTCAGAGGCATTCACTCTACAGCAACTGGTGCCAGAGAAATGACACCTACACTTTTCCGCCCTGTACTTCTTCTCTTCCCTTTTTTCTGGTATGTATTCTGTTATTTCCCTTCTAATCTACAGAAGGGAATATATTCTCCTTTCACACATGTCCCTGAAATAATTTCCACTATTGGTGTGGTATTCCACCATACTAAGATTCAAACTGGAAATTCAGTTTAGAGACTGGTTAGCTGCTAGATGATAGGTGGACATTATTTTAATGTCCAATTCCATTCCAATGCCAAAGAAAAACACATTTTCTGGTTATTAACTTGCTACTTATGCTACCTGTTGGTTGACATAGGATTGCTAAGAAAACTAAAAATGTATGATTATATTTAAAGTCACTTAAGAGCAGTACTGGGAAGCATTGCTTATATCATTTTTTTCAGGAAAAAAAACACCAAATAAAAGCCTTCTGCAAAGCTCATGATTTCGCCTGTGCTAACAGAGTAGTGATTAACTTCCAGTCCTTGTAGGCCAGTCATGCAGTGTTCAATTAACTCCTTTATGATGGAAATCCTTAGCAGAAATTCTAATTCCACATTGTAGGAGTAGCCTAACTAATGGTAACTACTTAACTTCACAGCAGTACAGACATAAAAATTAGCTCGTTTGGTTAAAGCATGCTGTTAACAATGCTAAGATTGTGGGTTTGATCCCCATGTGAGCCACTGACTTAAGTGCTGGACTTGATTCTTGAGGGTCCCTTCCAACTCAGAAGATTCTGTGATTTGAAATAGATATAAGAGAGTAATAGGGAAAAAATGGAAAGAAATAAGGATTAAATGTTTTAGTTCTGGGCTAGAAGTGCGAGAAGCAATTTAGCCTTTGAACAACATATAAATGACTATATAAATTATGCATAAATGCATACTTGTTTGCATATTATTTGTCATATATATTTGCGTGTTTAAGTGGTTTTCAAAGTCTGGATTCTGCATTAAGGAAAAACATTTGTTTCTTCCCAGCTGTGTCTAATATGATTCAGAATACTGCTTTAAAGAAAAGAAAAAATTATCTTTTGCCTTAAAATAGACAATAGGAAAAACAGAGTGTCTCTCAAGTTCCTAATGCTCCTCTGGAAAAAAAAAAAAAAGAAAAAAAAAAGATGCTAACTAGATATAATAACAATATTGTTGGGGTTTGGGGGTTTTTTTAGGTAATGACGAACTACACTGACCCTCTATAAGAATATTTCAGCAGCCTTTCTTAATGTTAGGCTGCTAAGTATTGTATCTAAGGACTGTTGACACATTCTGTAGCTAGGCAGAGATGAATAATTTGTTCAATAACTGTACTCCCCTTCACCATCTGGAAGTTTTCTGAAATACAACAACGTTAAACTTATTAACTAATAAAAATTCATTGATTTCTCCAGCAAACAGTTCTTGCACCGCAAATTAATTTTGTAAATTTACTGGGATTACTGTCAGTCTGACTTCACTGATTAGTTAAGCAAATCATTTGATGTTTCTGTTTTTGTCTGAAATAGAAATCTGTACAGAGAGGGTAAAGCTGCACATTTTCTGCCTGGTGGCTGTAAGGAAGGAGATTAAAAGCTTCCAAAAGTGTTCCTAGATTTGTAGAACCAGGCTCATTCATGTCTTTAATGCTGCCATTTTTTAGACGAAATTGAATGCTTCAAAAGATCTTGCTTTCTTGGCCTATTTTCTCTCTTTTATCCGTCCTGGAGTAAGGAGATAGAGAAAGAATTTGGAAGAGTCCAGATTTTTTATTTTTCTTTAAAAGCTAATTCTGTTACCAGTGACCTACCTGTTAACCCTCAGTCTTGTGCCATTATCAGACATGAATAAACTGAATGTTCTTGTGAGGATTTTCACTTGTGCCTGATTGAGGTAGTTATTCAAGATTAATATGGGGTTATAGCCTAACTAAAAGTCTCCCTGGAAGTTACCATATTACTGGAGAAAATGGGTGAAGCATACTGTTAGCCTTCACCCCCTTCCAGTTTTGGCTATGCCGATAAAGCTGTTGGGGACAAATAAAGAAGATTGGCCCATTTCCTTAAATTTCATGGGGAATGACCTTCCTTTTTGCACTGCTAAATTTTCTTTTCTCTTTCATCAGTGATGATGTAATTAGTATTTCTTTTTTGTATAATGTAACTGTGTTTAAATACTTCTTTTTAAAACATAATTGCTTTGTTTCTCCTTTCTGTTTGCTCTGTTTTTCCCATGTCATCTGTACTTCAGTGAAAGAACTAGACAGGTGCTCATTAATGCAAAATGAGTCTCTATAGCGGAGAAGATTTCACAGAATATTAGGATGCTGAGCAATTGATATTCATGATGGCCAAGACCTTCACAACACAGTGTGTTGCTTTTTAACTGCCTTCTAGGACTGCAATCTGAAAAGCAGTATCCCTCTAAAGCTGCAATATATTGATTTATCTACTGACAAAACAAAATATATGGGTAAATATATTGTTTCACTAAGAAGCACCAATAAACTGACATTTTTACATAAAATAGAGAAGGTAAACAAGCTTTCAACGTGATTAATCTTACTATAGCTGACACAAATTATCACAGGGTGAATGCAAGCTCAATGAAAACAGTGTAAATCACATTTATCGTCCTTGAGTTAAATCTAAACAACCCATTGCTATTTGGGACATTAATCTCGCTCATCTTTCTTAAGGTCTCTGTGCATCTCTTTTGAATTTTGACTGGATTTTCACAAGCTCCCTGCTCTATTATATTAAGTTGAATATATCTTGCTTATTATTTATAAGGATAAAATCAATTTAAATACACAAATAATTTTTCTTTTGTATATGCTAAGAACAAATGCTGAAAGATTTTTTTCTAAGTTTCTTAGCAGATTTGCCATTTGAATGGTGAACTTCTAGAAACTAGCTAGCCTGCAATTCTGAGCTCCAAATCATTCAGTAATGGCTGGGGAAATAGTTATATGTATTAGACCAACCTTGTTTGAGTTTTTAATTATCAATATTTATTCAACTGTTGTAGCACAAATAGTTTACATAAAAATATTTAAAATAGTTTTATGCCTAGGCACAAATATCAGTAATCTATTTTCAGTGAAGTGCATCAGTACTGTTTTCATAATTAAGAGGTTTAATTGGTCTACTTTCAACTTCTTTTAATGGAATGTGTGTACTTTTTTGTTGCTTTTATGATGAGCTGGATATGGAAAGAGTTCTACTTTCTGCTCTGTAGAATTTTGTAACATAGTCTGATTCTGCACGTTTTACTCATGAGGTGTTTCTATGAGAGTAAACTTGTAGCTAAATGGTTTATAGGTGTGTTCAATAGGTGATCCTGTCATCAATAAATTCCTGAAAGGTCTATGCAGTTCGTTTTCTTATACAGGTACAGCACACTAATAACCCATAACAAACGTTCCCACTCAAGATACTAAGTGGATTCCAGCTGTTTTTGAAAGAAATTGTATCAATGTTAGTTTTATTGATAGTCTTTGTGTGTCTTAACTAGAAAACATTATTATCAGAACTTTATTTATGCACAATGTCAAATGAAGAGAGAAGAGCATCAGACATTTTTGGAATTACAAGATGCAATTTGTAATTGTGCTTATCCTGTCAGGAATGAGCAGTAGCATTTAGTTAGGCATGGCCTTAAGTGTTTGCTTTCCATGCAAACTTGAACTACAGCAAATATCAGGGAAAAAATGTATTGCTGGTTGTAAATAAATGCTGGCAATACTATATAAGCTTGTAAAATAGGCCTTTTTTTTTTTGTGTACTCTTAGTACACATTTCAGCTTATAACATCAAGGATATGTAAAGTATAAGAGAAAAGTGTATTTTTAATAGATCTGAATGGTTGTTTGAGTTATATGAATAGCTCATATTGTTTAACACTTCAGTTGCAGAGCTTGCCAGTCATCTCAATTACAATAACAAAAAATGCCTTGTGTGTTTAATTAATGCAGACCTATACTGGAAATGAAAATAATTTCTGATCTGCATTGCTATTTCTGAGATTTGCCACCTTATTTGTAAATATCAGACTTATCCTTCAGAAAAATTTGAAAATTATGAAAAGCTGAGTGTTTTTTTCAAGCTGACAGATGGCACTTTGCATTAAAACACTGCATGCCTGATGATAACCATACTTTCTTGACTTTACCTGCAGGGACGCTTTTATGTTGAGAAAAGGAAACAAAAAAATATTGTCTTGAATTAACTAATCTAAGGTGTGCCCAATCAAATACTGTGCAAAGATTATTTTGTCCTGAGAATTAAGAGAGGCTCAGGGGACCCAGGGAGAACATTGTTGTTTGAATCAGTAACAAAAACCCACTCCTTTGTGCAGGGTGTTTTTTTCAGCAGGAGCATTCTCCTGAAAAGAAAGGACATTGAACTGGACTAATAGTAGTGCTAAATATTTGCATACCTCCTGGTCATGAAATTCTTAGTCATGCATTTTTATTGCCCAAAAAACAACTGAAGAACTGTGTGGGAACTTCTGTGTCTTTAAAGGCCACTCATTCTGTAGATCTGAGTATCTCACCTTGTTTCTCAGACCTTCAGCTCAGCGATGAGCTGAAGAGACCAGGAAGAAAGGATGCCCATATAAATCTAATTATTTAGAAGAAAGTATAGCGGAGTTCTGGTATTATTTAAATGGAGCTTACCTTTCCTTAATGTCAAAGCTGTTGTGCTGTCTTGCTTGATCCATGGGAATCTAAGTATCTGTCATTGCTGCTGAACATATTCTCCTCTGTGCAACAAAAAAGAGACAAACACTCTTGGCCCCAGTGAATGCTTTTTTTCAAATCAAACTAAATTTGTTTTAAGCTTGTTGCTTTTGAACGTGCAGGTCTGAGCACTGCAATGTCTGGACAGACTAGCTGATATAGTGTCAGTATAGTTCCATTAATATAATGCTCATTAATGCCTGAAAGCAAGCTAACTGCTACAACAAGGCATGCTGGTTTCAGCTGGGGTAAAGCTAATTTTCTTCCCAGTGGCTGGTATGGGGCTGTGTTTTGGATTCGTGCTGAACACAGGGTTGATCATATAGAGATGTTTTAGTTATTGCTGAGCAGGGCTTGCACAGAGCCAAGGCCTTTTCTGGTTTTCATATGGCCATGCTGGGGAGGAAGGTGGGTGTGCATGGGAGGCTGGGAGGAGACACAGCCAGGACAGGTGACCCAAACTGACCAAAGGGACATTCCAGACCATATGGCATCATGCTCAGTATGTAAGTGGAGGGAAGAAAGAGAAAGGGAGGATCATTTGGAGTGATGGTGTTTGTCTTCCCAAGTAACCATTACCTGTGATGGGGCCCTGCACCTGCCTGCCCATGGAAGCAGGGAATTAATTCTTTGTTTTGTTTTGCTTGTGTGTGCACATTTTGATTTCCCTTTTGAACCGTGTTTATCTCAGCTCATGTGCTCTGTGGCTTGTACTGTTCCAGTTGTGTCCCTGATCTCTCTGGTGAGGGAGTGACTGCATGGGACTTGGCTGCTGGGGGCAAGCCAGGACACAGGGCTTCTAATCAGCCTGTGAGCAATGTGGTTCTAAGATGCTTGCTGCTTATGAGAGCAAGACTTGCTTGGGAATCACTGCAAGGCACTGTTTTATTCCCCAAAATGCAGCCTATCATGAATCTGCATTTGACAAGGTTGGTTTGAATACACTGTTGTGCCTGCTATTGTTGTCACTGTTGGAAGTGTTAAATATGTTGAAAAGAAGGCTTTGACTAAATAATTTTTTCTAAATTTTAACTAAAATAATTGTTATTATCTTAATGTATCAAAAGAAAAAAGAAAGCTTTATTTCATGGTCCTAATCTCTAGCTCCTTTAGGGTTGACAAATGAAATCTGCCTTTATTGTCTTAAATTTCTGCATTGTTCACTTCCCATAGAGTGAAATATTTTACACTTTTTTTTTGTGTATGCAACACAGATTTTCCTACTTGCTTTTTTGTTAGTCTTGCTCCTCAGACTGGCATGCTTGATGAAGATTGTCTTCAGCAAAAAAAAAAAAAAATCTGGTTAAAATTCTGGTTACCATACATTCCAGAATGTATGGTAAAATAACAATATGAAATTATTAATCCCTGTCTGTTTTAATTTGAAATCAGAGGTGGCTTTTTTCCTCATTTTTTCTTGAGTAGGCAAATACATCAGTTTCTGACTGAATGCATGTAAACTCTGTTCAGTGTGCAGGGCCCATGGCCACGTCTCATTACATGTACTTCAGTTTTGGGTTAAAATGAGTCCTATCCCCTGGTTAGTGCAGTAATCTGCATGAAAGAGTATGTAGCTGAAATGACCTTTGAATAGTTCCAAAAGGCTCGGGGTCTGCCTGTAGCTTAAGGATATTTTGAAAATTTTAGAGGAGATGGTGAAGAAGAAAGATTCTAATTCGTCAGTTGGACAACTTATTACTTTGATGCTAGATTTGGTTCTTTAAACAATCATTTACCCTGACATGTGAGTAAAAAACTGAGTTTATCAGGAGTTTAGAGAGCTATTGTTTCTACTTCTAAAAATGTCAGTAGTAGCTCATAATTTTCTTTTTAATACAGCAAATGCCTTTTTCTGAAAGGTCAAATGATGTCATTCTAATTTAGTTCTATAGTTTCCTTTCCTCTGCTTTCTTGGAAGAAATTTTCAAGAAAACAATGGTGTGAGGGAGGTCCTTTGTTTCCCCCCCCCTTTATTTCTACTGGAAGATGAGGTAATACTGCAGCACACATTATACCAGATTTTTATCAGTATTTGATGATGAAACATTTCTACATAAATTACAGTTAGATTTAGAAGGTTTGGGCAATACTAAACCACAGCTTGGAACCTATTAATGTGAGTCAGTAACTATTACTTTGTGAGACTATCCAAATGAGGTTATATAGTACTAGTATGCAAATAACTAGGATATGCAAATTAATAAAACACAGAGGAATGGATTTTGAAACAAAAAGTTGATGTTGAGAGTGGTTTTGAAAGCTGGAGCACTAATAACTTCAGAATTTGGTCATTTGGGTATAGCGTGTTGTTAGCCACTGTTACTCTAAGTTCCCACAGTCTGAGTCAGGTTTTTGGTATTCATCACAAACTTCTATCTTTGAGACTCATGTAGAGAGCAGAAACAAGGATACAAGAGGAAATAACTCTAAAATCTGCTCTGTGGCCTGAGGACATGATATTCTGAAAGAGAGGGATTCCCTTAAAATTGTGCAATGTGTCTGCTGTAGCCTTGTTTGAGGGAGCAAGAATATGGGGTGGAAGATTAGAGGAGGAGGAGGAGGGAGTATTCATTACATCTTTCCAATTTCCATGAACTTTTGGTTCCAGTGAGGTGTAGGTTCTCAATAGCTAATATGGCCATTCCTCAGAGCTCTGCCTCCCAGAGTTGCTTACACCTACCTGCCTGATTCCTCTGTTCTGTGAAGAAGAGTGAGAGAAGGCAGAAAGGACTTATACTAATGGATGGATGTGCTATTACTAATGCATTTGCTAAAAACAAAAACCAAAAAATTATTTCACTCTTGCTGCAAATCCCAAAACATTTATAAATTAGCATATATATACAGAGAGCCCTTGAATCTTCTAAACAAGCATTATCTCTAATAAATTTTAGACGTTTTTATGAATAA
Source organism: Rhabdornis inornatus (assembly GCA_013397075.1). Lineage (NCBI taxonomy): Eukaryota > Metazoa > Chordata > Aves > Passeriformes > Rhabdornithidae > Rhabdornis > Rhabdornis inornatus. The sequence continues at coordinate 698,140 of VWZS01004758.1, read as the reverse complement.
GCCTGAAGGCTGCATTAAGAAGAATTAATTTTCCAGAATAATGTAGCAGCTCTTTACAGATGTTTACTGGGGGAAGGTGCAGTGAGAGGGAATTATGTGGGAGGCATCTATCAGGGAAAACAGACTTCCCATGAGAACAAGATCAACTTAACTGTTATGCAAATTCTTTATGTAAAGAAAACTGTTATATTAATTAATCATCAATTAATTTAAAATTTATACAACCTAAATTAATATTTGCCACTTGAACCTAGATATAGTTTAAACATCATATATCTCCCAAAGAATCAGTAATGTAATATTGTTTATACAGTTTTCAATGTAAAAGGGATTTGTTTGGTTGATTTTTGTTTTACTTTTGTTAAAAGTCTAACTGAATACATGAAATATACCTATAGCAATGAGGCAGATTGTTTTCTTTTGATTCCAAGAACATTAACTTTCTTTAATATTAAATTTTTTAAATAGATGAAAGTCAAATATCAATGATACCTATAAGGACTGCATTGCAAATGTCTCATAGTTTATGGAGACACTGTGGGACTGTTCTTTCTTAGGTGTGCCCATATTGCAGAGCATCTGTGGAAATAAGACATAGCCTTCTATTCTCACATATTGTTCCAGTAATTCCAGTTCCTCCTTGTGTCTTCCTCTTCCCTGTTCTACCTTCCATCCTCCCCATGGTATGATGGAAAAGGCCTGATTTTCATGATCATCTACCCTAACAGGAAAATGAAGCAGAACTCATTCTGTCAGTCTCATAGACATCGCCTGCATTAGCCAGATTATTTATCTTTAAATTAAATACTTGTCTGCATAAACTCAGCACTTCTGAATGCCTTTAAAGAGCATATCTGTAGAGCATTTTGGTTATTCTAAATGTTGAAGACATCTCAAAAAAGTACTTTACTAATCGTCACAAATGACAGACTTTTTATAGATTTACATCAACAAAATTAGGAGTCATCCTTTCTCTGCAGCCTGATAGCAAATCAGGATGTGAAGTAAATGTGGACACAGGTCAGACAGAATATAAGATATACATAAAGAGAGAGCTCACAAATAAATTATTATTGTCATCCTGAGATATTTCACCCTGAATTTCAGTAGAGCAGAAGCAAGAATGGGAATAGTGAGCCTAGGTTATAATGTGGAAAATAAATCTAGTTATTGGATATGGATTCCTCTTTTTATGTTTAGTCTCTGCAACCACTGAAAAGGTATTTTGATCTATTGATTCTCTAAGAAAAAATAATACCTGTCATGCCACATATGCATTGGTTTGTTCAACAAGTGTGTGGTGAATGTGCTGGATGAGAGCATTTTCTAACTATCTATGCTCAACCAGGCAGAACTGTATTTTCTAGGCTGTCCCTATGTGCCCCATACTCCTTACTGTGTAGTGTCAAGATGAGGATGTAAATACTTTGTCTGTCAACTACTCCTGAAAACCCTGGACAGGAATATTTGCAATGCCATTCCAATGGGTGTCAAGAAAACTGGTGCTAATGCTTGGAATGCTTGAATCCTGGCATACAGTGGTGATAATGAAAAAGAACAAAGACATACTCATCTTGAGGTTAATTCTGGAGATAAGTCCAGCAGAGAGGACAGCGAGCTGAGATAAAGGAAAATAGCTGCACTCAGTTTTCAAGTTTATCTTCTACTTCTGTTTGCCATTGAAAGGGTGACACAGGTTTTGGTTCTGGCTGTGGAGACAGCATAGACTTTCAATAATTGATATTATGATCTAGAGCTCCTGTGACAGGATGGAAAGGTAGGTAATGAAGAACCAGCCCTGTGCTTTCCCTGGAAGGTATAAAGATGATTCTGGCTTGTGTCAAGGTATTTTAGTGTTGTCTTTTATTATGCTGGTCATGGATGCGTTTCGATGAAGGGAGGCAGCACCAGGCAGGAGTGATAGACTTTAAAACACTTAAATTTAAAGTTTTGTTTTCCTGAGTTTGTTTATCTCAGGATGTTTATTCCTGGGGCACATCCAGGAAGACCTTGAATATGGTCTGGGATTAAAGGTAGTTTAGTTGACAAATACTTACACACCTGTGGAGTTATTCTTAAAATGGCGCATAGGCAATAGTTTTTCTGTGCTTTGTGGGTAGCACAGTAAATGCATATGGTGAACTAGAGCTTTTCCCTTCTGTACTGTTATAAAAGATGAGTTAGTACTCCTCATTAGTTTCCCAAATGCCAGTCATATTGTCATTCTGTGTATGTAATATCCTGGTGAATTACAATAGCATTAAGGTGTTAAGTTACTAGAAAAATGGAAAGAAAAATCAGTTCAATGAATTTTTAAATCTCTCTAGGCAAGAACATATTCTGAAATTAGAATAGTAAGCTTTATATTTAGTAGCACTTGCTTAAAGCCAAATTTTGTGCTCCAATTTTTAGTATTGTTGAGAATTTAGCTTAAGGACTGGAAGCACATCTAGGGATGCGCTAGAGGGTTGAAGTGGTAAAAGAAACAAGTGATTCAACTTGTCGTAGGTGAAACAACTTTGCATTATATTGCTAATGTGTTTAAACAAAATTTTTTCAATGGATTTCACTGTTTATGATAGGGAATTCCTCACAAATCAGAGGAAAAAATAAGGATTACAAACTATTGGAAAAATTCTGCAGTAAGGGAGATATCTAAGAACTCAGGCTAAACAGCTAGCATTCGGGGACTGCATTGATTTAAAATAAAAGGAAAAAAGGATGATTTGAAAAGCAAAGTATGAGGAACTTCTTGAATTTTGACTGCAAATTCATCTATCTTTTGGTCCTTGGTCCTACTAAACATAGCTTGTGAGAAAATAATTTATTATAACTAAGTTTAAGAAAACAAAAAAAATCACCTTTGATTTAACCTTAAAAGCTTCAACTAGAAAATATGAAATATACTGTAGGCATTTGAAATAGGGAAAAAATGAGTGCCATTTAACAGAAGAGTTTGGAGCCATATATGAATATTGCATGAATTTCAGCTGCTGAGTTCTTGAAAGCAGAAACAATGCCTGATACTGTGTTTGCCAGTTACACCTGTAAGTAGGTGCTGCTGCTGCACTTGCAGCTAATGTGTAAAATGAATTGCCATAGAGTCCAGAGGTGGTAACAGTTTCCAGAAGCCTGTAGCTTTAAAATAAGCCGCCCTTCATCTGCAGATTGCTGTGTGTGACTCTGCAGACCTCTGCTACTCTGTCTGTACTGGCAGACCCCCTGCGTGAAACCACTGTATTTGCCAAAAGAGTCCTCTCTGATTGCATAGAATTTTAGCTCTTTAATTGCATAAATTCAAACAAAATTTATAAGACAAGATCTACTTACATGATTTGTAAAGAGCACATAATTGATGATACAGCAGCAAAAGCTTGTGATAAGCTATCCTTGTGAGCAGAGCATTACTGAGTACACCAATGTCTTTGCTCTATCCAGATCATACTTTATTTTTGTTTGTAAATAGATGTGTAGATACTACAGTATTTTTTGTTTTCTATAAATTATCTTTCTAGAAAGATATTTGCTGAATTTAGAACACAAGACTGCTCTAGGGTGCTGAAATGTTGTAAGGCAGGTTTGTTTAGTGAGAAGCAAAAAGCAGCACAAACAATCTCAAGGAAGTATGTAGGCTTAAGAAATCCAAAAGCCTGAGGCAGTGCCTTAAGGTGAATGTCTCTGTGGGCCAGAAACAAATGAAGTCTACTGATACTTTGCTGAAAGCTGTTATTTCCCAGACTCCACTGGAGTCAACTTAAAAGTTTTGTAATTATTCAACACAAGATTCATGCAAGTCCTCTGTTAGGCAAAGGATAGAGTTAATGGTTATAAATTTCGGTTTTGAAGTATTTCCAGTGCAGCAGTGCTTGAAAGCAGCACTGTAGTGTGAGTAAAATAGATTAAAAAAAGGCAGCATTCTAGAGAGACTTTAGTATGTTAAAAATGCAAATCAAGGCTGATTCATAAATGAAAAGCACAAATTTCTGTGCATATTTCTTTGTTTTATGTGCATTCCTTACAAGTAATTTGTCCTCTTGCTTTATCACTAGATATTACTAGATACTACATACTACTAGAATGGTAGTTCATGTCTTTTCAAAAATAGCTTTTCTTTGACAGGTATTAAATTTTATGCAGTCAGGAATGCATCTCTATTTAAATTAAACTGTAAAAAATTAATACACCCTTTCCTCAAAATATAAGAGGCCATATATTTTCAAAGGGTATCTGTGAGTCAGGGTTATTTACAAAGGATGGAGAGCCCAATCAGTCTATAGTTTTCACATAAGCTAGCAGAGTTTTCATCTGCTGTACTGAACTGTTCAGGTCACATTTGAAACTTATTCTCAGAATTCCAATTTAACATTTCCAATGGCTTAAATTCTGGTTTAAGCTGTGCTGTTCGGGCACATATTTTAAAAGTGCAAGTGCTACCTCATAAGGATGTTTAGTGAGTTTGCCCATCATCACTGTCTATGGGTACTTACCTGTTTTTTATTGTTTTAGCCTGGCATTCCTTGGTGCAAAACACACTGAATAAGTATATTTGTTGTTTCAAAATCTGAGTCATTCTTTTCAAGACAATCCTATTTTTCTGATGCTTGAATCAATAGTCTTCTTTGTAGATTTTTCTGTTCACGACTTTTTTTTATTTCATTGGTATTTGTAAGCATGTGTGTGTTTGTGCTTGTGGAAGGTTAGCTTCTGATTTCCTGAAATTCTTTTACTTAGAGAAACAAATACGTGTAAAGAAACAACCCACACCTCCTAGTGTTAGTGTTATGTGAGGAGACCTTGTAGAAGCCTTCCAGGATCTGGCCTATAAGGCAGCCAAAGAGAGACTTATCTTAAGGAACTGCAGTGACAGAATTGTGGGTATTTCTTGAGACTGAAAGAGAGTATGTCTAGGTTTAGATGTTAGGAAGAAATTGTTTACTGTAGGATTGTTGAGACACTGGAACATGTTGCCCACAGAAGTTGTGGATGCCCCATCCCTGGCAGTGTTCAAGGCCAGGTTTGATTGGATTTTGAGCAATCTGGTCTAGTGAGAGGTGTCCCTGCCTGTGGCATAGTGTTTGGAACTAGATGTTCTCCAAGATCCCTGCCAAACCAAACCATTCTGTAATTCTATGACCTTTTTCTTTCCCTTAGGTTTCCACTAGTGACTTGCATGTATTTGGCTATTGCAGTAGCAAGGCGCAGTGGGCAAGCTTCCGGTACGTGCTGCTCACATTGAAAATCTTTGTGTGTTTGGGCACCTCCTTATATCATCCACTGAAACAGACCTCGGCAACAAGGAGCTGAGAAATACAGACTATAAAGAAAATGGCTCTGTTCTGCCACTTTAGTTTTGTAAATTCACTTGTTAACCCTGTATATGAGCTGCAACAGGACATGGAATTTAGAGCTGTGTTTTATGGTGGTAGGAAGCTCAAAGACCTGAAATTTTCATTAAAAGTTGTAGGCTGTAAATCCTTCAATTGAGTCAGCATTAAACTCCAAGTGTGTTCAGATCACCTAAATAAATCTTTCATACTCTTGCACTGAATGTGGAAGTGCCCTCCTTAATTAAGCAATGACTGCAGAAATGATCAGTGGTTGACATATCACATGGAAATGGGCTATTCATCCACAGTAGAATTAACCAAATGTGCCCTGCTACCCTTGGGAATAGGGATAACCTATTTCTATATGGTCTTTAATATGTGTTAGCAACTAATGGGACTAAAAACTCAACAACTCAATTCACTGATTCCAATTCACAAGAAACCATTGTCAGAATGAAGGATTTAAAGAAAAATGTAATGATAATATAGTACATATTAATAGAATGATAGTATAATATATTAATATAATGATAAACCCAAGAACTCCCTGGCTCTACTTTTCATTAGCTGGTGGCTCAGGAATCACTTAATATTTTATTAATATTACTTAATATCAAGATCACTTAATATTTTGATTCTAAATAAGCAGTCCAATTCCAACAGCAGAATAGGTAATCAAAGATGGAAAACCAGGCACTAATTTTAAGGATATTCAGAAAACATTGAGAAAAACAGGAAAGAAAACAGAGAGAGGACAACATGTTGGCGGAGAAAAAAACCAAACCAAATCTTCTTCAGTACTATTCACACTTATTTGACTTTCTAAAAAAATTGTTTAGGTGTAATATGTATTGATACAGGAAATTACAATTTAGAAAATATTCAGTTGAAGAGATATGAACATCATGCCTATCTTATTTACATTTATTTCATTATACCAAATACCGTGATAAATTCAGTCATTGATCTCTGTGCTCCTTAACAAATTCCCCATTGGCAAATAATTTACTGATAATGCCTTAGGTTGTCCAAGGATGGTCTCCAAGTGAGTAATTTAGCTTCATACTACATTATATAGAACTAGCAAATTAGCAAAAAATTGATCTTAATCTAGATAAAAAATTAAATATTATGTTTGATTGTGGCTTTAAACAGTGAATGCTAGGATTACTTCCAAAAGCTGAAAAGGAATTATGGAACATACATGGCAGAATATTTTATATAGTGAGGCAGGGAAGGACTAAAAACAGGAGTGATGTAAATGACTGTTTTCTTGATTATTTATGTGTATGTGTATCTTGAGTAATATGCATTTAAGCAACCTTAATTCTAAAATTGTCATGTCATCTGGATAGACTATAAGTTGCACAAAATAAATAAAATTATAGCTTGCTTTTGTGTGAATTTAAATAACAAAAACTGATCTAAACAGGAAATCTCATGAGATTATTGAACCTCTTGGCTACTGCACTGCTTGTTATCTTAGAATGCAACCTTTTAATTTGCAGTTTTGGAAAGCCTTGCCTTTCTCAGTTGTTTGGTTTTTTTTTTGTGGGGCTTTTGGTTGGATTTTTGGTGGTTTTTTTCAGTAGTTGAACTATTTTGAAGGAGTTCTCTAGAATCACTGACCTTTTCTGCCTATTTCTCTTAAGCCTGTATTTATATTCACAATCACAGGTAATTTACAACTAAAGCGGTAACACTAGACAAAATTAACCCTCAGTATAATAGAAAGTCTTTAACAAATGTGTATTAAGTATATAAAGTATTGATTTGTCATGCAGTTTATTTTCCTACTAGATTACAGAAGGCTATGAATGCTTAACTGGTATCTGGAATAAGAAAACAGATGTTTTCCCTAGGTTCATGTTGTAATCTTTTTTTTTTTTTAAGTTCTAGGAGATAAAGCAACACAGTATGAAACAGTGTTCTCTACACTGCCTATTCAAACACTAATTTTTTACTGTATTAAGATGTTTTCTTGATTATGAAGGAGTTGAGGAATCATTGTCAGACCAGAAATGAATCCTTCACAGAAGTAGTATCTCTGTTGAATATCAGTGTTACAGGTGGTTTACAAAAGTCAGAAGTACCCATAAAATATTAAAGGAATTATTTAAAAGCATATGCCTATATGGATTCCATTTATTATCCTGGCATTTTCTTTGCAGTTAATAACTACAGCAGCTGGTGATAAAAGATTAATATTAAGAAAAAGACTTGGAACAGTTACTTTCGATAAAAGCCCCATTTTTTATCACTGTAATCTGTTTACAGCAGTGTCATAACAGAGAAGCAGAAACAAGTATTTTTCAGATGAAATTGCATTCTTGAGTCAGTTTTCATAGGCAATTGCTCCAAAATTCTTTGGAATTATTCATAATACGTAGATACCAAAATATACCTAAAAACCTAATTTGCAGTTTAAGATGTCTTGTTCAAGACTACATACATTTTGAGAAATGAGTTTTGGAAATTAAAATGGGACATAAACAAAAAGTGAGTCAACTGGAAATGTGATGGTGATAAAAATGAATAAGTTGTCAAGACCAGTAGGAATGATCAAGGGTTTGTAAAGCAAACATGGCACACCTGAGGATGTTAAACTACAGGCGTAACTTAAAGTGGTACAGTTTCAAGATTTGGAAGCATAGAATCAAGGAATAGTTTGAGGTGGAAGGGACCTTTCAAGGTCATCTAGTCCAACTCTTCCTGCAACGAGCAGGGACATCTTCAACCATCAGATTGCTTAGAGCTCTGTCTAACGTCTGACCTTGAATGTTTCCAGGGATTGGGCATCCACCACTTCTCTGTGCAATATGTTCTAGTGGTTCACCACCCTTAATGTAAAAAATGTTTTGCTAACATCTAATCTAAATCAAACTTCCTTCATTTTAAAACCATTAACCCAGATCCTATCTCAACAGACCCTGCTAAAATGTTTGTTCCCATCTGTTGCTGTTAGCTATCGGATTAGCTGTTGGAGCAGCAAAAGGAGACACAGCGACATGGCTTCCTCCTGAAGGTAGAAGGAGATTTATTAAAGAAGCAAGAATACTTTTATATACTAGATTGCAGAACTGAGGATAAAATCAAACTCATTGGTCCAAGGAAAACAACACCCCCTGTAAACAAGCTTTCACCAAAACACCATGTTTCTCACACATCCCTCCTGTCAAAGACCAGATGTTAAATGTTGTTATTAATTCTTTCACTTTCTGTTTTCTTTTGAGCAGCCTGAGAAAACTCAAACTCCTCTTTTCCCTGGCTGTCCAGTATACCACACCCATCTTTCTTGTGACCTACTTCTAAGTACTGAAATAAAGGTACTTTGTTATGATACAGTACTTATGTATTACCATATAGTACTTACTGCCATAGTAAGGTCTCCTCAGAGTCTTCTCTTTTCCAGGACGAACAGCCCAGGTCTCTCAGCCTTTCCTCATAGGAAAGGTGTTCCAGTCATGTTCTCCAGACCTGCTCCAGGAGGTCCATCTCCTCATTATATTAAGCACCCCAGAGTTGGATGCATACTCCAGGTAGGGTCACACCAGAGTGGAGCAGAGGGGCAGAATCACCTCCCTTGATTTGCTGGCCATGCTGCTTTGCATGCAGCCTAGGAAATGGCTGGCCAATGGGCTACAAGTGCATGTTGCCAGCTCATGTCCAGTTTTTCACCCACCAGAACCCCCAAGTCCTTCTCAGCAGGGCTGCTCTTGATCTGTCCATGCCCCAGCCTGTGACAATACCAGGGGTTGCCCTGGCCCAGGTGCAGCACATTGCACCTGGCTTGTTGAACCTCATGAGATTCTTGAGCCTGACCAGGGCCCTCTGGATGGCATCCCATCCTTCAGGTCTGTCAACAGCACCACTCAACTTGGTATCATCTGCAAATTTGCTGAGGCTTCACTGAGTTGGTGAATATATTAAATGGTCCTTGTTGAAATATGGATCCCTGAAGGATACCATCTGAATACTGAGCTGTTGACCACTGGCCTATGGATGTGAACATCCAAGCAATTTCTCAAATCTATAACTCCCCAATTTAGACAGAAGGATTTAGAGGACCATGTCACGGGCCTTACAGAAGTGCAGATAGATGACATCATCTGTAACTCTTATGAAAAGAAAGTCGATGAAATAATGTGTGGAAAAGAAGTCAGTGCAATGCATACAGCTGCTCTCTTTTGAGGCTTCCTCTCAGATTTTCTTAAACAGAAATCGGTACTGAAGGCTTTGTCAGACAGTATAAAAAGAGTGTAGCAGAAAGGGCAAAAGAAGTGTCCTCATCCAGGGGCAGTGCAAGCTACTTACCCTCTAGCACTCTGTAGAGATCTAATTCTGTAAAGGTCATTGTGAACTGGTAGAGGATTAGTGATCTTTTTCCTTTAGAACTTGTTGATTGCCCTTACTTCTGTCTTTTGCATTTCAAAGGAGATTAATCATTGGCTTTGACTTTTGAAAATATCTTCTCATGGCTGACGATTTTTGGCTTTCCAATACCTTTGTTAGTATTTCTTAAAAAGTGATAAAATTTTGCTGTTAAAGACTTACATCTGATTGTTTTATTGCAATAAACTTGACATGTGACTTGCTATTGAATAGTTTTTATTAGTGAAAAATTCTGTAAACTACAGAGTCCTAAATCTGAGGTACAAATTGAGCATAAATTTTAACAGTGAGGAGATTAGTCACTGGAGAAAGAGCAAAAGGAAATGAATTTTCTGTCTTTTGTTAGCAAGGGTAGATGACTCTTTTTTCAAAGATGCATTTCAGCCAAAGAAAGTTTTTTGATCAATAATGAGATAACTGGTGGAAAGTTGATACCCTGAATCATACAAAAAAGCAAGGGTAGTTTGAATACTCCTATCAGTGCTATGAATAATGCATATAAGCATCAGGAAGTTTTTGCTTATGGCTTGCATACATTTCCCCTTTCATAATCATCTTTTATTGTGCTACAGAAGAAGTACGTTTTTTATACTGAGTAGTATTTCTCTTACTATTAGAAGTACTAGAATTTATATTTACTTTTCAGTCAAAATTATTTTTCATTGGAAAAGTTCTGTTTCAGTATTTGGGGATATTTTTAAGATAAAAATATCAAAAACTTCTGTAGGACTTTGGAATTTGTTACTTTTTATGAAATAAGCCTTTTTCCCCTTCTTCTTTTGAGGAAAAAGACATTTTAGTACTATTCCTATTGTATGTAGTGCTGAAATCTGAAAGCTGCCTGTTATCCCAGCTATTTCATTCTTGAAATGCACAGGTCAGTTATTGCTTAAATAGAAGTCCATATTGTAATTTGATCATACCTTGCAGTAAAGTATTTAAAATTGCAACTTTCCTTTCTTAAGGAACTTTCCCTACCCATCCATCTCCAAAGAAAAACTTTAAAGTTCAAACGAAGATGGTGGAGATTGGGCACTTTCATTCTGTGAGACATTTTGTAATCTCAAATTTTTTCCTGACCCCTTTCACAGAAAGTCAAAGATATCTGAGTGTTCCCTCTGATCCAAGCTGTGATCTTAGGATTTCCAGCTCTTTCTGCTGGAAGAAGAAGAGAGAAGAATTGAATGCTCTTACTCCACAGTGTGAATAAATCCTTTGTATATATAGGCCACAAGAGATCCACTTAAGTCTGAGAGTTATGATTTTCTGTCTTCCTGCTGCAGAGGTGAGGACCAAGCCCTGATTAGGACTGCTGGAGATATGTACATAGGCCTCATTTAGATTTCACTTACATGAAAATTGTAATGAGTCCGTGACGGAAAATGAGAGTGTAGCTGAATAGAAAATCACTAAAAGTTACATTGAATAAATATATCAGAATTTAAGTATTTTCCCATATCTCTGTATTTAATAAAAAAATACAGGCCTCCTAATGCTTTCGAATATATACTTGGAAGTTTACACTGGTGACTTATGCCTTATTTGTTATTCTTATCAATCCTAAACTACTCTCAAGGTTTGAAATAGAGCATGACGTGTTTGAAAGCACAAGTATGAACACACAGAAGGATAAATATGCATACAAATATATGCAATATATGTACACACATATATATGTTTAAAACACTTATAAGGATAAGGAAAAACAAAAGTGCAGGAGATAGGAGAATTTGACTGTAAATTTAAGGCACAGATAGAGACAGGTTCACAGGTTTGGTCTGAATTTAATGTAGGAAGGGAAGTGAGGCCAGTGAATGTACTGAAAACACATGCAGGTTTTTCGTGTAGGCCAACATCTTGTTTCTAGTATGCAGGCTGAGATAAAAACATTATTTTGGCTGAAAAAGTTAAGTTCTGAACCACCTGAGCTGAGATTTAGTTATTGTGCTGTTTTTGCAACCTCATTCTTGCTCGGATTTAATTTTCAGAGGCTTTTTGTCAAAGTCAGCCTGACTGGTATTCCAGGTGAGGCAACCATCACTGAAGAAGAGTTGTATCCCAACCCTAGACCATGGGAAGCTTTTGTTTAAGTTCTGGTGACCCCAGAGAAACGTTCCAAAGAGTTATGGGATTGCCCATGTCAATATCTAATTTACTAGTCAATTATCACCACTCCCATATCCAGAATGTTCTCCCTTCCTTGTGTTCCCATTGGCCCTCAGTTGGTGCAATGTTCCACCCCACCTACCCCATTGGACCCTGCTTCCCCTTATCCCACCTCTGCACCACTTTCCCCTATACCCACTGGGCCCTACCTCAACTCCACCTCCTCTCCCACCCCATATTTATACCCTGGACCTCCCTTCACCCTCGTCTTCGACCACCAGCTCCTAAAGAGAACTCATCCCCTTGGTTGCTGTAATCAGATTTTTGGGCCTCGTCCCACTTTTACTTTCACTGTTATTAAAGTATTTTATGTTACTAAGCTGTGGTCATTGCACCTCTCTTCTTTTATTTTGCCACTCTTACCCTGAATATCTGCGAACACTAAAATAGATCGTTGGGGACCACCCTCGACCCTGATAAATAACCTTATTTGATCTTTCAACATGTAGTCCATTTTCAGACAAATATAGACTGAAAAAGCTCTTACCCTAAGGATGCACATGCATCCTTTTTTTGTGTGTGTTACAATTTCTTCCTTTTGGGTTCATTTCACACATGATTATTTAATCATCCACATCTATCTAGTCATATTATAGTAAAGCAGATGGGAGAAAAGAAGTTTTTGAGCTTGAGGGGGTGCAGCTGAGCCAATGGGTGGATGTCAGTTATTTAATCAATTTCATCTATAGTTTAGGAGTGTTTTTTTAGAATTTTATGTCTAATAGAATTCAAGAATGAGTGATCATTAGAATGCGTCAAAATTTATGGGTTTTTTTGTGTTCTTATGATAACTGAGACCCAGTGAAACTCTGTTCCTCTTTCCACTCCACTAAAAGACTATGAAACTAGCATCTTCTGCAGGCAAATGGAAGATAGCAGCAAAATCACACCAATATTTTATCCTGAGAAAGTTTTCATTTTAAGAATTGATGGACGTCCACATTTAAAATTCAAGAAATATGCTAAAATTCTACTATTTCTTCTTCATCTGCAGAATCAAGATAAAAATTAAAAATGTTAGTCAACTCAGACTAAATCAGCTAAGTATCAACAAGTATAGGAGGAGTTCTTTCAAGTTCTCTGGTCAGAAATAGCCATCTGATTCAAAGTGACATCTCCAAAATTAGTGTTGATGAGCATCTGTCACACTAAAACATTCTTTTAAAGATAAACTTTAAGAATTAGTTATGTGGTTTGGTTTTGGGTTTTTTTTTCAAATTTAAACCCTTGCAGAAGAAACTATTTTCAAAGAGAGAAAAATTTTACTTACTTTTTTTTTCTTTTTTATTTAATTTAGCTATTACCTGTGTAATGACCCTTGTTTTGAGAAGCACATTATGAAGTATTAAAATAATTAATACTGAAGGGTCATGTGTTTTTTCAGAAGTTAAGTGATTTTGAATAAAGGCATCTTTCTTTCTGAATATAATGTTATGCACATTTTAGAATTCATAAATGTAATTAATTAGAATGATCAGACACTTGAAAAATACTTTTAAACTTGTTACTATCTACATATGACGTAATTATTTTCAGCTTTTATCTGTGCCACTCCCCTGTGGTCATTAGGTTTGATTCAATCTCCCTACAAGCACACCATTTAGATATGCCATTATCATTTGCAATTGGAAAGGCCAGTGAATTCCTCTCAGTTGCAGAATAAAAAGTAAATTAAATGCATCAGTACATACTTCTCCTAAAAGGCAGAACTAGCCTGTCTCTGTGATATTTCAAAGGATCTTAGGGAATGTGTGAATCTTGACATTTCATAACACTTTCAGCTACTAACAGAGAAAAAAAAAATGGAGACAATGTTTTGTTTTCTTGAGTCCTGGTCATTGTGGAGCAGTACATCTGATCTTAATCCAATTGTCTCAGCACTTCTTCAGACGTCCAATGTTTATTATTAGTGAATGACTTTTGCCAAAGAACTCTATAAACCTAGGAAGGTTTCCTCCATCTTACTGAAACATTTTTCCCCATTTTTACTTATATATTTCATATGCCATATATATTTTTCTGTCTTCCTATGGTAAGGAAGAGAAAGGAATCTCACTAAATTGATTTTACAACTATTTTGTAATTACAAACATGAGGCAGTCAGACTTACTTTAATAAAAAAACCAAAAGTACCTTACTGATTGAAGCCTGTGGGAATTCCTTGTACAGAAATGAATTATCTGTACTTTAAAAACCCTGCTGGAATTCTTTCCAAGATAGGAGAAATAAAAGTAGTATCCTGCTTCCTAAACATACTGGTCATAGAACTGCTACATTTTCACACACATAATTCTTCAATCCATGCTACATGGATTGTCTATCAGTTTTAAGGTAATTTCTTTGTGTGACCAAGCATATGATGCAGTATCTACAGACTAATCTCTTTTATAAGCATGTTTCAAGTGAAGACTTTCTTGCCTGCTCTAAAACCATATTTTCATTAATATGTTAGAGGCTGTTTTTGCTGCCAGCACCTTCCACTTAAAATCACATTTCATAGACCTTAATTTTGGTATCCTCTCTGGTCATATTGATGCTAATGCAAAGTACTGTGAAGCTGTAGCAAGATATATAGTATAAAGCTCATGGGTATGAAAAATTAAGCTACACCAATTTAATATGTTTATAAAACATTTCTGCTTTATATTCAGTTGCAATTCACTGGGAAGAAAAGATTTACTCATTTTTAATACATTATGTATCACATACTTTAATCCATGTAATAATCCTTGTAAGTATTAAAAATGTGGGAGGACTGAAAATAAGCAGTAGACATCTAGAGATATTGCTCTTCTTACATGTGTTGCTGGGAGAAGGCAGAGGAAAGATCTTCAACCCATAGCTGGTATTTTCATGCAGAAACCCAATGCTGGAACTTAAATGGGAAAAAGCTTTATATTTTATTAAGTGATGAGGAACATCATGTAGGAAAAAGCAGTGGGGTATGAGTAGAAGTCGAAAGGCACATCCTGAAGTCTGTGATGCACAGAAAATCACATTGGGAGGTGCCCTGCCCCCCAAAAGGCTCATTAAGGGGGTAGTGGAGACCCAACAGACACACCCAGGGGGCCAGGGTGGTGCTGGTGGTGCTCGGCTGGTGGAATTGCTGGTAGGGATTAATCCTGCAGGCAGCTGCCAGTGCCCTGCTGCACTTAGGAGCTCAGCTCCTCTTTTTGCAGGTGGCATCTGGCAACACCTGGAAGGTCCTGCCTGTCACAGCCCCCTGGGGAGTGGTGAGGTCAGGCAAGACGGGTAGTGGCCATTCCTGCTGGGCCGTGAAGTAGACCTGATGGTGCTGGGGTGCAGGAGGGAGCAGGATGGACCTGTGTTGTTCAGGACCAGCAGAAGCAATGAGATCTGGGACAAGGAATGAGCTGTATCTAGAAGCCATCAAGGCTAGCAAAAGCTTTGGGGATATGTAAAAGCAAAGATTTTAGCGTCCTCATTTTAGTATTGTATTACACACTAATGCAAAACAAGACTTTCCAATTAATATCTAACTTAGAATTGTTGAAAACTCTTTTATAATCTGATGTTGAGTTGGTGACAGACCTCTTCTGCTTATGCGTAATGCTGCCTCTGGCACTGGCTCCTGTTTTGAGTCAATTTCCCAAGTTCTGTCAATTTGTGTCCCTTAACTTTGAATAGGCAGAAGATGTAAGAAGCCAAGTAACAATGTGGAGGTCTGATTCATCCTTTTCCCACCTGAGCCCTGGGAGCCATCAGACATCAGAAAGTGCCAATGTGCAAGTGTTGCAGAGCATGTGAGCAACGACTTCAAGTGCAAGAAAAGGTCAGTGAGGACATCTCTGACAGGTGAGAAACCAGCTGAACAAAGCCAAACCAAAAGCTAGCAGGCTGGAAAAGGAAATGGAGCAACTGGAAAAGCCCTCTAGGAAGTGTCATTAACTGTAGTTATATGGCAGAAAGAGAATTACATCAGGCTTGGAGATAGATGAAGGAGCAGCATTATTTACACCTTGAGAAAGTTCAAGGGAGAAAAGGTGCCATCAAGAAGGCACAAGAGCTGAAGCAACAACTGGCCTAGTTCCAACCTTTGAGGGGAACACCCCAACCTGAACCCTAACCCAGTGTTCTCCTCAAAATCCCAGCCTCAAATGTGCTGCCATCTACCCCACCCTGGTCCCTGTACATTCATACCCTGGGATGTCTTCCCCAAAAATATCACAACCGCTCACCAGCCCCTCTTGAGAGTCCCTGGGGCCCTGTTTCTCCTCAAAATGTCCTTCAACTTCCAATTACCCATTCCACTGTCCTTGGGAGGCAGTACCCCAAAACCCCTAGCTCTCTCCCAGCTAGACCCACATCCATTACCTCCTCCAGATGCTTGCTTTCCAGCCAGGTGAGGAATATAGATGCTGCTAGTGGAGGCACAGCTGAGCACCACCAGGATGTACTGGGTACACCTATACTGTTGGGGGGAGGCCCAGGGTAACCCCAACCCCTCTTTCTCCTCCTCTTCCTTCCCACTTCCTCTCTACTCACATAACCCCCAAAGCTGGTCTCTGCTGGTGAACCTGAAGCACCTGAAGGTGGGCAAATTTGTATTTTTTACTAGAGAACATAGAAACTACCAAATATTTTTGTGGTGTCTGTTCACTGCTGCATAGTGGAGTTTCCCTGGTTAACTATTTTTGCCAATGTCACGTTGACAGATTGACCTTAACTAATGAAGCTTTACAGTCATCTAAGTAATTTTCAGCTACTCTCTGAAAGATATAATAATATGGAAGGTTTTTTGTTTTGGTTTGGGTTTGGGTTTTTTTCTGTAAAAACTTAAACACTCTAATATGTAGAAAGAACTAGGGGGAAATGACTACAGATCAGAGCATTATTTGAGTTGTTTGACTGCATTACAGGGCAGAGCATCCTGCTGCAACTATATACTGCATTTTTAATGTAGGTTATTACCTATAAACAGGAGTAAGCAGAGAATCATGACAAGAAAAGTATGTTTGCTGCTAACATATGATGGTGCTAACATTTTCTGAAGATATACTCTTTTAAATTTTACAGCTTTATAATTCCTCATTTATTGCAGTGAGAATTTAGGAAGTTTGATACTCTGTGTTTTTACAGTGTTGCATTTTAGATATAGCAGTTAGGTGCTTCTGACATAGGTAACTTGGCTATTCACAAGAGGAAAATTGTTTCTAGTTGAAACAATCAACCACGCTGGATCTAAGGTACCTTGAGAGTCAGATATGAAAGTCAGTGATTTAAAGGCCATTCAGCTGTAGGCTGATGGTTTCTGTGGCGGCCTGATAGAAGCATTGATACAGAAATCACTGAGAGGGAGTAGAGGAAATATGTGCATATAGAATGACATTTCAAACCCTACTGGATATCCATGATTTTTTTCTCCTATTGTTCAACTGCTGTGCTTTGTTTTGAGCTCAAACATCATGCTTTAGGACATACAGGCAGATCACATACTTACGCTAGAATATGTTCTGAAGAAATTTTCAAGATTGTAGGATTATTCGTTTGTTTTTAAATAGGTAGGAGAGATAATGTTATGATCCACCAGAATAATGTTAGGATCCTACTTCTGAAATAATGGTAGGGACCAATTACTAAAAGATGCCTCTGCCTGAGCTAAGGTGCAAATGAGACCATATGCCAGAGAGAATAGTACAGATTTTATTTAACAGTAAATGTGAGGGGGGGGAGTGGGAAGAAAAAGAGAAAGAAAGAGGGAGAGAGAGAGAGATTAAATAGGAAGATAGTCACCACCACATGGGTTCCTGTGGCATCCCACTGGCCCTTCTTCTTCTGGTCTCTGTATTGGGGGTCCTCAAGTGTTCTTCGCAAGGTACCACTTATGTAATAAGTCCTTGGTATCCAGCGGTGTATGTGCCATTCTGACAACTTGAGATGGCATGTGTCTGTGCAGCTGCTTCCTTTCCAGCAGTTTGCCATGGTGAGAATTTTCATCTGAAAGGTTATCCAGATGTGCCTCACCCAGCCTGGCATTTTCCTGTTGTCACATCTGCACTTTCCCCACAGTCTGTACAGTGAAATCTTTCCTGGTGTGCTATTTCCAAACCTTTCACCTCCTGCAGGACAGAAATTAACACCTTCCTGTTAGCCATCTGTGCTTGTTGTGGTATCTCATCTTATGGGTACAGTGTTTTGAGACATTTTTGCTGCATTCCTTAAGTTCTGACAGATAAAAACAAGGAAGTGCTTCTTTAAGAAGAAAATATGGCTTATTGGTAGCAGTAATCTGTTGGTCTACCTTTTTTCAGAGGGGCTCAGTTTTGTATATATTCACTCATTGTTTTTCTCATTCATTCATTCTCATTCTAAGGTGATCAAGAATGAAGAGCAGACAGCTTTATCCTTCTAAATAGAAGAAAACAGGGAGAATGTCTATTTATTTTAGTTGTTTAATATGTTAAAAATATTGTCTTTTCTTTGGAACTGTACTTGCCCAATTTCACTAACATTGCCCTTTGAATTTAATTGCTGGTTAGAGATGCTTGATGATAATTCAGAATATTCTAATATTTTTGGACATTTAAGATTTTCAGTATAAAATTCCATTCTACCTAATTGGAATGCTCTTCATTAGGATTAATTAGTTATTATTTCTTCCTGCAAGTGTACTGGAGCTTAACCAGACTTAAAAAGTAACTGACATTTAAAAGTAGCTATAATTTGATTTCTTTCGGTTTTTCAATTTTTGTTTATTTCAGACAGCCAAGTTAAGGGTACTTATGTTCCTTTTGTGTGCATCGATCTCAGAAAGCTCAATTATTTCTTAGCTCTGATGAATGTAGAGATCTTATTTATTGCTTCAGCGCCATTCCTTTCTAAACTCTCTTTTTGTACTTCAAAGGTCTAAGTTCAAGAAGTAATTGAAAACAGTATGAACTTCTTTGTGTGTTCATATTGATCATCAACATTTTCTTAACTTTCCTATTTGAGATATGTCTTTTATGCATTACATTTTAATTTAAACTTATATCCTAATGAGACATCGGATTTAATTGAAATAGGAACATTACTGTTAAGATCTAAGCATTGTTCACCTCATAATTGATTCCAGTGGATCTTTGTGCTGTGAACTATAGTGAAAGTCCTAATGGTGTACTGAGATGAGTCTCCCAAGGGTAAGAAGGCAGGATTATCATATGTAAAGTAAAAGTTAGATGAATAAGACAGATCCTCAAACAAAGTTTTGGTGAAAAGGGGAAATCCCCACCAAAATTGCCTTTTGTGGATATGGCTAAAGTGGAGAAACTTGGAAGGCATTGTAACCATGTCCTGGTTATGCTTTGGGATGTGATCTGCATCCAGGCCACTGTATTCTGTTGTCCCTCCTGCTTGCCTGCAGGGTGGAAAGGAATGAGATAGTGGTGTGCTTCAGTAGATTCCTTAATTTAGTTTTATGGGAACAAGAAATGAAGGTTGCACCTTTCTTTGAGTTTAGATGTAATTAGGATGATTGTCCTAGCAAAAGAAAATGATAATTTTGAAAGGATGCCCTGAAGAGTAATTTATATTGTTCACGGACCCCCCAAAGCAATCTAAATGCACTCACATGCTTAAGTGGGAGCATATAATGGTGTAACACACTGCCTTGGAGTAGCACTGAATGAGAATAGATGGCTTAAGTATACCTGGCACAAGTGTCATGATTCACAGCAATGCAAGGCAATTTTTACTTCCCAGTACAGTGCCTAATACCAGTATAATGCTTTATTTTTGTTTATCAAACCTGTTCCAAACAGTGTGAAAATTACTCCTAATCTGGGCAAAAAAAAATTTAATAAGTGAAAGAAAGGGAAACTAGATGTTATTTTTATAAGAAAGGGGAAAAAATACCTAATCACTCATATGTCTATCTAATGCATTAGATAACATAATAACATCTATGAAGAGTGAGTAAATTCTAAAAGACTAATGTACATTTATTTTCTAACATTTTAGTATCTCTACAGATGAAGTCAACATTATCAAAGCAATCTGTTTGATCAGATGGAGCAATTTAATAATTAAAATAATGAAATAATATTGGTGGTATTTGAAAAAAAAAAGGTATTACTCTGTTTCTCAAAGCTGGATTTGGTACAACCTTGGATTGTGTGAAAGCATCAAACTTAGCATTTTTTGCTGAGTGCTGGAGCTAGTCTTATCCCACTGGATGCACAGACAGAGATATTTCTTTTGGAGTATAGAACAACCAAGCACTGTGTCCTGCAGTCCTTGGTGCTGAGGGAAGAAGCAAAAAAATTTGGAAGCTTATTTGAAAAGGCCCTCATAAGGACCCTGCAGCCTCAGGGACCCATAGGCTATCCTTTAAGTCTAAAAACACTTGAAGCTTTAGGGAAACATTGAGAAAGCTTTGGGGGATTGCCAGGGAGAAGACCCTGCAAAAAAAACCCAATCTTAATCTCCAGCAATCAAGTTAATGGGCGAAACCAGCAAGGCTTTATAAGGTAGTGAAAGGTCTGGAGGAGTGGGGCAGCTTAAAAACTGATGGAGTCAGATATCCAGGTAGATCAATTTGTTCTGGAAGATATGAATTTGAGTTGTTACTTAACAAGAATTTAATGTCTCTAGTGGTATAACTGCAGACAGATTTTATTAACCTTGAAATACCTTTTTTAATGAAAGTGAAAAATCTGAACAATTCATGAGCTGCTTATGGTCATTATTCAAAGTGTACAATGAAGGTTTTGAAGTTGCATATTCCTATTCATATCAATTAGTATTCCTGCTGTACAAATTACAAGTAACTGATCTATAACTACTGTTTTTTACTAAGTTAAGCATGCACTTAACAACAGTATTGAATCCTGAATCAAAGGGTTTGTGGCCCAGCTGGATGAGTGCCTCTGCATATGTATTTATTTTGATATAAATACATAAAAAGAATGGAAACTGATATGATAAGTTCTGCTGAAGATTTACTTGATAAAGAACCAGATTTTTTGATTTTGTCAAATGATGAAAAAGAGAGTTCTAACATCATATGACATAGTGAGTGACATTTCAAAACCTATTGGCAAATTCAGTAGTTTTAAATATGGGAAAAATTTCAGAAACAACTATGAACTAGAATTATTTTTAAGTTTAACTTTTTTGAGACTTCAAAACTATCCTAAAGAACTTCATGGACTTCTTAATCTTAAAATAATAGATTTATCTTTATTTTAATCTTTATTTTTGTCCTTATTTTTTACCTTCTGCTTAAGTTACAACCTAGTACAGAAAGAAACAAAATGTATTTATTCTTGAAAAAAACATGACTAAAGAGATCTTGTCTTTAAGCTGTATTGCAATTCTTTCCACTGCTAGGCAGACAGATTATCAGCAAATAATTTGCCAGGAGCTATTGTAAAACATTCTGTTATTTAAGCTCGTTACTGAATGAAGATGATCTGAAAGAATATCATGGTTAAACAAAATTACTATTTTCACTCCAGATTTCCATATCTTGATGGGAAAACTTCACTTTAATGTATACTATAATAACTATATTTATATAATTATTGTTATATTTATTTCTATTTATTGTTTAATAATTGTTCTTCAGATTTAAATTTTCTTCAATGGCTTCAAAATAATGCTGTTTTATATTTCCACTATCAGCTAACCTCTCTTAATAAGGACAGGAAAAAAATAATCAGAAATGCTATGCTTTCTTTTTTCCTGGCACAGTTCAAACAATAGATAACACTGTAATACACAGAAAAGACTTTTATGGAAAAAGAAGTATGTTCTGCCAAACAAATCAGAGTGGGCACTTTAAGCAAATTTAACAAGTAGGTAGAATAAATATGGTCCTGTATGATACATATTTTATGAGACCGTAGGCTGTTACATATTTTTTCATAAATTTTTAAACCTGTGCAATTTTCCACTCCAATAATTTAAAATGAGAAATGCTTTACTTTTTGAGAAAATTAGTTAAAGGACTGAAAACCATAGTATGAATAAAGAAACTTTGCTTGAGAGAAAGAAAATAGGTTTTTTAAAGCTAAAAGCCAATTAATATAATTTTGCTAAATCCTTTCAGTAAGAAAGTGCATAAGTAATTTAGAAGTGCAAAGTGCCTTGGGTTGGTTAGTAAATTACAGGGATGCTTTAAAGAATCCTCCCCATACGTTACAAAACATACTTGAGTCAGAGTCCTGAAATTAATGTTGTAGGTATGACAGAACACATCAAGACTTTCACTGACAAAACATAATAGAATCCAGCTATTCTGTGAAAAGCAGGCTGAATTCATTGGCTGGTATCCTCCAATAATATAAAGGAGGGTTTTTTTTTTCTAACTTCCAATACTCAACCTGGAAATCTTTTGTGATGGTATTGTCTTTGAAGAAGCACATTCTGTTTGTTCTCAATTGATTCAGGGCTGTGGCAGAAGTGGGGCAATGTCAGTAATTTACTCATGTAGAAGTTTTTATTATAAATCTATTGTCTATGACATAAAGATACTATATTTCAGATTAGTTATGACAAGTCTCAGGACCCTATCTATGTATATAGATAAATAATTCCAGGGAAAATAAAAGCATCTCATCAGGACATTCAGTCTTAAAACATATTGTAGAATCGTGACTCAGAAACTCAGTCACTGAAGATGTCTGGGATGTTTTTAAATGGTCATGTATGCCTCAGAGGTTTAATAGGTTGTGGATTTATTTGAGGTCTAATATAATGTTGCAAACTACATTCAGTCATGAAACCTGATTTTTCATGTAGTGTAACATTTCCTTTTCTGTATTGCAGTTTATAAAGGAAAACCTTGGGAACTACTGCTTGAACACAAGTATTAAAAGATAAAAATTAATGTTGTTGCTGAGATAGAGAAATACTGTGTGAAAAGGGTTACTTACAAAAATTCATTGATTCATCAAAATATAAGTAGTGCGTAATATAATAATAGTGTTAGGAGAGCAGAAAAAAATTCAGGAGAAAATAATGATTGTTTCAAGTTTGTGAGCATCCTAAATCTAGAAGTTGATTTTTGTTTATTATTTATGTTGTCATAGTGTTCATGAGTTCTTGCTATTGACTGGAACCTTTCATGCCTAACAGCAAGGAACCAGAGCTTCATAGGGTTTGTAATGAAGCATTTTTTGAGTGTTAGTGTATGAAAATATAGAATCTAGAGGACATGGGATCAATCAGTAGAGGTAGGCTATGTAAATAATTGTACAATGCAGACTAAGTTTTTGTAGGTGTTACAAAATGGAATGTTTAAGTAGAATTAGAAGGAGGATAACTGGTTGGATACAGCAGTAGGAAAGAAGGCACAGAAATGTTTGTTAGAAAATTTAGAATCATAAAGCATCCAGGTTGGAGGGAGAGTTATGGAGTCATCTACTTCATTCCCCTCTTCAAAGTAAATTGGTAAGGGATAGGGCCTAGAAGTTAAGGAAATTTTGAAAAAATTTTAGACTGAATTAAAAGGTGTTGGTTGTCATTACAAAGCATCCTGAAGGGTCTATGTTTTCAGAGTAAAGATCATAACCTATGTTGAGTGTAAAAAAATTTTCAGGTTGGTGAATAGATAGGAAGGAATAGGTACATTTGCAAGCCAACTAGCAAATGATGGGTACTGGAGCAGTCTGAAAAGATAGGAGAGCATTCATTTGATTTGTCAGTACCAGAAAATTGGGTGCTGCAGTTTTTGAGATGAAGCTCAGCTGAGCGTAGCCTGGGTAAGTGGACAAGGAGAGCCACACAGGGAGAGTCACTGAGGTGGTACTTCACAGAAAGGATCAGTCAGTGGTGATGGTTGAAAACATAGCCTGGGGTCAGCAGAGTGACATTGCAAACAGTGGCTGGGAAAAGATCAGGAGTTATTGAAAGGTTTGCAAGAGCATTGCTTAGTCGTGTTCATGTTTAGCTGATGGCTAGACCACTGTGAGGAGGTCATAGAGGTAGAGAATAAAATTTCAGGTCAGAAGAGACTTACAGACCCCTGAGTTTCTGTCCTAAATGCAATGTTCATTTTGTGGTAATGGATGGGACTGTAAGAGATGCTGTGTTAACACAAGATCTAATGATAAATTAGAAAGATTACAATTTGCCTTTTTATGTTATTCCATTCTGAAAAATGGTTATATAAACTCTATTTTTGCAAGTCAATGAGTTCCTATGTATTTTCACATAAATACTTCCATGCTTTGTATATCAACCTTTTTTTTCCCTTGTGAAAAAGGTTTTGCAGCTCTAAAATGATATCAGACTTATTTAATCAGACATCCATCATACAGTAAGATACAGCAGTAAATATCCAAGGTGCATACAGCCTACTATTTATTAAATTCAGAAAGTTCTTCTGAGTTTTATTTTAAATTTATATTTCTAAATATTCACTATAGAACAGCTGAGCATACTTGCTAAGTGTCACTATTTATATAAGAAACAAAAAAGTGTTTTGTAAGGCCCTTTAACAGATATTAGGGCAGGCTCAACATTGAATATCTGCTGCACTACTTAATGTACAATCAAAAGGCATTTGGGGACCTTTCAACCTGCTATTGATTTTTTAGTACTTTGAAAACTACTAAAACATTTAAAAGCCTTGGTTTAGGTAACCATATAAGACTCACAATATAAACAAAGATAAAACGTTTTTAAAAGAGCAAACTATTTTTGGATGGCCCGGGATGGTGCTGTGGTGATAAAAGGTGATGAAAAAATACATTAGACCACTTCAGCAAAAAATATATATTTTTTTAAAATATGATCAGTTCTGTCGTGCCAGTAGTCTTTAAATTATGTCATTGAATGTTAGTATGCAAGAAATACATGTTAGTTGGAATCTGAACCAGTTCAGAAGGTATTCTAGTAAGCTCTAATTGTCATAATTTGCAATTTTTCTTTTTAGCATGTTTATCTAAAGGTCTCTTATCTAAGAATTAAACCCTTTTTTTGCCTTATTATCACTATGAAATTGTCTAGCTTGTTATTTTTCACAAAGTGCATTGCCCTGTAGAGAATATTAAATATATTTGTTTAATGCAAAGAGAATAGGACAGTCTGAATCATTAATTATTAACGAGTAATTTAGCTAACTACCTAATAGAAGAGTCTAACAGTGCAGTCATTCGTCTAGGAGAAGGAAATTACACTGACAAAGCAAAAATTCAGTTTCCTATTTAACAGCAGTGTAATTTAATGAAAGATGAAACTTAAATGTGAAAATATGCAAAATCATAAGCTGTTTTTCTCAGTACTTGATTCTCTTGTTTGTTCACTCATCCGTTTAGTTTCTTGTGCTTGTGATTTGCTTGGATTTTTGTTTGTTTCATTTTATGGCCTTTCTACATGAAAGTAATTTGTTTGAACTGAATATTGAGAGTGAGCAGTGATTTCACAACTTTAACTACTTCTCTAAATATAATATTTTTGTTATTTCCATGCACAGCTGGTAATTTAGGTATTCACATTAGCAGCTATCACACTGTTCTGTGCAGCTGCCTACTGGGGTCTCCAACCTCCACTTGATCTGTACTGAATTGTGGTAAACCCAGTATATTTTAAAAGTTTAAGACAGGTATGAAATATATGAGATATGTCAAAAATATTAACTAAAACAGTAGGCACAAAGCAGAAGCATCTTAATTTATCTTAATATATAGCACTATGCTAAATTAATTTTGTCAGCATTTACTGCCAAGACCTTTCATTTTCTGACCATTATAAAATCTTTTTTTCTTACGAATCCTCTCTTTACTTCCAGCTGATAATTGAAACTTCTGAACTTCATATACTGTCCAGTCAGACGTATGACCAGCCGATGATGCTGTTTAGATGGTTACTTCAAAAAATTTGAAAATGCGTGATTACACCAAATCCACAGACTTCCTTATTCCACTATTTTCTTTTAGAAGGGGACATCAATTTTTTTTTCAAGTTATTTTATCTCTAAATGACTATAAAAAGGAACTGAGTATGTTTTTTTTTTTCCTAAATAAAAAGAGCTTAGATTAAATATATTGAGTTATACTCTTGCATATATTCTTATTCTCCATTTTTTTGTCAGGTGACAGATGAACCTGGAGATGTATTTGCAGGTGAATGAGAGATCAACAGGCATCTTTCTGCAATGTAGTCAGTCAGTGTATTTTGCGTGGGAAGTTTACTTATTAGGGTTGTAAATGTGAAAAAGATGGAAAAAAATTAAAACATAAGAAATCACTGATGTCTCAACTCAAGCTTTTAGAGAGAAGGAGTAGGAAATATTAAGTCTACTAGTCTTTTTCTTCCATATATTTTAAGTGGTCCGACATCAGTTCTGTGGTCCAAGTTTTGTTAGGCAGAAATAAAATTTAGAACTTAAGTTGCTTACAGAAAATATTGTCCTACTACAGCATAGGAAATAAATATTTTAAGTCCTTTATCTATGGTGATTTTAAATATCTTGTTTTGTGGTACCTGTATTTATTGACCTATTTAAAGCAGTATTGTTGTTTTTGAGATACCAGAGTTGGTGTTATCAGATCTCTCCATTTTTTGTTTTTACAAAAAAATATTTTAAAAGTTGCACAGATCAATTTAATATCTGGCAACAGTTGTCCATTTGAAATGCAAACTGAATTTACTTAGTGACCTGCTTATGAAAGTAGCAAAACTCTATCTGCAAAGTGCAAAAATATTTGATCTTTCATCCACAGCAGGTGGATCAAAGTAATGGATTCTTTACAGTCCTCAAAACAGAGAAAAAGAAAATATTTAAAGAAGAAAGGTTTTTTAAAATTTGAGATTTTAAATCTCAGATTTTTAAATCTCAAATCGCTGAATTGGAAGATGGTAATTGTTGTTTGCAACTTTCAGTAAATACTGTCTTGTTTTGTTGTTTTGCTTGTTTACATAATAAACCAGATGTATCGTGGCAATCTTTTATTTTTATTTTTTACTTGTTTCCTACTACTACAATTAGTTTATTTTAGTGGAAAAATATAATTACTGATAAGCATATGCAAAAGAAGATCACTATTGAACTGTGTGTCTATACAGCCCATAGTAACACAAATGTAAAAGAAAGTATAACTCTTACCTTGTTGAAAAGTGACAATGATTACACATTCTCCGCTGGTGAAGTATAAATTCTACAATGCATAATGGGAAATAACTGACCCTCAAAGCAGAAATCAAGACAGTTGAGTTTTGGAAACTTCAATGACCAGTTTATGAGAAAAATACGTGATATTGCAGAAACAAACACATGTGGTGTACAAGGTCTTAGATGGGTGTTGTTTAGATCTGCTCCATGCATACTGTTTTTAAAACACAGAACTAAAGGAATGAGTGGTGCAGACTGACTACTGATGAGTGAGTAATTATTAGGGTATACTGTAACATTTTGGTACTTGTGCTAAAGGAATAACCAGTATCATTAAGCGTAGAAGATCTCCATGAAACTGATTCTTCTCCACATTTCAAAAAGTCCGAGCTAAAAACAATGCAGAAAGATGCCAATAGAAACTGCTGGATCCCAGTCAAATAGTTCCTTTGGATTCCATGCAATTACAGCAAAGCCCAAATAGGCCAGAGAAAATCTGTGCACAGATTTTTGCTAACCCCGATTTCAGTGTTCTGTCAGAAATAGCTAACTGAAAGATATACCTGTAAGTCTAACACATGGATCTATCTATAAATATGATATATTTATTTTATATTTTTATAAAATATTTTCTTTTATAATATATATATTTNTTTATATTTTTTTTCCCCCCAATTTATAAATAAATCGGGGGGAAAAAAAAAGCTTACTCAGAGTACTAGAAGATAAAAACTGAATATCTAGAGATCTTCTTTTCACACTGTCAGTAATTAAATTATATGTATATACATTCATAGCTCTAACATTATGATTTCTAAAATTAGAAAGTGGTAATCTCTAAGACTAGATAAACTAGTCATCAGATAGGGAAAATTGATGCACAGAATGGCATTTTGGCTATAAAATGTTGGGATGTGTCTGGAAAAAACAGATAAAAAGCAAAAGCAGAAAGCAAGAAAAAAGAGAAGAGCTTGAAAGACAGATATATTACATATCTTATTACTCTTGATACTGTGCAGTAAATTATATCTTATTTCTTGTTACAAAGTGGACCAAAGGCTGTTGCATTTTCTCACTGTCATTGTATTTCTGTATTAGGACAATAAATTCATGCTTCGATACCAGTCTCATTCTATTAACAGAGTATTTTTCTACAGTATTTGATGGAACAGGAAATCCACTTTAGCACCTCCTCAACATCTCCAGAGGCATCTTGTTTACAATGATTGCTCAGTAAGATTTCTGTGGAAAGTGTGCTTAGTTGGAACAAATAACATTTGCATCTGGTTAGAATATCTGAGTGAATTTTCACAGTGTGACTGCTATGTAAGTGCTTTTGAAAAACCATGGAGCCATCTCATGCCCAGGCTACTGACTGACATATTTTTTTTCTTATCTCTTAGTAGGCTGTATCACATACAGACACTTTGATTTATGTTCTCTCATATCATATATTTCCTTACTTCCAGTTTTAGACTCTTAAACAAAGCTTAGCATCAGATGCATCTTTTATCAAGCAGGCAAAAGGATTCTTTTCTGACACTTGAAAATCCATTCTCCTATGTTCAGGGCAGACTTCCCATCTTAAAAACAGTATTCCCATCTTAAATAACCGTGGATATTATTACTGGAAGCAGTGCATACCTGAAATATTGCTATATATATATATAATTTTATATATATATATATATATATACACACACACACACATATATATATATGCACTCCTTATGCTTTGTGGTTTTGATTACATATCCCAGGAAATTTTTCCAGTAAAATTAAACAAAACCAATGAGATAAGAACTTCTTTGCAAACATACATACACATATTATACATACACAGACATTAATTATTGCTCCTCTTTGCAAATCAATAGCTTGGAATTAACATGTAAATTTTCTATCTAGTCACAGAATAATGGATTTTTTTTTCTTAAATTACTGAGTTGAGTATCAGTAGTCAATGGTGCCTTTAAAGCAGTATTGCTCTTCAGTAAGCATTTCTCATCACACTCAATGAAGCAGACTGATTTGCCGTTATTTTGAAGTAGAGGGAATTAGATCTACCAGTGGGAATGTTCATATCTGGATATTAAAAATACAAATACTCTCATTTTGCTATGTAAGTATTGATAACATCTTTTCTTCCTGATCAGATACTTTTCAATAATATCTCATTCCTATGAACTGCCCGTGTTGCTTTGAGACTGCTAAACATACAAATTATTAGAAATTATTAGAAATACTTTTTAAAAATTTTGAATTTCTATTTCTCTTTTTCATGTGAGTCATTAAATCCTTCATTATTGAAATGTAGTGATCATCTATGACACATTATATTTCTTTTAATACGTTAGGACTTCTTACTTTGTCTGGTAGAAATCCAGTGGGTATTCTGACTCCTAACAGGCAATATTCGAAAAGGAAATGAAAATGGTTTTTAGTGTTCATCTAATGCCAAATGCTTGGCATTACAAATTGATGAGGGTCTTCACAGAGCTGTGTCTTACTAAGGTGCCACATGCTAATGGTGGCACTAATTAAAATATCTCACTAAAATGTCTTGTGAAATGAGATGCTATTTCTCTATGACCTTTTTCACTATTCTTCACGAATCTCTATAATATTTGCCATCTTACCTGCTTTTTGCAGTTGAATTCTCTCTTCTCTTTTATTGTGATTATTCTTTCTCCTCTTGGTGTTGCAATTATTCTTACTTGGGTTATCTTGTCTCACATGTTGCAGTCTTATAAAAGTCTGAGAATCTAAATATCTTAAGCAATTTCATGTGATGTTTTTAAGAGGAGAGGGAGGTGGTAGGTATTTTCATGTGTCTGTATCTCTGTGACCTCTCTGAAACTGGTATATCACAATCCAATCTTTACTGAAACAGCTGTTGAAATCTTTTGAATTTGAATTTACATAAAGATTTAATTTCCATGATTTAAACAAAGAAACCAAACAGACCACAAACCCTCCTCCTAATAAAAAGGTAGCTAGTCCAGTGTTCTTGTTTGAAGTGGGATAGAGTTATTTCTTTTCACAGTAGGTGGAGTGGGACTATGTTTTGGATTTGTGACCAGAAATTGTGTTGACAACATACCAATGTTTTAGCTCTTGCTGAGTGCTTAAACAGAGTGTAGGCTGGGGGTGCACAAGAACTTAGGAGGGGACACAGCTGGGCCAGTTGACCCTCACTGACCAAAGGGATATCCGACAGCACATGACATTGCAGGAAAGAATGGGAATATTTGATGCTGTGGAATCTGCCTTTCTAAGTCACCATTAAGTGTGATGGAGCCCTGCTTTCTTAGGAATGGGTGAACACTGACCAGATCATGGGAATCAGTGAATGGATGGTCTTGTTCTGCTTTGTTTGTGCACAGCTTCTCTTTACCTCCTAAACTGTTTTCAACTCACATCGTGACTTTTCACACTTCTCTTCTTCAATTTCTCATCCATCCTGTGGAGGAAAGTGACCAGCTGTGTGGGGCTTGGCTGCATGCTGGGGTTAACCCACAGCATCCAGGTTTCATGCTCTACCAGCTACCTTCAGCTGGCCCTGGTGTTTGCCAGAACTCTCCTCCAGTAGGTCCAACTTTCCAATGGAGAACAAAGCTGCCATCCCTTGCTCTCCCCCACCCTGTTCTGTTTGTTGTTTGCAAGGATAGTTTTCTACTATTTGATAGCAACTAGTGTCAGAGGTTCTGCAAATGACAAGGCAATGGTGAGGTGTCCTTTGTGATTATCCTTACCTGGTGAAAATGAGCTGCTGGATTGTCACTTGCTTTCTTACTCTGGGAAACAGAAATGAAAGGAGAAAAATATATAACAGGTCAGCTGGGATTTTTTATGTTCTCCACATAATTTTCTTTCTTGGTTCTAGTACTTCTGTTTCAGTCTCAGAGAGAGGGGAATGATGTTGTTAGGATTAGTTAGCAGGACTGTACCCCTAATGGTTTAACCTGTGATTGCATATGAGTATGTAATATTATAAATATTTCAGCAACAGTGTTACCATTATATTAATATTCATTTGGCTTACCTCTAAGAAAAATGGTGGTATATCTATGGATTTATTTGAAAAGCAACCTGTGAAAAACCCATATGCTTTTTAATGAATATCCAATTATGTTCAAAGCTGCTTTATATAGAAGGGTTTGTTTTATTACCTGTGGGAACATATATTTCTTGGTTGTTTGCAGATGAAGCTTCCTTTGGAAAATTATAAATTGCTAGTCATTAAAATATATTCCTTATTCTTACTTTTTTTTTTTTCAGAATCAGCCTGTGTACCCTGAAATTCTTTTTTTACACTCAGATCCTCATAGCTAACTTATTCTAAAAGATAGAGACAAAATAATTAGGACTTTTGTTGCTCAGTGCAGAAACAAAGATTGTTTACAAAGAACTAGGAAATTAGAAAAAAAAAATTACTATTCTCAATTTTTCATAAGAAGCTCCAATAATAAAATCACCAGCTATCTAGGAGTTCCTGAGAAGCAAGTAAAACAAGTCTTAGTCTTTTTGTTCCAAGGTGTTTTCTTTATGTCTTAAGGAATATGCTGCATCTGCCAACCTTCCACATGAAACCTTTCTTCTGGCAGTAAATGTTCTTTTTTTATTCTTGTAAGGAAATAAATAGGTTTACCTTACCTAGCTCTTCAGCACAATTAAGTATCAACTTTACTACAACAGTGTAACATAAATTATTTTATAATTTTTTTTTCCAGATAAAAATAAATACCCCGTATTTTCAAGGGAAGCTGGATCATAACCACATCTCTTGTCCATTCCTAGAAGAGACTTTTCTGTAGCCTGAGGAGAACAGAATTTCAGCCAGCTGCTACAACAGCCCAAATCCAATGGAGCGATGCTGGAGCAGAACTGATAGAGACAGACATTCCTCTTGTTTAAATTGCTTTCACTGCTGGATCTGGTCTATGTGGCATTGGATCTGTCAGGCATGTGCAGGGTTATAGCCATGTCTGTGGGATTTCCAGGCACTGGCAGTTCATCAGGTCTTTACTTGCATGGAATTACTATCTGCTTCATCTTTAAATGATAATTCTAAAAGAAAATAAAGAGCTTATTATGGAAGAGGACCTGTAGAAATTTTGACCTCTTAAATGGACAAATTGATATTGAATGTAATTTAATTAATAAGATTAATCATTAAACAGAAATTTAATATATTTTTAAATATGAAGTACATGAAAGAGTGGATATGAGGTCTCAAACTGTAGCTGGAATATAAGAACAGTGTGGTGCACTAAGTTCACAATATTTTGCAGTGTGGGTAGCTGAGTGTTTATTTCACTTTAAAGACCTATAAAGAGTAAAGACCACAGAGAAGTGTTTATAATTTTAAGAAAAATAACATACTTGTGATTGAAAACTTTCTAATAATGAAAGGAACTATCTGCTAGCCTTTAGCAATGAGCCTTACTGAATTTTCCATTTTTTTGCTTTTGGCATTCCTGTGTTTTGCCTCTTTAAAACTGCAAGAATGCATGACATCAAATGGATGATGATGATGATGTATTTTCTTCTCACAATGTATCTGAGTAAATAACATGTATCTGGTTGGGGTGGATTAACTGAATGAAAATGGAAATTCAAATAATGATGTAATAACAGCTACACAGAAAGTACATGTATTTAAATCTCTCTGGATTGGTTATAACCCTCAGCCCACTGAAACTGACCGTCCATAAACTCTTTGGTTCTGAAATGCACACGAAAGCAAAATTTTTTAAAGTGAAATCTGAGAGTCAGGGAATCCTAGATATTTCTTATAGCTACATGTAAAATAAAGGCAACTCTGCATTTAGGTTGACTATTCCAGTGAAAATCCAATCTTTAAATAAATATGCTCCCTGGTTTTTGGGTAATTTCTGAATTACTCTGCATGTACTCTGTGCATGCAAGAATTTTGAAAACAAATAGAGGCAGGAGAGGATATTAATGAGAAGAAAACCTTGAAATAAAAGTAAAAATCTATTCCTATTTACTAGATACCAGCATGCAATTAAAAAAAAAAAAAGCTAAGCTTCCTTATTTAAAAATTAGAATTAACCTTCTGTGATAGATCCAGGGTTGGTTGTTGCAGCTGGCAACCCAGAGACTTTGTCCATAAGTTTAGCCAGTTTTTCCTTCTTCTTGGATTACTTTGTTCACTTAGAGTCACTCCAGTGATGCCCTTTTGCTTTTCAATGAAGTGTGTCAAAGTCTTTATAAAGGTTTATTCTAACCTTCAAGGTTAACAACATGAGAAAAAAAATGCCTAGTCTATAAACATGTTTAAAAAAGGATGTCAACTAGATATCATCTCACATAAGCATATGTCTGGTGCATTTGTTCAAGTGTCCACAAGCTAATTGTTAAAGTTTTATACACACATTAATCCACTTCTACACAGTACATCTTGTTGCTCTGTTTGCCAGAACACAAAGAGAAACTTACTGTACACAAAATAATCTCACATCTTGACAGCATTTCTACTCACTGAATTTACTGAAATATATACAGTCCTTATGTCCTTGTTGAAGAGATTAGAACTTGCCCATGTCACCTAGTTTAGAAACAAAGCAAAAAAGCAATATGTTTTTATTTTTTCCTTCAGTTAAAAAATTTGTGTTAGATCATCTGCAGAGAAGCTATCATACCTCCTTTAACTGCTGCCACTGGTTACATCCAGAGAAAGAGTCTTTACACTGTGTTCAGACATGAGTTGGCAAAACTCCAAACGATTCTTCTTTATGCTGGGACAGGAATGTTTATACAAGCATATTAAATGACAATCTTCCTCAAAAATACACTCTGCAATATTGTAATGCTATCAGAGAGCAGCATCTCATATGGATGCAATTCCATTGGATGAAATCTCACTGTTTCTAGGGTTTTTTTCTATTTACTAGTCTTGTGACAACCGGAAGAAGAGACCACAATTAAGGCAGTGAGAAAAGATTGGTACAATGCAAATGTTTAATAACTTTTGCATTATATATTTTCTATTTCTCCCACTTTAGTATCTCTCTACACTGATTATTTTGGTACAAAGTATTGCTCTTCTAATGTGTTTTATGCTTGTTTGAATGTATTAACTTATTTTCATAGCAGACAGAAATGTGTAAGAAATAAAAAATTATAACTACCTATGGATGTACAATCCACTTGACACAGACCCTGGTTTTTTTCTGGTATTTGAAGGGAATTTCCTATAATTGCTATTCATACCTGTTGCCTCTTCTCTTATCTTTGGGCACCATGGAGAAGGGTCGGTGTCTGTCCACACTGATAGGATTCCCTGGCCTTTCTCTTCTGGAGGATAGTCTCCCACCCATTTGCTGCACTCAAACTTCTCTTTTGTGCAAGTTGGGTAACACATTGTATATGTGAGTCAAGGGTTTATTATTAATCTAGCTGAAATCTTAGCAGTTCTAATCAAAACATTACTATTGGTCCAGTTGTGGTGTTGCTAGGACTTAGAGTTTCAAGGAAGTACAGTCAAAATATACACAAACTTCTGTGGAGTATGGACCTCTTTCTTATATAGTTACTTTCCTTCCACTCATCTGCCAGCTCCTGAGATTAGTGGCTTAGGGCTGCCAGTGGACAAGTGGGCAGCATACCAAGTTCTATGCCAGGAGTGTGATGTTGATGATTTCTTCATCCACATGTGGGAGCCCAGTGGAAGTTGTTTCTACACGTTGCTAGCGCACTCCATGCCTTTGTCTTTCTTCTCTGGTTCATGGCTCTACGGCGTATCCATATTTGCTATCCACAAAATGTGTCCCATGCTTTCTTCTCTTTGCTCTCTCAAACACTGCTTTTGCTCCTTTCCCAGAGCTGCATCTCTTTGCTAACCAGGGAACACCAGGCACTGGTGAGTTTATAGCTCTGATGCCTCTGGTAGCTTCCTGTGATGGTTCAAGGCTCCTGCTACAATGGTGTGTCTGTCCTGGCACACACTGCACTCCTGCTGCAGTCAGGGACAGTTATTCTACACACAACAACTAATTGTTATTGCTAACCATCTCCTGCAAACCCCAGATATAACAGCAGGCGTTATGCCACACACCTTTCTGAAGCTAAAGCCACCAGCATGTTTGCTCCTCCAGACCAAATCACCCCTTCAGACAGGCCAACACAAGCCCAAAGTCAGAGACGGCCTGAGGCCACTGTTGTTAGTTCAACAAGCCTACAGCCAGATTCAATCAGTATTTACTAGGTTACAAGGACTCAAATACTTCTGAAAAATCGTTTCTGAAACACCCATAGCTGTAAAAGAGAAAAATATAAAGTGGGTTGCTAGTTTCCTTGCTTTCTGTGGTCTTGTCCTAAAGTTACATTAGTAAACCCAGTTCCTTCCTACTAATGAGGTTTGTAATAAAGTGGGAAAAAAGCCCTTCACAACAGAAAGTGACATTATTTATCGCTTGACTTTTGACCTTAGCAGAAATCTGATTGAAATGTTGTGAATATCCCAGCCATGACTTCATTTGTGTTGCCATCCTCCTGTTTTCAAGCATGCTTTATTTGTTAAACCAGGCCCTTACTTAAACTTGCAAAATGCAAATGGGAGCAGCTCTTTTCTCATCTAAGCTGCATCATCCTTGAATTGTTAATAATAAATCCTTGGGCCTACCCATGATATGTTTTCACCTTTTTAGTTGTTCTTCTGTGGTTTGCACATTTTTTCCATTTCTACAGATGTAGAAACCACAGATGTGATAAGCTAAGTTAAAAAATAAATAACTATACTATTTTTCTACTTCTAAAAACTAAAAAGCCTCTGTAAAGTCCTTTGCAATTTATAGCATTGTAATTTTCCCTTGGGACTCTGTCTTACATGTTCTAAAGAATTAATGATGCTGGAAATTAAACAAAACTGTTTGTTTTAGATAATCAAGGAAGACAAACATCCGGTAGGAAGTGGTTTTTATCTCTTTGGGCTTTTTCCTCAGGGCCAATGAAGTTTCTTTGTAACCTGAAGATGGAAAGTCTTAATAGATGAGGAAAGCAAGTGAGCACTGACCTCCAGCACCAGAATGTGTAATGGTGTGAAGTTTGCTTGGTACAATGAGGCTAACAAAAAGTGACTACACCCATTGAAATGGACTAAAACATAAGAAAAATAAATTCTTAATTCTGCCTTTAAAATTGTGCCATAGCTTCAACATTTTGAAAACCTTTCAAAATCAAAGGAACATTAACTTCCAAGTGGGTTCAGAGATATTTCAACCTATTATTTATTCATTGATCTTTTTAAAATATGTAGTGTACATAACGAAAGCAGTGGTAAGCAGCAGGCCTTCTTACACCTTTAGAAGATTCAGCAGAAGATGCAAAATTAGCTAGGCAAAATGAGTTAGGCACTTGGATTCTGGCTTTGTCCAATTAAATCAGAAATTGGTTCCATGTTTTCTCAGCCTCCTGTGCAGAGTAACTAAATGACTATCCTATTTATCTTTACTCATGCCTCCTTAATTCCCTCTAAAGAATTCTGTCTTTTGGATCATATTTATTAAAATGCTACTCTGAAGAAAATTGGAATATTTTAATGGAAGGTACTATCACAAAAGTTTTGTACAGCATTCACTCTGTTTTGGGGATGTTGACCATAAAATTGACTATTTAACATAAATTTTGGACAAGTACTACTTTTTTTAGTTTATTTTTTAACATAATTTTAATTAAAATCACAGGATGTCCAAGGTATGCAGCATTACAAACGTTTAGAGGACTTTGACTTTGGGCCTGCTGCCATGAAAACCAGTTATTAACACAGCATTTATTTCAAGTCATGTTTTTCTTGTTCATTGCTGTTTTAAAGAGTTTTATTAGTCACTGAGCATAAGTGTGAAGAGAGGCCATATGGTGTACACGGATAGCATTCTTTCTTCTGTACCTCAACCTTGTTACTTGCCTTTGGTAATCTGTCCTGGTTTTGCATTAATTAAATTTTTGGTGGACAGGAATAAATCATGTAAACCCATCACATAACCTGGATCAAATTTCTTATTCTTTAATAGCTTATATCGGCCTTTCATTTGTGTCTACTCAAATTTGGAATTTCTTCTTTATGAAAAGGGATTTTTTTTCTAACTTTTGAAATAGGAGAAAGCTTTTCTCCATCTGTTTCTTCATCTTGCTGAAAAACAGCCGTTTTTCTCTTGCTGTATCAGAATGAAATTTGTTTTCTCAGTTTCTGCTATTTCCGATGATAAATTTGTTTAATTCTGCAGACTTATAGGAAATATTTTGACTAAGAAATATTTTAGATAAATGAAGCAATTCTCTAGAAGAGACAGTGTGGTTCTCTGAGAGAGCTATGTCTCTACATATATCTGCAGAGCTGTTGTGTTGTTTGGGGTTTTTTCCCAACAATACAGGTTGTTTAAACTTTGCCTATACCAAAATTTTCATTGGTATGATTCTCCATCTGATATCAGAGAAATTTTCTGTGAATAACGTTTTCTCCTCTGGGTGTCAGACATTGTGTGACCTTCACTGAAACTAATCTGCAGTGAAAGGGTTGTAAAAATGTAGAGAATAAATGGGGAAATAATGCTGTGTGAGAATTGGTTTCCTGAGAGTCAAAAACAAAATCCGCAGTTACTAGTGGGAAATTGTAAGGCATGTCTTAATTTTATATTTAATGCCCTTTTATACAAGAAAAACTTGATCAATATCTTTAAATTGCTACTGTTACACTGACATTCATCTAGTGTTTTCAGGTAGGAAACAATTATTTCCCATGTGGGAAGATAAATTTTTTCCATCTTTCTTCTTAAGGCAGAAAGATTACAGGGAGAAGTCAGAGAATCACCTCACTTTTACATCCAAATACAGAAACAAACCAATGAGAAAACTTTGCTGGGAAAACAGATCTCATGTCTGTGTACATGCTATACTATGCCCGATTTTTGTGGCTAATTGAAATAGTCATTTGAGAAGACATTGGGGTTAGACATTGATTAATATCAATGTTGATAAATGTATTTTAATTATGGGATAAAACCACATGAAATCTTACAGTTAAATGGTCTGCTAAAACTTACAGTATCTGCAATGTATAATCAGGTGCTTCTGGGCTTCTTTCATATTCCTAAATGTTTCAGAGAAATAAATGGATACTATTCTGTATAAAGGAAATCTGAAGTGATGCTAGAAGGCAGAGCAACATTGTACTCCACATATGGGGCTGCTCCTGTACATCTAAACCAGGCCATTTGCCTGTGTTTTCTCTCTCGTGGGGCTGATGTTACACAGATAGGCTGAATAGACTCTACTGAAAGCAGGAGCAGGTATCAAGGGAATTGTCATATGGTGATATTTGTCTTTTTTGCTATTCAAACGGTTCAAATAGTTCCACAATGTAGGTTCACATTACTTTAGGAAGCAGCATTTTAGTTTCAGGTCAAGAATGGGGTCTAGGGAAAGCATTCCCATTTTGCATTCATCCTGATAACATTTAATGACTTTTCAGACTGCTGCTCTGTTAACCCCATGTGCTTGCAACAGAGTCCCATAGTATCCACCTTGGTTTATGATAATCCCTTTTAACATTGCAAGGAGGCATTTCGTGAGTTGTCTCACAATTAAGTATTCAAATGTGTGTAATTTTTATTTGGAATGTTGTTGACTTGATTAACAATTATATTATGGAAAAATATGTGCAGACTCAGAAAAAAAAGAGGAATAAAAAACTTCTAGTGTTCTGTCTATATGCCAATCTTTTTTCTAAAAGAAACTTACAGGTAGAAAGACATGTTGATATTTTTGACTATCTGAATAAATTCATATTAGGTAGCAATGTCATTTTAATACCAGTTATTGAACATATGTTTTGGCAAAAATTTCAGTTTTAAATATGGGAGATAATAGAATTATATCTCTATCTCCTTATTGGACTATAATTTTGATGAGTAGTAAATGGAAAATGGAAGAAGTGGGGTCTTAATAGTCAAGAACAATAAAGATTTACTAATTGCTAATTGTAAGTGAATATTTACAAGAAATCCTTTTAACTAGCAGAACAAAGCTGTTTTCTGTCCTGAATTCCTAAGAAGAAATTAAACCCTACTGACATGTGATGGGCCTGAGCAGGGATGACATGGAATAGACACAGGTCCATCAGACAACCTCCTGCTCAGACCACGAAGTTTCTAATAAGAAGTTATTTATGAAGAAGCAGCCTATGAAGGAGAATAGGATGGTGAGTCTCAGAAACATGCAATATTGTAGTCACTGAATCGCTCTGGCCTCAGTCAAAAATGCAGTTTGGTGTTGGGTGAAACTACTGAGGCAGAGGTGCCAGAGCCACTTCTGAACATGTTGGTCCTTTTGCTCAGGTATTGTGCTTGGCAAGTCAACTAAAATACTTTGGGTTTGATGAAACCAACAGAAATTTATAAACAAACTGAATGACACTGACAGATTCAAGCCCCATACCCAGTCTTGTGCCTATCTAAGAAGGTTTTATTAGGTCAGAAACTGACTTATTAGGATAGGAAGAGTGCACACTATGATTAAATCAAAAGCAATCTGGAGGAATTATATAATAACTTATGGCATTTGACATTTAAAATCCTTGAGGTCTAAATGTAACACAAAACATATGTATAGATATTTTATATACTTTTCTTGGAAGCAGAATTCTTCCATCAAGTAGTAGAGAGAAGAAAAAGGAAAAGATGTCCTGTTTCACTCGCATGTAGATTGCTGGGTGACCTATGCCTTTGTGGAAATAATGCTCTTGTATTTGTTCTTGCAATTTGGAAAAGTACTAGGACCTCGCATAGAAGGATCCTCTAATGGAAACACTGCAAGACATGCAATTAAAACATGAATTTTAAAAAGTGTATTTTGTGTGAATGTGAACTTTCTGAGCATTGTTTAAATTGTTAAATATTCAAGGGAGGTGGTAGGGAATGGAATTCAGTTGTTAGGGTTTTTGTTTGTTTTTGTGTCATGTTTCAAACATTTTGAATGTGGCTTTTGTTTTTCAACAGAACTGAAATAGACTTTATGAGTTTGATACTCATGAAGAACCTGAAACTTAAGGACATTTTAATTTTCATCCTAGATGTTAATTATACGATAACCTCTTCGGCAGCACTAGATCCTTACAATTAAAGTGCATTTCTGCACTGCTACAAAGCTCAAACAACTATTACCAAAAGTCTACCTGCTTTTTCTGGTTTGTACTACATGTCTGTAAGATGCACAACTTTTTACTCATTTAATGAAGTTTTACATGTATTTTTGCACTCTTAAATAAAGAAGATTTAATATTTCAGAGCATTTGATGTCTTTTTCGGTTCTGTTACCTGAATTGCAGGGCATTTGCAGCTCAAATGTGATGAAGGTAATTTTCTCTTCTCAAGACTCTATGTTTCCTAAAATGTAATTCAGCTTACATGGAAATTTACTGCATTTTGACAAAGGGCTTGTGAATGAATACTGACTAAGGAGTTTTAAGGTGTGTAATGGCTGGCTTCTCTGTCCTCCTCAGGAGCAAAGTACAAGCACACCTTTCTTTGAGTTTTGCATACTGAATTTCAATTCTAACACCTGTGGCTTGAACTGTAGCTTTATTCCAGTTCTGAATAGCTTTCACCAGAAGCTGAGCTAGTACCCACACCCCACCACACCCAACACACTGGTGGTTATCTGAAAAGAGATTTCACTGAAGTAATGCTAGTGTGGCCTGAACGAACCTCACCTGTAGTCAAGGTGGCCTAGGGTTAAAAAATAGCTTGAAAGGGCAGCTGCTATGGCCTTTTCATCATTGTTTTGTGCAGATTTAACTTTTTAAAACCAGTTTCAAAAGGTAGTTAACTATTTTCTCCATGAGCTAAATAATAGGAGTATTGAATGATGCACTGAAGAGAGAAGAATTGTGGACGTGAAAGATGTCCAGAATAGAAATAAATGATGAGCATGGTTGTGGGGGAGAGCTGCCTCAGGTCAGGGAAACTGGAGGAATCTGGAGAGTATTAGAGAAGTCTGTGTACTTAGATCTGAGCAGAAGCATGCAGAACACCCAGAAAAGTCTCAACACTGATAATCAAGTAGAATTATCTTTATTTAACAATCCGCAATGAGAGATGTTAGCTTTTGGCTTTGTAATGCACACTCTATTTGCCCTGTGAATTTGCACACAGAATCACACTGACCCTGGAACTGCTGAGAGATGTATTGAATGCGTAGCATGAAACAGCAATAAGTAAAAATCTGCAGCAGTCAAGGCTCAGCGATTCATGATCCAAGAGGAAATTACAAAGCAACTCACTAAACATAATCAATCTAAAGGTAGACTTTATTCAATTCAGAACAGGATGCCTCTGGGTTTGCCTAGTCATAACACAATTTTTGCTTTCCTTATAAACTCTGCCATACCAATGCCTTAGCTGATCTTCATTTGAGGTGACAAGCATCAGTGTTACTTCAGGTCACTGTAGTTTAGATTTTGTGGATATTTGAAAATCTGAGTCTCAACTCATTCAACAATGTTTGACGTATGTTCATCCCTAATGAAATCAAAATTGAGTTGACCTAACGAGGACTGACTAAATGAATAAGAAGCACAAATGTTTGTTGTGAGACATAACTATTGCCAAAACTGGATGGGAAATCCCACTTTTAATCCTATCTGTATGCATTTTTGTAGAGCCAAATGTTAATGAAACAGAAAATGTGGACTTTTGAGGTAATTAATGGATCAGTGGTTGTTCTGCACAACGACTGTAAATTTTTTAAATTACTCTGTGGTTTTCAAAGACATGATGCATGGCATCAGTTCCAAAGAGTGTTTACGAGCATCTATAAGTATCTAATCTATTTTAAAAGTTCCACTGTCATTAAATTATAAATAAAATTATTTTCATTAAATGAGTTATCATTAATTGATAAAATACTGAAATGTTCTCATTCTCTAACAGTAAATTTAAATATCTAATCCTTAAACAGACAATAAAAGCAAGAAGGGGAGTCCTATTTGTAACACAGGAGATGAAGGAGAATAAATCTGTGCTTCTTGAGTGGAAAAGAAAGGCTCTTAGCTTTGTGTTTGGCACTGAATTGCCTCCCTTTTTGCGCAGATGGGACACTAATTAAATTGATATATACACAACCATATAGCAAATTCCGTTATCATAAAGTATGACTTCTAAAAGACATAGTGAAATGTTCTCAGATTTTGCTTATGTTTTAATAACAAGGAAAATACAAGTGCAAAGTTTGTAAAAGTAGAATTACCATTTTTATAGGGTGCAAACAAATAAAATTGGCTTATTTTCTTTTTCATGAGATTCTACTCTTGAGAAATCAGTGTAAATTTTCTTGAGTACTAGATCTAAACAAATGTGAGTAGAAAAGGTTAGATAACCAGCTCCAAAGGTACTGTTTTCTGTTTTGAGTATTAACAGTCTTTGATGGATATAAGTTTTGTTGTATAGAGTTCATATAAAGGTAAGGTATTCTACATTGAACTCCTTCAAACTGTAGAGGAATTCATAACATTAGTAGTAGCTGTACACAGAGCTATCCTGTGCAAATGTAGCCAGAGTATACTAAGACAGATAATTTACTGTTTCTGATGAGAAACTGTAGGAAAATTATCTTAAAGTCTGTTATACTTTTCCATCTTTCAATTTGTTAACTCTTTCAAGTGCTGTGGTTTTGAAAGTTTTTTGTGTTTATTTGAAGTTTACTGGGAAATTTTCCTTGTCACCCTTTCCTTGTTCTGTGTGTTGAGTTATATTTTAATATCACATCATTGAGAGACTGTGGACTGTTGAAGACCTAGTGACTCAATTTATTTTCTTCTGGCCTGCATATAGACCCTGAGCTCTTGCAAGGCTAATCTGACTTATGCCTTCATTGCAGTGACTTTCTCTAATCTTCTTAACAATATGAAAAGGAAGTAATGTGGGTTGTCACATGAATAGTGTTGCTCCAGAGCAGATGCTAGAATAGGTGTTACAATGGTAAAAGTCATATTCAGATCTTGGCCACTCAGTAATGAGAGAGGTACACAACAGAGAATTTGAACAGGAAAGAATACTCCCAGCAGAGTTTCAGGAACATTTAAATCCTCAGAGGCCCTGCTTCAGATGGAGGAAGGAGCAGAAAGCTGTCCAACAGATGAGGTATGAAGAAATAGCCAGTGGTCCTAGGGAGATTCTTGTCAGCTTGATTGAACAGCAGACTTGATTGTGTGGATTTAGAGCTTTTTTCTTTACATAAACAGAGATT
Organism: Rhabdornis inornatus; assembly: GCA_013397075.1. Lineage (NCBI taxonomy): Eukaryota > Metazoa > Chordata > Aves > Passeriformes > Rhabdornithidae > Rhabdornis > Rhabdornis inornatus. The sequence continues at coordinate 654,931 of VWZS01004758.1, read as the reverse complement.
TTGTGAAATTTGTATCCTCACCTATGTAAGTAAAGCTGAAGGGTTTTTTTATCTAATTAAGACTAACATTTGGGGGTTTAAAATTAATTATATTTGGGATAGTGTTTATTTCCTGAAGTCATCTCTTGGTAGGCAGGTAAACTAGATTATGTGCAGATGTCTCCTCCAGATTTAATTATACTGTGATACAGAAATTCTTTGTCATAAAGAATCTGAAAATTTGACTTTTTTTCAAATTTCCAACTATCACCTCCCAAATAGTTCCATTTATCTATGTTGTCTTCACATTCATAAAAATTGTTTAGGAAAATAAACAAGGTGTTATGATTGTGTCTTTGATGCTTTTCAGGGTTTTTGACAACTAGAACAAACTGGGTTCAAACAGTTTCAGAATACCAAAAATAATACATCTCTTTCAAAATTAAACTTCACAAAAAAATAGATGTTGCTTAAATATCTTTTATTTACATTCGGAATTATATTTCATAGGTTTATATATTCGGTATTTTACACAAAATTCTAGACATTGCAGACTATTAAATATTTTAAGTACTTCTTTTATCATTCAACCTGAGAAAATTTTTGTTACTCTCACACAGAAGTCAGAATTTAATTAAAAAAAAAAAAAAAAAGAGAGAACCAGCCAAATTTGTAACGCTCTGCTTCTCTCTGGTGAAAAGGATTGGGTTCTTGTACTGAGGAGCATAGTTGTTACAACAGATTTGAGACAATTGTAGCTTGTTTGCTTGTTTGGGGAGGTTGTTTTTTTTATAATTGTGTAAAAAAACAAAATATGGCAACTCAAGTAAAAGCATTTGCTATTACAAGTGGTGTAGAGCCCTGAAGCTTGATAGTTTTCCAGAGGGCAACCTAAGTAGGACTAGAATGCAGGATTTTTTGTGGCCAATTGTGCGACAACTCTCTTGTTCCCCCTTGTAATAATGCTTGACCATATTGCCCTGTTTCCAGCAGACTACACTTGAACTGAAAATGTTTTAAAGAATGCCATTGTTGCAGGCAGAACTAATTTTATAATTAAAGTGGATACTACTGTAGAAGTTCAAGGACTGAATGTGAAGACTTCAGTTATGTAATTGATGTATCAACCCACTTTACATATACATATATATACACTGTACAGATCTGTGATTTCCAGAGTATTATTTCCACTTTCTTTTGTCAATCAGTGCTTTGATTAAGAAAATCATCTACTCCCTGTTTCACAAGTGACTCATTTATTTGTTTCTCAAAGATATTATTTGCAACTTTGGCTCCCAACAGTGAGTCACTTTAGGTTTTTCAAAGGCTCAGTTTTCAACTTTCAGTTCTTTCAACAAAATTATCTACTGTGTTTCAAAAGATCATTCAACAGAGCTCATATTTTCTTAAAATACTGTATTACTCTTGGGATCACAGTATATCAATAATTTTGTGTTTTCAGATCTATTGAGCTTTTCCTACTAGCTTAACCTACTAACTTAGAATGGATAACTCTTCAGAAAAGAAAATTTTTATAAAAAAGGAAAGAGATATGGGCCAACTAAAGACTGAAAATTAAATTTTATTAAATAGTGTGTTTGAGCTTTAAGATCAAACCACTATAAAATATTCTAATGTATTATTCTTATATAGCTATTTTTTTTACTTGCTTAGGATTTCAGTTTCTCAGAGATCACACTGAATTTCCACCATATCTCTTTCAGGCTTTAAAAATGCTCAGACATAACCACAGAATCTTGTACATCAAGGATTCTCATCTTTCAAATATACACAAGGAAGCGTGCATCTTTGTAGTGCTTTGAATTCTGAAACATATTCCATTACTGATTCCTGAAGCTACTGTATGTATCTTCAGTATTAAAAAGAGGGAATAGTTTTGCCTCAAAGACACACAAAACAGATCTAGACTCGAATTGCAGCCTGTATTTATTTCTTTCTGGTGACTCTACGATAAAAGATTTTTCAACTCAAACGGCAGAGGAAATAGAATAAAGGGGGGGTAGAAAACATGCTGATTTGTGAAACAATTCTTTATGACAGAATAGTTACATTTTGGTTAACAGAAGGTATCGTGGTGTTCTGTATTTTTAGTGTAACATAACTTCAGCATCTGTTGGTTTGCAGAGAAAAGCTTCTCTCCTGGTGTTTGCAGTATTCCAACTTAGCATAATGTGTGTCTGAGAAGAATAGAGCATATATCATGAGAGTGAGTATAGAAATAGATAATCCTATTAAACAGAATCTGTATAATGAGTAACAGGTTGCAGAAATTGACCTATGTTATACATTGTAAATCTATCCCAAAAAACAATTGTCTCGCTTCCTAGAAATCTTGTTAGACAACGCATACAAAATATTTTTCGACTTTGACACATTTAAAAAAATTATTGAAAACCACTGTAATATTAAACATTGTGATTTGGTGCCCATTATTGTTCAAAAATGATATTTTTTTCCTAATTGGACTATGTTAGTTATACAATACTTGAGGCACAGAAAGTATCTTGATGCTTTGTTTGCACTGTACACAAAAATTGGCCCCGCTAAATAGAAATCTGTTAATTGACTTACAAATTTAAATGGTAGGAGGCCATATTACTCCATGCAGATTCCTACAATATTGCTTTACTCAGACTGGAGACCCACATGGCATAGGAGTTCTTTCTGGTCTATTCTGATGAGTTGAAGGCAGAGGGAAAATATATATAGTGGATAAATCGCTATAATTTGCATGTTGTCCTGAAACATCTTAATCAAAGCTGCAATAATTTTATTTCTGGGACTCTAATTTCATTTAAATTTCAGATTATACTTGTTTAATGATTAGCTTTTAAGACACTATCCTTAAAAAGACCCAACACCATTTAGTTTGAGAACTGATTTTCTCTTGAAATGCTTTTAGTTACTATGGCAATTGTACCTTTACTGCTGAAAGCTCACTGAACAATTAATATTGAAGTTGTTAAATAACATTTCCTGAAATGTGTGTTTGCAACATTTATTTGCAAGCAAATAAAACATAAATACACAAGAAGCATTTATAGGAAGATTCCTTTTTTCCTAATTAGGTGTAGTGTCCTGGAAGAATTTCTCCATAAAGCACTTTGAGAACTGTCATCGTTTTTTGTATATAACAGGTCCACAGCAGTACAATTTTTCTGTAAGACTTTGCCTGAGTTTTTTCCTCTGTCTTTCGTTTTCTTACCTAAGAAAATGTTGCTGAATTTTACTTAGCCTAAGCTCTAATAATTGGAGATACTCTGTATTTTCACATGAAAAGCCTGTGGGTTTTCTGAAGAAATAACAAGCACAGTGGCTGATTGAGCTGACTGGTTGATACAAGGTGAAGTTCACCCCAAATCCATTTTTACCCAATAGCTCACCAGGCTTTTTATCTCTGTATTCTCTGAATCACTCCCAGAACAAAGGTGTCACTCCCAAACACTCCCAGAACAAAGGTGTCACTCCCAAACACTGCAAGTCACTCCCAGTTACCTCTTGAAAGAAATAGGCAATTTTTCTATTGTTATAATAAGGGCTATAGTGCACTAAAAATAGTTTTCTTTCAGTCTTTTGAAATGCTATGGATTATGTATTAGCAAGAGCAATAATGAGCCACATTGAGATACCCACTGAATCAGACTCTGGCTTCAGTTTCACTATGCAGGGAACAGAAAATAGGAATTACTAAATTAGATTATTTCTGATATGAATCCTAAGATTATATTTTTAATAGGCTGAATTCATCAGTGGGTTTTCAGGCATGGAAAGGTCAAATTAAATAGGGTATGGTGCATAAATATATAAATGTTTCTTCCTACAGGACTATCTGGTCTACTGCTCCAAGGAAATAGAGTAGGGCAACCCTTTAATTAGTGGCACTGCAGATTTAGTTCATGCAACCACTCACATCGTACTGCATGGAAGAAAACATCCTCATTGTTCTGCTTTGATTCAGAAGAAATTTTGAATGCAAAGAATTCAGAAGTTTGTGACTCCACACCTGACCTAGAAAGTTTGGTTGTTGTGTTTAATTACTTTTGAAATACACTTTGAATTTCTGACCTAATGAAGTCTAATGAAAATTAAATTTTCCTTTGGTGTTTGCTGCAGAGTTCAAATATCCCCAAAGTGACTAACAGATTTTCATCCTCATAACAATATCAGCTAACCTGTTTACCTATTATGCTTGAAAAATTAGAAAGTGCTTTCTATTTAAAAATTTAGGTACCTTTTCAAATTATTCCATGGTCAGAAAATTACTCAATCTCTATTTTAAAAGCTATTAGTCACATGAGCAAAGTGACAGATTTGCTGTTTTCCTTGAAACTCTTCAAGTTTCATCAAAGTTTCTGCTAAACAAAAACAGTACAAAGGATTGCCTTTTGCCTAGACATTTCCATTTTATAAAGAAAATGTTTGGTATCAGCAAATATGCTCAAGGTTGTCCAAGGAAATATGCATGTATAAAGCTGAGTAGTTTAGCCTATGTGGTGTATCAAAACATTTTACGAACCTTTGAAAATAAAGGCATATATTTGAGATGAAAGAAAGAAGTAGTAGAGGAATGAAAGAAGTAGAGGAATGTTTTTATGCACATATGCTGGTTTTAAAAAAGCCAGAATGACATCAAAAGAACATGCAAATATAACACCTTTTGCTCCACATACTTAAAACTTTGTTGCTGAGTTGTAACATGAAAAAGCTAGAAGAGGAAAAAAAAATTGAAAAAAACTGAAAGCAGTTTCAGACCCTCTCCTTTTTTCTTTTTTTTTTTTTTTTTTTGTCTTCTTGACTTTCCTCCCCCTTCTTCATTTTGCTCTCTCTTCACCCTATCAAGCTGCTTTCTTAACTTTCTTCCCTTCAACCTGCTTTAAATTTACATTGGAATCCCTAGCTAATATTTAGAGTTAGGAACCCTTTTAGCTACAACGAGTTCTGTAATACTATACAAACTAAAAGCCACTTTAATGTCTCACATTTTATTTTGAGAAATACTGAATTTAGTACTCAGTTAACAGCTTTAGATTGCAGCAGTGGGCACCATCAGTAGCATGAAATAGAAGAGGTCCAAATGATGGATTTGTGACCTGGGACAGAGAAATGCTGGGAATGAGTAAAGAGTGGCTGGAGGGCAGCCCTGCAGAGAAGGGTCTGGGGGTGCTGGTCTCAGTGTGAAGTGAACCCAGAGGGCAAAACCCCACCCTGGGGTGCATCAAGCACAGCACAAGCAGACAACAGAGGTGACTGTCCTGCTGCATTCAGCCTTGGGGGGCCTCACCCTGAGTGCTCTGTGCAGTTCTGGGCCCCACATGTCAAAAACGTCAAAGTCCTTGGATATGTCCAGAGAAGGCAAGAAACTTGGTGACAGGGCTGGAAGGCATGTCCTGGGAGGAGGAGCTAAGGACGCTGGGTCTAGCTTGGAGAGGAATCTGAAAGGTGACCTCACTGCTCTCTGCAGCTTCCTGAGGAGGAAAAGTGGCAAGGGAGGTGCTGAGCTCTTCTCCCTGGTATCCACCAGCAGGATGGGTGGGAATGGTTCAAATCTGTGCCAGAGAAGGTTTCGAGGTGCTGTTAAAAGCAATTATTTACTGCGAGGATGGTCAAATACTAGAATATGTTTCCTAGAGAAATGGTTAATTCCCTGAGCTTGTCAGTGTTTTGGAGGCATTTGGACAAAGACCTTAACAATTTTTTTCAATTTTTGGTCAGCCCTGAAGTGCTCAGGCAGTCAGACTGGATGATTGTTGCAGGTCCCTTCCAAATGAAATATTCTTTCTGATTGTATTCTATTCTATAACTGCACTTTTGAAAAGCTGCACACTAATTGATGACAATAGGAAGTGTTAGATTGCAGGCTGTGGACTCATAAATGTGTCTTGCAGAACATTTGAGAGATTACAGATAGAAGTTCATAAAGTGTGAAGTCAAATGTATCCACATAAAAAGTCAGGAGAAATAATTCCAATGTAAAAATAAAATTTAACCAGAAAATATCCAAATACTTTATCACTGTCATTTACAGAAGAATTGAAGTGTTATGTAGAATGAAAATATATTAAATTTCATCTCATATAATCTTGTCAGATCAATCTACAGTCCATTTAACATCAGGGCTTTCTCTCTATCAGATATTGCATTGTAGATAACCTAAAAAAATCCTCATTAATTCATATCTCGTGTTGATAACCTCTCTTTTACAACAGTTGCAGAGGGTATGGTGAGCAGTACAAAGCTTGATATTTGTCTGTACTTGGTCTTTAGACCACTGGTGTTAGAGTTTTCTGACTTTAATGCAGGCAGATACCACATAAAAGCTGCTTTTTCATTTACTGACTTGCTAGTTTCCTCCCAGCTCATTCCCAGAGCTTTTATGCAAGTATTTTGAAAATGTCCAACACAAATTCCTGTAGACCATGGACTAGCTCTCAACAGGATAAGAAAGCAGAATGCTGGAAGATTGTAAGTATTCCTTCTGTCATCCCTTTTATGAGCATCTTTCTTCATTCAAAGGCACTTTCTTCTGGGAAAAAAGTAAATGTTCACCCTGTTAATCGGCTCAAGCTGTGTAAAGCCATTCCACATTTGGTAGAAACCAGCTTCTGAATTTGAATTTGTTTTTGTATACGTTACTGCTGTCACCCATAGGTTCAAAAGTGACTGACCTTTAAAAAAAGTCATGATCAGATCTTACTAATCTAAAGCAGCTGATTCACTTCTTTCAGATTTATTCCTCCATTTACTAGGACACTGAACACAACTAAATTTTGTTATATCAAGAAATATTTGATCTCCAGGAAAGAGTTCTTTCCGCTTTGTAAAACTTGGATTTTAATTAAAAGCTAAAACTTATTAACAATATCGTTTGCTTAGATCATAGATGGGGTTTTATTCTACCAATGTGAAATAGCTTTATTTGTTAATTGCTGGCTGATTTAAATATATTCAACTTGTCATGTAATGTACCACATATGCTCATGCTGAAACCTTCAGAAATATATGCTGGGTTGTGAAAAGCCTAGAAAATTCAGTTTTCCAAGTAGTTGCTTGGGGTCTGTAAGCTTTCTTGGTACTAGATAGATGTAAGCTCATTTCTTCCTAGGTTTTTGGATAAGAACTGAGTATCATTATCTTTTCTGTTCTCATTTATTAGGCTTCCAAAAACATGGGGTGTTAAACTCATTTATCTTCCAATTCACTAAATTAAAAATAGAGTTTTATGTTTAGAACTGTTAGGGAGAGTCGAGATTTCCCCAGCTGGGAGGCAGAATGATGTTTTCATGACCTTTTGAAACAGATTTAAGAATAAGAGTTTATTCTTTCTCTTTAAACACAGCAAAAGTGTCTCTACGACACCTGAGTTGATCTCAGTATTTATTTCTACCTCTTGTCAGGGGTTTTTTTTGGTTTGTCAAACCATATTTTTTTTTTAAATTATGGATTTTGCTAACTATATGTTCCCATTTTCCTCAGTAAGGAATATCCAAACCTTTCAATGTACTAAATTTCATAAATGACTTTTATCCCATATAGCTCTTCTCTGGACACTTTTCAGGTTTTCTAGATTTTTTTAGAAACATGGTGACAGAAATAGTCATATTTCTGAAGTGGCTGCCACATAACTAGTGCCAAGAAGGCTGGTAGTTCTGCTGGTACTTCCATTGCTTCCTTTCATTTTTGTCAGGTAATTTTGATGAATTGTGGTAGTGATATTAATCTCGAATTTGTTTCTCCTTCCTCCACTCCTATGTTACTGTATTTTAACCTACTACTTAGACTACTTAGTGTTTTGTTTTGTTTTCTTTTCCTCAAGTTGTATTTTTGTTTGTTTGCATTTGCGTTTGGTTAGTTTTTATTTGGTGCTTTGTTTTTAGGGATTTTTCTTTGAGTTTCAATTTTGGCTTGGCAGAGGGTCAGAAGAGTTATCACTAATATTAAAAAAAAGAAACTATACAATTTTAATCTGGTTTTCAAAGGGTGGACACCCCTTCTTTCTCAGTTTAGTAAAAATATTTGAAAGTTATATTCTGTCCTTATTAGGATAGCTATCATTTATCAGTGAGCTACTAGTAATTACTCTGTGAGCAGTTTCTTCCCCACTTCTCTCACTTTGAATATTTCAGTAGTGTATAGCTCTTTTTTCACAGTTTCTAAAACTGGAAAATTCAGAACTTGTTAAATTTTGAAAAATAGTTCCTAGTGAGGTAGAGGTTACCTTATCTAATTTCTTCTGCACGCTACTGTGAATTCTATTGAGCTTCATTACACTTCTCCCTTGAATTCTTTCCTTAGTTGTTTTCCTATACTGCTCTGATTTTGTAATCCTTTACAAATACAATAACCTGTTGAGAGGAAGTTTTACCACAAAATTGAAGATGTCAGGTTTTTTTCTTGTGTCATTTATGAATTCTTTTTTAGATTAGTAAAGATATGTTTGACTACATTTTATCAGCATACAAAATAAGCAGCATGATCATTTAACCTGTTAGCAAGAAATGACTTGTAGAATCTTTCCCAGTAATGTTTCTCTCCTTTTTTTTTTTCACATCTGCCTTTTTTCTGTTCTCAAGTAGTTTTCAAAGACATTTTCAAAAAAGTTGTAAGTGAAAGCTTTGATTCTTTGATAAACCACAGGAATAGATACACTACAAAAGCAGAAACTTTCATCTAAAATTGGTATTTTTTCTTATCTCTCAGCTATACACATCTATCTAGAGACTTTTAGGATTCTCATTGTATCTTCAGTTTCATAACACTGATGTCTTTGTCTGGGTAATGATAACACAAATATATCTGGCTTTAATTTTGGAATGGGAAAAAAGATCAGATTCAGATAACTATGTTTAGAACACTCTGTCTTTTGTGTTTGGCCACTGAGGGAAATGACCAGCCTTCCAGGGCACAACAAAGGTTATAAAAGGATAAATATTATACTCAAAAATTCTAATGGTTAGATATTAATCTCTATTTTTTTTCTGTGCTCAGCTAGCCTGCTGTGAACCCAGGTAAAATATTTTATTAGTTTCTAATGTTTCAGCATAATATTAGTTCTCTTCTTTTTTCTTTTTTTTTATTATTAGCTAATTTCTTTTATAGTGAGTTTTCTGCTTTGATTCTTTTTTATTCATTAACTGAATCTACTTTATAGATAAAATAATTCGATTTTTTTTCATGGAAAAAAGTATAAACAAATTATGAAGACTGGTAGAAAATCTTTATGCAAATATAAATTTTCTTCATAAATACAGCCATCAGATTTTTTATGAAGTTTACTCATTGACAAGATAACACTGATGTATTTAATATCAACTATTTTTACTGTTCAGATTACTATAATTTCAAGTGGGGTTTAAGAGATCTTCACAAGAAAGGAAGCCTAACTAACTTTAGTACTTTTTTGGCTAGAATGCCCTAGCTGTGAGACCTATAGTTATATATAAGAAGAGAAAATGGTAATATGTGGTTTTTAGAAGACAGATTTCACGCTTTTATCTTGTCAAGCACTTTGGATTAGATCCCATTTGGGACTTGGGGGACAAAAGTGAAGGNAAGAAAAAAAATAAAAGAAAAGGGAAAAAGGGTTTATGGGTAGAGTGACTTGAAAGTTTATTTCAACTGGTTAATATGGACATGCTTGAATTTATTCTCTAGATCTTTGGTTGCAATCACTCCTAAATTTCAAAAACAAACAGTCTCATGGTATCGTTTAGGCAAAATATGGCAGTGGCAGGAAGGCCCAGACTCTTTTTGATGTCTTCTTTCAAAATAGTCTTTACATCTTACACCAAAAGTACAAGCAGCCATAGGAAACCATGTGGAAATTACAGTTTGTTTTATTTTGTGGAACGCAAAACAAATTAATTGACAACATCATAAAATCATTTGACCATGGAATTCTGTGGCCTTGATTCTTGGTTATCCTATAAATTAGTCTTTCCTTGATGTTTTAGATCTTATACATCCCTTTCATTAAGCAAATGGGTCTCCCAGGTGAGCATTCTGAAATATTGGATGATTCTTCCTACTCTTCCCACTGTGAGGGCCAGGCGAATGAATGTATATGAGTAAAGTGCGATGCTTTGAGGAGAAAATTGAGACCCATGCTGTGAATTGTTGGTGTGTCGACTGTGGTAAACTGGATGACGAGAAAGTCAATAGCTGTTATTGTCAACATTAAAAATAAACTGAAGGAGATGTGATTCTGAACAGAAAGAGATTTAAGATTGTCATAGCCAGAGAGAAAAACGCTTTTCACACAAAAAGCTGAGTGATTTAGTAGCAAACCTGCAGATTGAAAGAACTGTCTGATTCTCATGATTTTGTGAACTGAATTGCTACCAGATATCAGAATTTTCTGGCTATAAAATATATGTCCAAAATACCCATTTGAGACTCATAAAAGTACAGTATGCACCACAAGAAACATGTAGTGGAGCTGTTGAAAAAAAATCACTCACTTGAAAATGGCAAGCATTAAATCGGGCTCCTGAATATTGCTTTGTGTGAAACATTGTTGCATTGTGTGATGCATTTTTGGATCCACAGAAATACCACCTACCTGCCAAATTGAAGTAGCATCATGAAAAAACAACTTAGAAATGTACCCCCTGCATAACAAGAGAAACAATCTGAAGAACTAGGGCTGCTCCGAGGCAAATCTCTCTGTCTGATCTCAATGGGATAAAGTGGAAAGAATGCATTCATGTTTTATGCAACATCTGTAGGAAAGGAAAAGGTTTTCCTACCAGAAGAATGCCATCAAACACTGAATTCTTTCTTTTATATTTGGAAAAGCTCTGTAGAATCAATATCAGAATTCTAGGGGGTCAGAACAGACTGGAATAAAGATCTTGTGAAATTAAAACCAAACAAAATTCACTTTACAATTTATATAAAAATAAGTCACTTTTGCTGGAAGAAATTTCACTTTTATTTGATTTTGTGTACTTTGCAAAGTGCTTTAAGTAGCTCCAGGAGTTCAACAGCCTCTGCAGATTACTGTTATTAAATAAGATTTCATTATTTATAATGGTAATTGTATATTGCAATAGTACCTACAGCATTAAAGCATTTTCCAGTCCTGGAAAACAATGTACTTCTCATCCAGAAAGCTTCTTAAGTAACAAAGTAAAGAGGCAGAACAGTGTGAAGCCAACACGGGAGGAAAAAAGAACAAGCGTAAGAAATATGGTGATAATTGCTCCCCCAGGCCCTTCCAGGGTTTTGTCATGCAGTATTCTATCTGGAAAGAAAAAGAAAAAAAGAAAAAGCGGGGGGGGGGGGGGGGGGGGGCGCACNGGGGGGGAGGGGGAGGCGCACAGAATAAATGAAAAAGAAAAGTCAAAGCTTCTTCTCTTTCTATAATTTAGCCAACTTCACTGACACTGCATCAGGCTAAAGAACCATTCCTGGCAGAAATTATATTCTTGTGGCTGATGAACATTTTCAAGAATATTGTTCCAATAATTTATTTTTTAAAAAAATTATTCCCATTCAGTAAAAAAAGGAATAAGATCAGAATATTTATTTTTCTGTTAAGAAATAAACATGTTAGCTTTGCATACTGTGATAAAGGGATGAATGTATTGTCATAGTATTTGATGGATTAAGAAATCCAGGAAAAAATTTTTGGATTATTTTGATGGTTGATATAAAACAAGAGTGGAACAATAAGTTAAAATTATTTTTTGTGTGAGTGTGTGCGTGTACTGTAATACAGAGAAGATTTGATATCTAACACATCATGTCTTTTAAATACAATATATGTAAAAGCCTTGGTAAAGTGATTCAGTTCATCAGTAGACACTGCATTGCTTCCTACTAGGTGTACAGAGGGGAATAAACTAGCTTGCTTCTGTTAGACTGAGCTGTCACATCAGTTCTCTTTGCTGCCTTATCATCAAGAAAGAGCTGTAAAATTTTCTGGTTTTCGACGTGAACTTTCCCTCTCGTCAGCCCAAAGAGGGAAATCTGACTCACTGAGATTTAAATGTTTGGTAATTAGATTATCTTTTTTTCTATGAGGTAATCCAATTCATTTTTAAAAAATGCAGCAGTTTCAATTTGCATCTTTTTTCTCCCGTGCATCTATTTGGAAGTACATGAAGTTTTAGAACTGCTGGCTACATTATTTCTCTTTTGCCATTTCTTTACTAGAAAGCCAGGCACAATTAAATCCCAGCAGACTTCACAGCTGTATATGTATATATACCTTTTTCAGATGGTGAATTTTTCTTAGATCAGCTTTTTTTGGCAATGTTTATGTTGCTTTTGCTTCTTTTTACACAGTTTTTTATGCATGAATGGTAGTCTAGAGCAGAAAGGTCTTTAAATAAACAATCACAGTAGCCCAGTCTGAGCAAAAAGCAGAAAACAGAATCTTGAGTCTGTTTCCCTAGTTTGAAAAAGGACTTTCTTTGTTCAGTATCCCGTGTTTCTCCATTTTAAGCAAGTTTCTTTGCACAAAATAAAACAGTTGTTTATCCAATACATAATAAATCCAAATTCGGAGCATGACACTTAACAAGTGATGGAATCTGTGAAAAATACGAGGGTTTTTTGTTCCAGATGAAGTTTTCAGTTTCAAATGGATGCATGAAATTCCATAAAATTTAATTTTCGAAGTAGATTAAACAGCAGTTGCAAATCTCCTATGCTTGCAACTATGATTCCTCCCATCCAGCACTGCAGGATCAACATGTACACTTACTCCCTTAGCCATGGAAGGCAACTGGAGGCATGTAAAATGCAGCAAAAGCAGCCATAGGACTGCTCAAGTAATAGGGTTGTACAGTTCTTCTTGAGTACATCTACATATTGGTCAAATAAGAAATTTAAAAGTCATTTCGGAGTTGTTTTTGATGCAGTTTAAGTTGCCTGTGAATGCAGTTTCTTAGTGTCTGTGGATAATAATTTCGTTTTTTTTAGTATACTCAATATTATTTCCTTAGGAGAATGTGAAGAACCAGATACGAATTTTTTTTTCATAGAGAAACCATGATGAAAAAACTTTACTTTGTGTACCTATCATTTGTTGACTTCTCCATTATTGTTGCATTTAGCAGTCAATATGTTTGTGGCTAAATAGAAATACAAGTTTTTACTACAGTACTCTTCTTACTGCTTCAGACCTAAAGGGCTTCAGTGTGCACATTTAGGTGATCTGCAAAACGACTTTGGGGAAAAAAAAACAGTTTCTTTAAGTGAAATGCTTGAAAATTGTGCAAATAGTCCCCTTTTAACTGCATATAGTGATCAGATATCAATTATAGAATCAGATTTTTTTTTTTTTTTACTTTAGCCCCTAGTTAGACTGAGATCTGCCTGTTTGCAACATTGCCTTGCTCTACCATGGGTGCACAGGAAGCACATACATGCATATAGACCCGGAGAAGGCCAGAGAAAAATAGATGTCTTAACCTAAAAGGTGGGAGGTGAAATGTATTAGAATGGAAAGGATGTTCCAGGTGTTTGAATTGCTGAATCTAATTCCATGATGTTTTACACTCTCCCAAGTTCATGTGGCGTTTCTGCAGGGGCTGGAGCAGCGCTTGGCACATCCTGCTGCAGGGCTGCTCAGTTTTGTATGGAAATCAAGCGGTTTGAGGGAGAACTGCTCTGCAGGCTTGGGAATGAGGAATTCAGCAGGGAATGAGCTCGAAGGACTGAGAGCTGGTGCTGCCTGAGTTGCCCACTTTGATAGATGTGTGTGCACAAAGGGCAGAATAACCGGGGTGAAACTAAACCATGACCGTACAGAGCTACTGTAAGAGAGGGCAGGAATTTATGCTGATCTTTGGAAAAACACATGTAGAACAAGCCTCCTTAGAGAGCAATACCATTTTATATTAGCAGCTGGCAAGCAGTGAGCAGTGTGAGTAACCTCCACGTATGTTGGAAAGAAAGGAAAAGAAAGCAGACTGCAGTATTTGACTGTAGCCAGAAGCTCTCAGAGGAGAGATCAAGGCCTGCTTAATCCAGCCAAAGGAAACACAGAGTTAAAATGTTTTATTTCTCCACTGGGGATTCACAACCTAGAACTCTGTCATAAATGTGAGCACTTGTTGCAAAATAAAGCCTTTTTCTTGCTGAAAAATTCTGTGTTTTAGCTGGACAAGGATCTTTTTTCCTTAGAAAATAAAAACATAAGAAACATGGATTGACCTCAGAATACAAAATCAAAAAGTATCCAAAAAATTTAATTTGAAATTTAATCATATTACAAATCCAGGGAGATATCACAGTCCCTCACAGATGAAACTGTGACTGGAACAAAAAATCATATTCCAATTAGAGATTAAAAAAAAATAAACTACAATAATTCAAATGCAGCTTGAGAGATGCAAACATTCTGCATTCTAGAAAAATTGAGTATAGCTGAGCAATGTGCTATATTGATTTGAAGATGTTTAGGGAAACTGTATATCATACATGGATAACCTATAATCAGCCATCCTGGAAACTCAAACAACCTCATCCTGTTAGTTCAGCTGCAGCTCTGTGAAGGTCAAGAATAAACACCAGAGAAATGCATTTAGTACCTCACAAAACCATCAGTGCTTATAATTTTAATAGCATTTCTGAGACTGCAAAGATATCGATGTTGCTTTACTAACTATGTTATGTGTTTGATAATTTGATTTTACATTTTTCTCAACTGAGTGCTACCCAGGTGTTAATGCTGATAGTTCATAATTCTGAAAGTTTGTTATTGGATGTTGTGTGTTTTGATGCTGTGGTTCTTTCTCTAGTGTTCCAATTAGTGATATGTGGATTGTGAGAATATTAGTGAAACTTTTCTTAAACAAGTGGTAGGCCATAATTCACTAAATAAAAGTATTTATAGTTCTACTAGATGAACTAGAAAGATAAGCTTTAAAAATTATTGTGCTTAAGAAAAAAAAATATTACATTTCCCTTCTCTTCCACCTCTATCCTCCTCATCATTGCCTCATGCAGTTGAAAATATTTTTGCAGCAGCTGATGGTTCAAGGTTATCTGTGAATTAATTCATAGAACTCTTATATTATTTCTTTAAATATGTGCTTTAAATTTATTAGAAAACTATTTTAAAATTAAGAATTTGTAATTATGACAGCATGATTTACGTCACCCTGGAAAAAAGGATCCTGTCCATGCTTGTGACTCATTTTAAAAAAGGATTCTTAGATGGTCACTTAAAGAAGAATTTCAGGTCAGTTCTTTTGTGCTAGGGACAGATAATGCAGTCAGGCATCCAGAAAAAATGAACCTGGGGGCTTGATGTGCAAAACTGGGGAACACTTAGCGATAAACTTTTGTTATATGTATTCTGAGTATATATCTGTGAGCTTTATAGCCTGCTGAATTAGATTTGCTCTTAATTTATTTATCTCAAGCTGAAATATGCCTTAATCAATGTAATTTAAGGTACACTTGAGGGTTCCCTGAAGACTATTATTAATTTTTAATTTCTGTTTTAATTCCTTTCCATTTATTGTTTGTTGGCAAAGCACCTTTGCCTGGAGAATGAAAAGGACTAGCAATCAAACAGCAGATCCTTCATTCCCTTAGTTTATATTAATTTATGTATATTCAATTTTGAGTGCATATAATGGATTTATATAGTTACAATACATGAACCAGTCAGTAGTTGATCTTGAAAGCAAAATGAGTTATGCAGGAGCTTAAAAAACCTGATCTTCTATTGCAGTTATGTTAATATATGTTTCCAAGCCTGTCTGGTCACAGAAAGGAAACAAGCAAATGTCAAAAAGAAAAAAAACCTCAGGGCACTTATCTCTAGAGAACAGATCATGCTAAGATGCAGCTTTTCTATATAAAACTGCTTCTTCAAGGGAAAACAAAATAAATGCAAGCCTTGCAGCAACTGCATGGGGCCACCCACCAAAGCAAAAGAAATGGGAACACATGAAGCCATCACGGACTTTCTTGCTTGTGTTCCAAGGAAAATAAATATTGAAACATTGAAAAGAGAAGAATTGAAAAGAGAAAAGAGAGCAATGACAACTTGTTGGAGTTGAACTGAAGAAGACAAGAGCTATTTGTCAGAGTGAAGACAAGACAAAAATAGACCAGAAGTCTAAATGCACCCCTGGGAATGACAATAATTTAAGAGAAATGAGGCATTAAAGAGACATTTGAAAGGAGGTAGTTGTACGTCCATTGAAAGACTAAATCTCAGATGCCAGCAATATTCAAGAGGTGATACCTCAGATGGATAAGGACAGAGGTTCAGGCAAAGGTTTGGGACTTTGCACAGGATCTTTCAGTTGCAATTCTAGAAATTTGGAGGGATCAAAAAAAGAGAAGGAAGATATCAAGAAGGAAAAAACAAGTTGCAATACTGAAATCATACTAAACCAATGGGCAGGAAAAATCAACTATGATAGAGAGAGAGAAACATTCAAATATTTTTTTTCATTCCAGTGGTGAAACAAATAAAAAGCTTTTAAAATTAATGTGGTAGGTCTTCTGTATCACAATAATTTAAGCTGTTTTCATTTATTATTCTTGCTGCCTTTTTTTTAATGGAAAACCTCATAGATAACATTTTTTTTGTCAGAAGGTGATAATCAAGGACAGAATAAGCATACTGCAGATAAAAAAGCAGCCAAATTAAAGCTTATCAAAGTTATATATAACTTCATACTGAATTAATTCTCACTGTAAAACATCTGTAATGTATTGTGAGCTAAATTATGAATATTCAATTCCATCATCCTTTAACTTTATTAATAACATCAATATTTACTATGCCATATGCAAAGATAAGAATAATACCATTGCATTAATATACATGAGTTGTCTTCATTTGCATGGACCATAAATGCTTTCTAAAACTAAATATTTGGAACACGTAGGTCAAATTCTGTTTCAATTATTCAATTCAATTTTACATCTGTTGGACTTGCTTGAGTTTCAGGTTATGACAGAGAATATACCTTGTCATGATCCACAAGGGAATCACTTTGTTCACAAGTGAAGTACAACCATCCCTAGAGTGAACATCTGCTTGTTTTAATAGCACCCTGCAGCATTACACAGGCAAAGAAACAAACTCTAAACTAACTGTAGAACTAACTATTGGATGACCAGAGTGTTTCCAATGTACAAAGTTTACACATCACATGATATATGTCTCTCAATTGCCCTCTTCATAGCTGGTTTTAAACACTCAGTGGTGTTTAAAACAGTATGGTCCTCCTGGTGTAAGCAGAACTAAAGTATCATGACACCCACCCTTGGACTGAATTTTAGGCAACCAGTGTGACTTGAATTTCAGAATTTTCAAAATTCCAGTGGGAGAAAAACCTATCTATAAATAATGTTCCAGGAGTAAATAGCTAATAAGAGAAACACAAGTAAAGGAAAATGTCCACGATGTTCAACTTGTCCCTGTTTTAAAAGGCAAGACCTCATGTATTCAATTTTGACTCCAAATTAAGGAAAAAATCCAAATATAAAAATCTGCAAAATATTAAAGGTGACGTTGACTGGTGATTACTGCTCATAGGTCTTACAGACACTGAAAATAATGCAAGCCCTTTATGAGGTAATTTCTTCAGATCGTGATAGCCTCTAATCATTGGTGGGCAGGCTTTGCTCTGACTCTGATAAATGTAAAGGAAGAACATAATTATCTTCTGAAATTCAAGTTTCTATTTTCAAAGATGAAATGTGTGTAACAAATAAACCTTCTCACACACAACACACAGAGTTTCTGAATTTTCTTACATCCAGAGTCACATTTTACAAATATTTTCCCTGCTATTCTGTGGCTGCCTTTCTCTATTTTTTGGGCTTAACACAAAATTTTAAGAAAATTATATGGTCTTACTTTTAAAACTAGCACAAATTAAATTTCTCCACATCTTAAAACCTTCCCTGTTCTTTTACGACTTTCAGCTGTTTAACCACTCTGAACTACATAGAAAAAGACTTGATTATGGCCCCTGAGGGAAAGATATTCTTTCTGCAATCTTCTATATAAATTGTGTAATATTGTTTTGATTATAAGATTATTTATTTTCTAATGCCTAATGAAAAGTAGACCTGCAACAAGATAGTTGATTTTCAACACTAAGTGTTCAGCATCAGATTGGGGGTTTTTGGTTGGTCGGTTTGTGTTTGTGTTTGGGCTTGGTTTTTAGCAAGGAAAGGTTTTAAATACAATACTGAGGAATACTGTCACTACAACATTCAGGGAGAAAAAGAGATTTAAATGTGACTGTGATATTCTTAACAAGTAATTCACATGATAATGGGGGAAAAAATTTAACAAATTAATGCATACATTTACAGAGGAGCCCTGGCAGCAAAAACTCTCCTGTAATAATTTTAGGCCTGCTCCAGCCACATATTCAGTCTTTTACTGGATAGATTTTTGGAGGTGGTTTCACACTTCATACTGATGTCTTGCTACAGCTCGCAACAATTAAGCATCTGAGAGTTTGGGTGCTGGTTAACCACAGAATTTGAGTGTTTTAGGAAACTAATACTGAGCAGCTGTGCACACAGAGAACCTGCAGCTAGTTTGTGGCTTTTGCAAGGATGGATGACGTGTAGGAACCAGATGATGTCTCCTACGCAGAAATAATAATAACAAAAAAGGTTGAGATTTACGAAATTTCCAGTTATATGAGACTTATGAATGCTACCAGAATGTAATCAGGGAGCTGATCAGGGAACATGGGGGTGTGTTCTGGGTGTTTGCAAGCACACCAAGTATCTTCCAGCATTGTCTAACATAAGTGTTTCAATATTGAATTTCCACTTAAAATTCAAATACCCAGTGATATGACCCAAATCAAGATCCAAAAAGCACCTCCAAAGAATTTACTTTTAAAGAAAACCAATATGTTATTCTTGACATTGAGTTATTTCTGAAATGTTTTGAATTCTAAAAGAATTGAACAAATACTGGATCCTAGAAGATGTGAGCATTGGAGTTGGAAAGTTTCAGCTCACTTGGCAGACTTTTCTTTGCTAAAACAAATGTAATCCACACCATCCTTCAGATACTCAAGCAGGGTGAGCTTTGGGGAAAGAATTGTGAGTACGGCACAGTCAGACCAGCATGATGGGACGCTCAGTGTCTGTACAGACTGCATGGGGGATAAGTAGACAAAAATCTAACCTTACAGACATGTGCTTAATATTATACCTGGGTATATAATTGTATAATTGTATTTCTGTTCACTAGTCTCGCTTTTAAGAAAGGAACATGCACCAAAGATCTGGTGTGTTAACAAGGAGTTAACAAAAGGGAACTTAGAGAGTGTACAAAGATAGGCATTACCTAGGACACAGCCTCCAGGCTGAGCTCAGGATTAGGGTAATGCTCAAACTGACGCATATACTTCTTTTTCTCTTCAGCCTGCTAGATTTGTTTCTTTCTGGCTAAGGCCAAAATAGCTGAAAACAGGCAAAGTGGGAACATTTGCCTTTAGCTAAGAGAGGAATTTTCTTGGGAAAAGGTGTCAGATTTCAAATACCTTTTTACACTAGATGGATTAGATAGTATCTTTGGGAAATACTGGGGGTAAAAAAAAAAAAGTAATAAATCTGTAGAAATTACCTGAGAGCAATGCTAAAAAAACATGCAGACCCATATTGTGGTTGCAGTTGTCATCATCAGAACCATACTCCTTTTAAAGCAGTTCAGAAAAGCATGGAAATGCTGTTTGGGGAAAACCAAACAGGATTCCTAACTCCATTTCTAACAACTCAGTTTTAAAAAGTAATGTGAGAGTGCAAAAAAAGACAGATAACCAAGGGGCACAGGATGTACCTCAGAGAAATCTGTGAGAAACTGATCAAACTGGTGAGCCCCTTCTTTCCCCCAGGCTCTGAGATATTGCACAGCAAGCAGTAATAATCAAATAACTCACAAGCACTTATAAGGAGTGGGCTGTCAAGTGTTCTCACAAGAGCACAGTCAAAATTATAAACCTGCTTTTTCTCTGCAGTGGGCATGAGTGAAGACTGAGCATCTTTACTCTGAAACTCAGAAAAAGACTTTCACCTCTTTGTAGCTCAAACTCTTTATTCACTTCCAACAAAGAAGATTATGACTGACAGAGTAGAAGTCCCATTTGTCTGCCCTCATCTCCTTGCCCATTATCTTTCCCCCAAATCCTTCACTCTAAATAATTACCTTGTTCCTCATTAATCTGTTCATTATCTACATTCTGGAGTTCTGAAAAACAAATTAATTTTGTCCTGAATAGATGCTGAAATAAAGGTCATTATGTTGGACCTTTTCTTAAGTCATGGCAGAGGAATCAGGGATTGTGTGGATTTATTAGTTTAGTTAAGTACCAAAATCATGTTTAACCCACTTCCTTAAATTTGCTTGTGTTTTCAAAGAGAACAAAACAAAAAACAGCAAAAAAGTTTTTTTACCCAAAGGTGAAAAACGAAAGAAACCCAAGACACAAGAAATACATTGCACACAACTTTGCTTTTTAACCAGCTTCACTCATAATTAGTCATGCCTTAGAAAATTCTTTGTACTGATTTCCAGCAGTTGCGTGAGAACATCAGACTGCTGTGGCACGGATAAAGGTCTTCAACAGCCACTAGCCCTTCCATTTCTCCTCCTGCATCTATGCTATAGAAATTTTGAGAATCCCCAAAATAACCTTGATGTTCTTAAGGGCTAAAATCACTGTCACAAAAGTTTCACATCTTAGGAGCATTTATGTGTATAATTGTAATGCTTCTTTGTTTCACAGCTCTGATGTCGAAAGAGAGAAGTGTGTATTTATCATACCAAAAGAAATAACTCAAGTTCCTGCTCTAGTACCCTGTTATGTGACTAATCTACTGCCAAAGATAAAGTGAGAAAAAATAGTCAAAGGGGCAATGAACTTCAGTGCCTTCAGTTTAAAATACTTAACTGTGGATAGTAAACAAAAAAATCCTATATTTGTATATGAGAACTTTGTACATGATGCCTCAAAACTCATTAGAAATATGTGTTAATAGAAATGTAAGAGATGTTTTTAACTCACCAGCCCCCTATCTTTTCACTTGGTTTGAATTCTGTCTCAGAACTCTGTCTCAGCTTGAACTCTCTCTGCAGTGATAGTCTTACCCTCTCCTTCTCTTCAGGGCAGAAGTTCACCATCTTTCTTTCCCTTTCACTAGCAGTGTCCCTCCTTGCTCTCCAGATCTATTTCAGCACTCTCTGAGATAATTTAGTTTCTATTCTGTGCCTGTCAAAGGCATCTCAGCTTTGTGAATTCCAGCTGTAGCTGTCTCACTGTCCACAGGATCATTAATTTTTCACATTGCCTGTTCTCCAGCAGCTGCCCTACCTATATAAAGCACCTGATAATTTTAATCTGAAAATATTGTTTCTCAACACCTCTTGGAAGCTGTTGTTCTCTGCTTGTGAATGACCTAAGATGGTCAGTTCCTAAAATGCCCTCTCTGTGGTGGCAGAGTTTGGCTCCCTCTCAGCATCACTTCTTCTTCCCAGGGAATAAAAAGGAACTTTCACCACTTATTGGTCCAGCAACTCAGGCAGACCAACAGCCATGGCAAAGTCATATTCTGAGAGTCAGCTGTGTTGTGTATGTGTGGTTCCAGTGTTTTCCACTGCTTTCACAGCACACTGTGGGAGTGCCACAGTTATGTCTGGGGTTCACCGTGTGCAGCCCCAAAGTCACTCTGAGCCAAAGCATCAGCTCTGCCCGAGGTCAGCATCAGGCACCTGGGGGGTATGAGAGGAGGACAAGCTTGTGGTGCTACAGTTCCTGCTGTTTCCAGCAATCGGCTGTTCATGAACTTCCCAATTTTATTTCTTTGAGTTTGGTTAAATGCATTTGAAACTTGGTCACATATGAGTCTCTGTGGAATCCTGTGCATGTGGCAATTATTGTGGAATATCAATGTCAGCAAATAATTAAGTCAGTTACTGCTAAGCGCAGCAACTTGTATTTTTTCCTCCTCTCTCTCAGATGTGAATGCAGCCCGTTTATGAGTTACCTGAGGCTACAACTGCCACATTTTGTCTTGGCTGATATGTTCAATAGCTTGGGATGTACTGTGCTAAACAGATAAAATGTTTTGAAATGAGTGGTTTGGAAAAAAAAACAAACCCCACATAACACAGTTATGTAACTGAGGGGGTGGTTAAATTAAATAAACAAAAAGAAAAAAAATTAAAACATAGAGTTTGCTTAGATTGGACAGTTCCATGCTAAACTATCAACACAAAAATGTTTCAAGCATCATGCAATAAAGAAATAAGGATAAAAAATTGTATACATTATTTTAAATGTCAGTGATATTGGCTTCAAAATTTGAAAAATTTTAGCCCAAGAAAAGCTGAAAAAGATCTACTTAATAATAATCTTTCAGAATACAATGGAAAGCAGAGGTGATTAAAAAAGATCCAAATTCAAGAAATCCCACCTGTTTGTCTTTTTCTTCATGTTTACAATATCTATGTTGTGGTAGATTAAATTTTGTACTCAACCAGTGACAGTGCATTGCTTACCTCATCTTTGGGGCTTAAAAAGGCTCTCGGAGTGTTCATTTTTGTTCTGCTTAAATTCTTGCTTTGCTTCCTTGGAAAACAAAGCATGAAAGTACATTATACAGTGAAAGTTTGAATTAAAAAATTGTGAAGATCTGCCTCTCAGTATTTCAGCACTGGCTACAATTGCTCACACCATCCTTGATGCTGTGTTTTTATTCTTGATGTATTTTCGTGTTCAGTAACAAAGTAAATTCATATAAAGGTCTGGTATCTGCAACACCCTGTATGAAGGCCCCAAAGTCCTTGTATTGGTGTTAGATGTGTCACCTTGTGCCTTAACTTGGTACTCTAGTTTTTTTTCTTGGAAGAGACAATGACTATTGATATCTACGATGTCTCTGCATCCGAGCCACATTTTCACAGACCACTTCATCTCTTCTGCTAGTTCTTCAGAAACCTCCCTGCTTACCTGTCATTTTTCGCATGGAAGCTCTTCTATAGCTTTGAACACTCATTTTCTTCTTCTCTAAACTGTCTCTTATTCTACCACATAATTTTAACTTAAAGAGGACTATGTCTACATACAGAATTTATTAATTTAAAAACAGGAATAAATCACAGTCATATAGATTAACACAATCAGAGTGGGTGTGGCTGTGTGTGTGTTGGCTTCTTTTCCTCTCATAATTATTACTTCTTAACTTTCCTTTTTCTTTTTTTGTGTTATAAAACCAGTAATGATGAAACTTCCCTTCTTCCCTTGCGTGCAGGTTTTTTGTCATTGCAAGTTCTGTGATGGCTGCTTGGTGGTCCTTTATTACTGAGCTGTGAGCATGTCCCACATGACATACCAAGAAACAACAAGAAAATGATAACTGGAAAATACTGAATATTGATTTAATGTGATATGGCTTGTTAAAAATCTAGATTCTAAGGTAAAAATCTTGGCCAGAAAAATTTTTTGTGTATACTAGCACACATATCCATACGCAAGCGCACACATATAAACACACATAGACACTATTGCAGAGCTCATGCTACTCCCATTCTGTACCAACCCACCATTACTGTCTGCTTGATTCTCCACATACCAAGCCTCTGGCAAAAATAAGATTTTAAAGAAGTGTACACATCTGTTTATCTGCTTTGACTGGTAAATAATGGGTGGTTAAATATCACCAGGTATAATTCCACTGACTATAATGGTTTGATGCTGTGCACACAAAAGGGCATTACAAATATTTAAGTGCATTATTTTTAGAAGGTTCTGAACATTTTTATTATTCTGAAAAACTCAGAGAGAGGTAAAGACAAATAGCAAGACAGGCAAGAGAGTGAGGGAACATCCAATTAAGGATGTCAAAAGGATTTAAATGCTCAGCTTTCAACTGCTAGAACTACTTATGTGTTTGGAAGCCCTGGCTGAAAACTTGTCTACTCTCCTTTAAAAACCATCATTAAATGTCACTGCTTTCTTTGACTTCACTCAGAATATATCATGTTTTCACTTCTGCTTAATGGAAATACATTGAAAGCTACTTTTAAAACACATTTTCCAGAAATTGCCTTAACATAAGAAAACACAAATTGACATCTAAAAATCACTCTATCTTTCCTCTCCCTTGGATAATAGTAGCTATTTTCTTACTTTTTAAGATTTACAGTTTAAAATTAGGAACTTATTTTTAAAACACAGCTGACACTGCTCCATAGTGAATAATGTGGCACAGAATAATTTTAAACAGAATTGTAAAAGACTTTGATTAATTGACTGCGATATGATTCAATAAGTTCTGGTGTGTACAGTGTGTTAAAATAATTCTTTAAATTATTTGGGTTTACAAAACATGAGAAAATGAAACAGTCGTATCAGTTCAACAATCTACAGTCTATACAGTGAGTTAAATAGACAAACTTTGAAGACATATCTTCTCTTCTGGCATTTGTCCTTGGGTGATCTCCTGATGCTTGCAATGCCTTGAGCCTTCTTCCCACTTGTAAAGTGTGGATAATGATTCTTTTTTATGGTGTGATATGCTCTAAGATCTTCATATCAATAATAAAGATATTTATCTCACTTTCAGGTAAGTCACATGTTCAACATAAATACATTCAGTCTTTTATCTGTAGAGGACTTTAGGATCCAGGGGTCAACGGCCATGAAATGAGATATCTTCACAGAATATAAAATACCTCCATTCAATTAACAATGACCAAACAAGCAAAGCTTTCGGCAAGCAGAATTTAATAGCCAGCCTGGAATTTTGCCAGGACAGAGACTGATATATCTATCTGTGTCTGAATTCTTTATTTCTAGCACCAAAGAAGTTAGATCTTTATGTTGGATGTCTTAGCAAAAGATAGCAATTCTGGGTGCAGAGCCATGGCAATGATCCATAGCCAAATGAGAGCATGACTGTATCTGCTGCAACTAGATCACCCTGTGAGATATATTTCATCTAAGTGTTGACTGGGTTTTATCTCATTTTATTGGTTTAGACGGGAAAGGTTACAAATCCAAAGCTTTCGGATAAAAAATTGTATACCAAAGTAAGACTGCAAACTGTAGAGCTGCTAAGTCCGTCAAGACTAAGAGACAGGTTTGTGACTGGTAATATAGGCTTATAAAGTTTGTAAATTTGGGTTTGGTTAATAATTACTTAAGGAAAGATCACCTTCTGAATGATTCTAGAAACCTTGTATAACTTAGTATAACAAAGAGTGAGACAATGAGACTGATTTTTAGAAGATAGCGCCAACTTCTTAATTTTTCCCGTTAATATTAGCAAAATAAAGCAAAAAGGAGTAGAAATACTCTTTTTTTTCTATACTCATCTGTATGTACGGTAATCACTGAGTAAAAAAATCTACATCAACATAAGCTGTAGGGAAAGCTTCAAGCAACCTCAGCATCACTACACAAACTTCAGTAAAACATCTGTTAAGAAAGACTCAGTTACAGAATTGACATGATTTATATGATACTAATACTAATTTCATAATAAAAATTTATTTCTCAATTATTTTTTTTTTAATGACAGTCTGACAGGTTCTATGTGTTCATTGTCACCAGGCAACTGAAGCCAGTATTTTTAGTTAATGTTATTTGCTTGCTATCCAAGCGTGGCATATACTAACCATGCAGAATGGAGCGTGCCTCATTGCTATTTAGAGCAGCACACTGATTACAAGCTCTTAGGTATTTGAAGCATCAGCTTTTTTTTAACTGTAGAGTGTTTTCCTCAGGGTAATAAGGGGAACACTGAGAAAAAAGGGGAAAATAATTTTTTAAACTATAGTGGTCTCTCATCTGTCATGGACTCTACAAATTCATGGTTTGGTTTGGCTTGTTTTTCTAAATAAAGAATGAAGAACTTTGGATTGGTTTGATATAATTCTGGGACCATCAGCTCTTCTGCTTACATACAAGTCTTGTACTTCAACTGCTCCACCCAAAGCTTTAGAGACTGTTCTGTTCTATAATTTTTGATGGTTCTGCAGAGTAGAGCCATAGCACAGTAAAGACTAGAGATATTAATTCAACAGAGCTACAGTGCAACAAGATGCCAGACTTGTCAGGCATAAAAAATATCCACTTACTTACATGTGTCTTGTGTTACATTTGATAGCATTATCCATGCTAGGATAGTTTTTACTTTACAGCTGTCCTCTGACACTATTTCACCAGCACAGTATGCTCACTTTCCTTCACCATAGTCCTTTATGTTTTCAACATAACCTGTTCTTGCCTTCTACTCTGGCCAAAACTGTAAGGTAGAATAAAATAGTTCCTGTTCCACCCATTTGCTTTTAATTAGTGAGATACTTTTCATTCCCAAGTGAGTGGTGTGGAGGCTGGGAACTGTACTGATTTTCTTGTACAGGTATAATCTGCAACTTCATGAAAGCTTTATGGAAGAATAACAGGCATGTGTAAATCCCATCAAGGAGGTCTTTTGTTCACTTACAAACATCTACCACAATATCTACAATCAATACCCTTATGTTTGAATGCAGGTTTCAAATTTAGAATGTTTCTTTTTTCAGAAAAAAAAAAAAGATAAAAAACCTGTTTATGGAGAAACTTTAAAACTGTAATTTAAACTGAGTTTTGTGTGTATACTTATATCAGATTTTTTAATCATGCCCTCACACTTGGCTACCTACAATATTGGTGGTTCTACTTGAAATTAGAACTGTGTGGTTTTAAAGACTTTGGCAATATGGAAGTGCATAAAAGGATCCAATATACTTTTTTTCGTGACACAGGTTAATCATGAAGTTCATTAACTGGAAAACAGCAGTATGCTTTCAATCTTTGTTCAAAATCTGGAAGAGTTTTCAAATTATCAGGACTGGAAAAGTGACTATTAAAGACAAACAAACTAAAAACTAAAGGAAAGTTAGCTAACATTTGAGCACAAGCACGTGGCTTACAAGATGAAGAGGCTGAAATAAAGAGCAGCCACATAAATGCTCCTTCTGCAAGAGTCTTTGGTCACTCCAGCTCTGACACAGTCAGAATTTAAATAAGACATTCTGTAAAATGGGTGACAAAGCTGCATTTTGCTCTTCCTTCTTTCCCAAAAATATTTACAAAAATGATGAAAGACTAACAGGTGGTCTGGAGTAGAATGCTACTATAAGGGGGCAGGACTGTTCCCAGCAACCCTGCATGGAAAGGTCAGGACAGATTTCACTCTGTCCTTGTGTCCCCACCAGAACTAGTTCTACAATAGGCAAAGAAGGAGGGAAGAGTGAAAAGTGCAGGAGATACCAGTCTCCCTTCTCCCATGCCATGAGCTCTCTCCTCACTCTCACTGAGTGCAAGGGCCTTTTTTGAGGCCCTGCTCCCTGTGCTACAAGTTCAGGTTGAAGCTCCTGGATTGGCAAGCACCAAGTTCTAGCTCCCCATGACGGTCTGTAGGTGCAAACTCAAATTTTAAAACATATAGATTAAAAATACAAATTGAAAAATTCTTCAGTATATTTTTAAGTTGAAAACAGTCTGTCAACAGGCTTCTCATCCCATATCTATTCCTCCCATCGCTGCTATTTTTAATTTCTTTTCTTTCAAGATCAAACGAGCTCCTTGACCTTCCTCTAACAACGCATTTTCTGTCCTGCTCCTGCTGCTGCTACACAGCCCAAAGCAACTTCATGAGCCTTGGTTACACTGAACTGCAGCTTTCACTAGCCTTCTTTCATGTGTTACAACCCCCTTGCCAACTGGAATACCTCTCTGAACTTACCCATTGTTGCTTTCAGAAAAGGTGAGAGAGGAATCCTGAGAAGGGAAGATGCTGGGAGGTGGTACTGGCAGTGGTGAGTTGTCACATTTCTCTCTGTGGGCATTACCATTTAGTTTTTCACAAAGTACCATTTAGATAGACAGCCTTTTCCTTCATCCTTTCACTTCATCACTGACATGCATCATGTCCTTAAAAAAAAACTATCTTGAAGTCTTCCAGCCAAAATCTCAACCTTAGTTTCTCATTAAAAGTAGAACCTGATTAGTTGCCTGCCTAAGCAAAATATTCCAAGCTAAATTACAGCCAGAAAATTAATTATTCTCTGTTCCTCTTTCTATAAAAGTTTTTTTCTATCTCTGTAACTTTTAATATATTTTTCCAGAAAACTATTAGATTGCCCTATTTATTTATTTATTTTTTTAATTTAATTAGGAATACTTTCCCTATGAAACACAGTCTATTTCTCTTGCATATGACTTCCTTTCATTGTGTCCTACTGGCACCACAGGGCCATGCCCTACCAGAACAACTCAGATAGAATCAGAGGGGAAAAAAAAGACAGTGATTACTAGTCCAGCCTTAAGCGGAGAAACAAATGTGTTTTGTTTAAACAACACTCTATAAAGTGTTTATGAAGTATTGCTAATTTTTTAGCTAATAAAGATATTTTTCTTATTAAAATTGTTATTATTAATTTTTTTATGACAAGCTGTCTATGAATTAACTCTGAATGCATTTCCGTTTTCCAAAATGGAAGATACAATAAGAGAGATCTCTTACCCAAAGACACTTTTTCACTATAAGCAGATAAGTCTGCAACAACTATTATTTTTGACTTTTGAGTAGCTCTCAACAAAAAAAGATGTCAACAATAGAAGTATATGGATAAATTAGCTTCCCTACCAGAATAGTATTATCTGGAAGGAATGGATTAGACGGATTAGGTATTCCAGCCTATGTAGATTAGGTTACTGAAAATATATCTGCAGAATTTCATTTATGTAAACAATGGTTAAAAGCAAATCAAATTATATTTTTATGAAAGACACACATAAATGTGTGTGTTAAAGACTTCTATCAGATCTAGACATGGTGCTTGAAGCCTTCTTCATGACCATACCTGAGAGTATTTAACACCAGCTGTGGCTGAGGGCAAATGCTGAGTGTCTTGACATTTCAAAATGAAGAACACTGAGTCACAATGTCATTCTTCAATCCCTTCAAATATAGATGTTTTCTACTTCAATAACCTAAGCAAAGAAAAGTACTCTCAATTTTCAAGGTAGAGTATGCTCAGTTTTCTGCCGTATTTGTAGTCTCCCAAAAAAAAAGTCTTAAGGAGGTTTTAATCATCTTACATATTTGAACTTTTTAATATGAAATTAAGCTGCGATGATGAAGTAGCTTCCTGGTGGAGTCTGCCTCTTCCAGCTGTGAGAGGATTATAATGATGTCTTAAATTTCCTTCTATATACTCCATGCATCCTCAAAAGAAATTTTTCCTAGTCTCTTGAATTCAGGGAAAAGAAAATGGAGCTTTTAAATTATTTTCACATCAACATATTTTATTATGTTCCTTCATATGCAAAAGCAAAGAAACAATTTCACAACAGGAACCCAAATAATGGTGAGCTGTTTTCTTGCCTTTTTCAGGATGACTTCCTCTTTTTTATATCTCTGGCTAAAATTCAGTTGTAATTACTTCATTTTTAAATGACGAATCAAGCAGATAACATAACTCACTGTTCAAGCACATGAATAAATCAGATGATGTCAGATCTTATGTTACAACACTTGCTCCTATCTCCATCACTCTCATCCCAAGAGGACTATATGTTAACTGTAAAAGATTTGTAATAGCAAATGCTGTAACCCTTAGTCAGTTTTCATGTTGGTTTTAATATTACATTCCAGTAATAACTACAGTTCCTGTGATCTGTTCTGTATAAAAGCACTTGCCTAAGAACTATTCTGTACTACAGCATGTAACTACCAGACTTGGCACTTGTAACAGAGCATGTGTTCTTCCCCAACAGCCCCTCCAGTTGGCCGGCCCACAGCAACTGTGGGTTTGATGGCCCACATTAAAAAAAAAAAACAAAAAAAAACCCTATGTTTTATTCTTCCTTGCCTTTTCTGAATCACAAACACTACAGCAATACATTGGTAATATTTTATTTCCATTAGCACATGTAGCCACAGAAAAGGGACAATAATTTATCAATGTCGTATTTTTGGTCTTTTTTTCTTTTGAAATTTTGGATTTTTTACAATTTAATTCCGATATCTACTTGCAGTAACTATTTAGGAATTTAGCCAAGGTACCTTCCATAAGGAATGGAAGCTGTGCACTGACACCCATTTGTTGTGTCTACATATTCACAGTGGTCCCTAGTTTGGATGTCTCTGGGGTCATATGTCAAACCTATGACTGGGACCCCAACCAGATTCTTATCTGAATCCCCTTTATTTTTGGAGAGAAATGCAGAGTGAAGATTTGAATATAAAGCCTGTACCTAAACCTATAAACTGTGCTCTGAAACCACCTGTTTTGTTTCACCAGTGAAAAAAGTTGATTAACACACATACACACACACACACACACACATATATATATTCAATGTAGACAAAAAAAGGATTGAAGCTGAACCCCACAGCATAATCCCTGTGAGGGCCTTCTAAACATCAGTGGTAGTAAAATAACAATAAATTATTGCTATTATTGTAGAAGTGTAAGAGTATATGTAAGTGTGAGGTTTTTGCACAATTTTGCCATCCTCTTTTGGTTAAAAAACACCAAGTAAATGAGATTGGCCAAATGCTGTGGCTTATGGATATTACAAGTCTAAACAAAAAATACCCCATTACTATTTCTATATCAGCTTTTACTGCTGCAGGAAGAAGGAAAAAGAACGATTTACATTGAAAAGATCCAAAACTTTACTTTTTCCATAATCAAAATTAACCTAAATTATTTGTTGCTGCTACTGCAGCAGAATATGCCACACTTCAAACAACTAGTCCAGTGCTGGCTGATTACATTTTCTTGATGGAAATGAAAAAAAAGAGTATTTTCAGGGGAAGCTTAGAAGTAAGGAGCAGAAGCATGCAGACAGGAGCGGAGGTCAGCTCTTTCCCATCGGAGAATCTCTGCAGTCAGCAAGGTTCTGTGGAGGACAAAGGCAGCAGAGCCCTTCAGGAGGCAGCAGAACTCTCCACCACCTGAGACTCAGCAGCACAAGTTGGTCCAAAGAAAAGCTTCTTTCCTTGGCAAAGGAAGAGACAGGAATGGGCATTCCTGCAGAGAGCTGGGAACAGGGTAACAAAATATGGGGGACAAGGTGCTAAAATAAAGAGCCTATGCTAAATTTTATACATGCGAAAATTTATTCATTATATCCTTCCTGAGCAGCCAGTAAACCACTGGGTAGTGTCTCCCAGCAGGAGGGAGATTAAGCCTTTATGAATAAACAGCACTGGAAGAGAGACTACAGGATGGAGTTACGTCAACACTGGCATGACTAATTAAGAACTCACCTGTAGAAGTTTTCTCACTATGTGATACATATTTCATCAACTTAACTAATCTGCTAGACTTACTACAGTTGCTTATCTAATTTAAAAAACCCAATTAATTTTAAATCTCTACTAACATGTTTAAACATCTGAACTTTTCAAATCAGATTTTGCTTTCTTTATATGACATATTTTTTATCTCTGATACTTGTCTTGTAATTTAGTGTTTCAGGTAATGCTGTGGGACTGTACAGATGGGTATTATTCTGGGGAAAAAAAATACCAAAACACCAAGCACACACAAATACATTAAAATAATAATTTACATTAAGGAAAAATATAACCTTTTTCCTCTCCGTTGTTAAAATGGAAGATTTGGCATTGGAAAGCAAAATGTGGTTCTATTCTGAGGAAAAAGAGTGACTTTTTCAGTTAATAAACTACTTACTCATCCTTACTGCTAGTTTCTCCTTTCAGTTTATCAGAAAATAGCTATAAAATATAGTGTGAATGTGATCATTTAATCCTTGACTATGTGGAACAGTTGAAACTGGATCATGTTCAAAGTAACAACAAAATATACTAACTATAATATTTTATTGGTAAGATCAGCAGTTTGAAAAGATAAAAATGTGTTACAGAAGATGAATGCCTTTACTACCAGGGCTTCCAGAAACTTGAGAAGTGCAGCACCACTCCCATAGGAAACTTCTGCATTATTTTGG
This sequence comes from Rhabdornis inornatus, assembly GCA_013397075.1. Lineage (NCBI taxonomy): Eukaryota > Metazoa > Chordata > Aves > Passeriformes > Rhabdornithidae > Rhabdornis > Rhabdornis inornatus. The sequence continues at coordinate 622,946 of VWZS01004758.1, read as the reverse complement.
GAGCTCCCTCCTGGTTGAATTCTCATGTGAAGGTCAAACCTACAAATATAAGGGGATGAAAATTGTTTTATAGAGATTGAGATTACAAGCAGTGTGTCCTAGAGGAAGACCTGGTTTGAGTGAATAATCCTTGGGAAGCTGAGATACACTGATAAAAGGGCAAATATTTTTAACACTAATTTTTAATCCCTCCACTATTGTTTTTCTAAATGCTGAAGTTTCATCAATTTCTGAATTTCCTTTTGCTTTATTTGTAGATGTGGTATAAAATTAATTTTTCAAATTTAACAATTATCAACTCATCAATTTCTAAGTCTCAGGCCAAAAGAAGTTTAACTAGTCTAAGAAATAGTTTTTTTTTTCCTTTTATTTTGTTCCTGTGTGTGTATGAGAGTTTTGGGTTGGGGTTTTTCGGGGAGGGACAGGGGGGCGTGGTTTAGGGGTTTTTGGTATAAGGGCTGAATTTGAGAATAAAATGGAAAGATTTCCAAATTTTAGGAGGATCCCATGGAAAAAAAAATAAATTCAAGAAGGTTATAATAACATGAGGAAAACGCTATGCAAGTTTCTGTATGTTCATGGGATCTTCAAAAAAAGTATTTGTATAAAAAACAAAGTACCCCTTGAAAAACAGGAAGTTTAAAAATTAAAAATAAATAAAAGGAATATAAAATGAAGGGAAACCTAAGACAATTCATAAATATTTCTGTTTGAAATTGAAATAATGTTGCCTTAGAAGCTGAAAATGCTCATAAGATTATGTAGACTAGGAGTACATTAAAGTAATCTAGTCTTAGTCCTCTAAAAACACGTGGCTTTGAAAGCCAGTAGAGATCACATCTGTGAAATTATGTTAACTCTGTAGAGAGAAAGACAGGTTTTAGAATTCTTTCCCCTTCTTAATTCAGCTCTAAGTGTATTATACAACCACCAACTGCTATGTATTCTCCAAAAGTTATTTTTGTCTGTCAAATACAAATTGGCTTCTGTTTTCAGTGTCTTTTTTTTTCTTCTTTTTTTTTTTTTTTTAAGGAGGAGGAGAGAAAGGAGATTATTCTTGGATTCTTCTATCAATTCTGTCTGGAGAATTACGTTTGTTTTTTTTTAAATGCTCTCATTGACATAACACATTATGAAGCATTGTGCTGTGAAGTGTAACATCAGCTTGTATCAGTCACACTGCATTACTTTACATGCCCAGCCTAATGCGTCACTGCACAGCTACAGCAGAACCACCCTACATAACTGAAAGCAGCAGTAGCTTGGAGAGGAAAATATTTTAAAATAATTTCTGCACCCAGATATACTGCTCTTATAAACATGTTTCCAATTCTGAGGGGTAGCACCACTCACATGCAATTTCCCTAGGACAGCAGGAGGTTATCTAAAATACAAATCCGTAAAAGACTAGACCATCTCAAAAGGAAACATCTCTTGTGGGTAATTTAGAACTATCTACATATTGAAAAGCAGATCTTTACTGTTCATACAATCCTCTGTCAGCCAAATATACTGGAGTAAAAGGTTCTGCTTTCACAGATAATTTTCCATTTCACTTTGAAAACCTTATTTTCATGTAGACAGAAGGATGCCTTTTCTGTATATCTGTAGATATTAGGAGACTATTTTTGGATGGACTAACACTCTCTTCTGTTCCTCCTGTCCTCAAAAGCTGAAACAGCTTTTATTTTTAGTTACATTTTTCCATCCTGACTCTAGAGGAAAGGATTTCATTTAACCCTTTTGTAGTTACATGTTACTTGTGAGGAGTAATCATTGTCTAGGCAATCAAATTTCAGTATTTTACCTATGTCATTTTCATAGGCAATACTCTACTTTTGAATATCAGTACAAGAGATAACAAAATAAGTTTTTAAAACAAAGGCAAATTACTGTCTTTTCTTTTAGGTCTGCTTTGAAGTTGGTTTATTGATTGAAACATTTAGTGATAAACCATAACCTAAGCAAGGAAATGCTGTCTAGAGTTTGCAGTTAAAAACATCAGACATTTAAGGGAGAGATAATTTTTCAAAATGTCAATTATGTCCTTCACTAATAAAAAGAATTATCAATTTTCAAGGCTTGCATTTCATCATGTGAGATCTAAACAATTTTAAAAGAACATATTTCAATAGTCTAATTTAAAAATTGAGTCATATAGGGCTCTGGTTTATTTATCTTTTCTGTTCAAGTTATTGCTTATATGTTTCCATTCAATACTAGTCTTCTTATGTACATTTATTAATTTTAAACGATAATGAGGATTAAAAAATATCTGTAGACCCACTAAGTGTTTCTGTGAATGAATGCCTCTTGTATAATTAATAAAACCATTCCTTCTTTAAAAAAAAAGCAACAGGAGTTGAAAGTTGAACAAGAGCTGAAGGACTGTCAGACCTTTTTTCCAGCGCATATGGCACAATACAGATTTATGGATTCATTCCTGCTCATAACACATTTGAACAGATGTAAAAGTAAAATTGATGGGGCCTGAAGAATTTTTCCAGTATCTCAGAAATTTCAAAGTACACTTGTGCTTCAGCAATTTACACTGAGAAAATATTTCCCATTATTTCAGAGGGGGCTAAAATACACCCCACAAGTAGTAAAAAATGGCAACACAGTCATCTCTATATGTGCTGCAGATCACAACAGACCTCTGACAGAGTATTCGGCCTATTGACAAATTATGTGGACAGATAGGTCATGATATACATATGCAAATACACATTTTATTTCAATGCTTTGAAACAAAAAGAGGCAATAAGCAAGTGTTACATAAGCACATGGTACCAAGAATCCAAACATTAACAGCATTTATCATTCACACTGCTCAAGAACCCACACTTGCAAGCCCCTGTGAAGAGGATACCACTTGAATTCATAAAAGGAGAAACTCAGTGTAGTTTTCATGGAGCCTTTAGTAGAAAGCTAAGAATTGCTTTTATTTCAGGGAAAAACATCATTTGGTTTGGTTCAGAAGATTTCAAAAGTGTCAAATGATAGTTTGAAGTTATTGCTGATTTTGCCTGAGATTATTTCTTCATGGAGAATAAAATGAAAAATGGCAATATAGCCATTTAAAAATCATGGGTTTCTAAAATTTTGCTTTCTCCAGCTCTTCACAAAAACTTTTACTAACTTTCATTGACAAATACCTTTCTTTCTGCCTTTATTTGAATTAAAATATGTTTTATTTTAACTTTTATGTGGAAAAACACCCTGCCAAATTCATTCTCATGAAACCTTTATATTTTGAAACAGGAAACTGTAAAAATGTGTGATGTATGAATATATAAAAATGCATCATTATGCACTGGCAAACATATCCATCTATACAAAATGAATGAAAAAAATTAGGTAGTGAAAAATACCAAACACAGAGTACTTAAGAATTTGTAAAGATAAAATTTATGTGTAGGATAATTTGCAAAGAAATGTACCTGATGCTTTTAACGATATGATTTTATTTTACTGGAAAATAGAACAAATCTTTATTTAACTGAACATTTAAAATGTGTGCCTCTTTAAACTATTTTGAGGAGATAAAAATAGCATTTTTCAAAACTAATTCCATAGAAACATGTAGCTTACTGAGTAGCAGCTTTGCTCATCTTAACAGCAGTCCTAGGATGCAGTAATTTAGCATCATTTGCATGTATAAACATGCATGATCATGAGCATTTGTGTTCTAGATGCTGATTCTGAGAGAATGGATGATGCCATTGCTAAATATTCAGTCATTTTTCCTTCCATTTTTCCTGGAGAAAAAATTTGATTAGCAGCAGCTGGAAATTTAACTGGACAATTCTGTGATTAGAACAAGAACTGAGGTTGTGGCTGGCTTGGAAATACAGACTATAATTTCTTCAGGTACTTCAGCTGAATCTTCAAGCCACCATTAGTGCTGTGTAATTAGGTATTTCTCTATGCACTAATTAGCAAAAGAGCTCACTGCTGTCGTCAGCCCAGCAGAGCTGCTGGCTCGGCTTCCACATGAGTGGAGGAGATGTTGGGCTGTGCTATTTCACCAGGGCAGCCTTGGCACTGCTGCCACACACTCCAGCATTTGATCAGAACCAGAGCCAAGTGTGTTTCTGTGTGCGTGACAACATCATCTCATACTTTGCGATAAAGATACTTCGCAGCTTTCATCAAACAATAAAAATAGTTTTTTAAATCTACAAATTTATTTTCCTCCATTTAGTTTGTAGGTAATTAGCAGTAGATAATAGCCAGTCCTGGTGGATAGAACACCTAGGGTTTTACTTTTTTGTCAGTTATTCCAGAACTTGAGATTAGTTCCTCCACAGACGTAAAATGCCACAAATGAACTCTTTTATTTCAGATTTTATTTGACCTCTTTGCTAATTAGTGCATATGAAAATGTCAGTTTACCCAGGGGCAGCAGTAACCCAACTAACAGTTGCTGAATTACCAGAAAATGTTTCTATATTTTAATTCCAGTAATTTGCAGTAAATTGTGGTTTAGTGTATTTTTTACTCTGTTTTTATTCTTCCCTCATTATTTCAGAATTAATTCTTTGTTATATTAATTCTGTCAATAGCTCATAAAGAAAGTTATTCCAAACAGTGTGACAACTACTGTCATCGTAAGGGACCGTGAAGATGGTCACTGAGAATAGGATGCTTTTCTCTTATTTCTTTCTTTTTCCTGCTGCACCCTGAAAATATTTTCTGTAGAAGTTTGACAGTAATCCCTCACATAGAGAAAAAATTTATTCTATAAAAATTACACATAATGGAGAGATATATAATAATTTAGATATAATTTAGATATATGTACAATTTAAATGCCTAGAAAAAATATATTGTCCTATAAGGATTTTCTCATTTGTATTACAACAACTCTGCTCAAAAAAGTGAGACTCCTACATCATATTGCAGAATAAATAAAAGGAGGGTGCTGCAGAACAGCCACAGACAGGGTGCTCCATTCTTTCCTAATGACATTGGTAGTATCTGTACTTGCAGCTCTTATTTTAGCAGAAACATGGCATTCATGCAGTAAGGTGAAGAATGGAAAATACTGTGAAATAACAACTATTGCAGCATATTTTTGGCAGGTGAAGATGGAACTCTGCAGTGGCAGACAAGTGACTCTAGTCCTGCTGTAGTACTTCTGGTCAAGGCACATGAGTGATACTAACAACAGCCAACCCTCATCTCAGGACAGAGAAATGTAGTTAAGTTTGATATGCAAAAGTAATGTTCAGTTATTTGCCATGAAAGATGGAGAAAAATCATACTGAAAATAAAATAATAATTCAACATCATTAACACTTCATGACATAACACAGGCCTCAGGGCTATATGTCTTTTTCAGATATTCTCACATGCATTCATTTTTTTCAATTGCATGGCAATTCTTTGTTGCTGTTTCTTCCTCAAATCATTAATATTGATGCTGTTAAATTATCTGAGTCATCTTTAATTTTAGCCTTGCATATGAACACTAAATATTTTACTATGAACTTCGAAGTTGTTTTTTGTGTCTGGGTTTTGGATTATATTTGCTTTTTAAATGACACGCACAAAACTAATTTATCTGAATAATCAGGTATCTAAAATCAGGTATCTATTGCTTCATTTCCTTCTTGTTGCTTGAACAATGGCAGACATTTTTTCCACAATTACAACACAAAATTCTGTAAACTTTATAAATGAGAATTTCAATGCCATTAGGAAATAATATGGAAGAGTTAGAAAAGCAGGGAGGTGAACTGTTCAGGATTTACATCAGGAAACAAATTAAAAACATTTGCTCAATTGTTACTCTGAATTTTTTCTCGATTAAATAGTCTAATTAAACACCTACCTACATCAGAGGAAATATAACATTTGCTAATTGATTTGTTTTTCTCTTCCTTTTGACACCCATTAACTCACATGGCACACTGCTATTATTTTGCAGGAAGCTTATCAGAAGTTCTGTGAAGTCTTTGTTTTGAGATTCCCAACTAAATGTATTCTCTGGAAATTTTAAATTAAACATGAATCTTAGGAGAAAAGTATTGGCTCAGAATATTGCAGAAATAAGGCTTACTGAAAACATTTCAGTGAGTTACCTTCTCTTGTTCCAGGGCACGTACAAGTACAGAATCCAATTGCTTCTGACCTGAACATCTTTCAGTCAACAAAATTTGTTTAAAGAGAATGACTTGTCCAAAGCTGAGTACACTGACTCTTCAAGTGACTCTGATCTCATGAGTTGCTCAACTACATTTCCAGGTAAGAAAATGAAATTATTGAAGAGAGAAATATACCTCAATTATAGGTGTGATGTACTCATAAGCCTGTTTTATTTTGTTTTTTCTCTTCAAGGTGTTTTATTAGCAATTCCCAATTATACTACATGTGTGATTTAACATTTTAGATTTAGTTCAATAGGCTGAACTATAGGACCTTTCTAAAATAAATATAAAAATCTGGCAAAGCACAGACTGAAGAGATTAAAAATCCCCAAAATAGTCCTTTCCTTTGAACCTTGATGTCCAATTGGCATGGGAAATAAAACTATGACAGCACATATCAAAGTGCATTTCTTTCACCGATGTGTATTAATTTCACACAGCCTGTTAAGTTGTGGGGGTTTCAGTTTTTCCATCAATTGGTGCAGCTCTGTGTATACGAGTCCTAGCAGTAAAAAAATCAATTTATAACACATTTTTAATGTAAGCAATATCCATTACAGAACACAGGGAAGAGAAAGAATGTACAAGCGGCATGCAGGCAGACCAAGGCCATTAGCAGAGCACACACTTGAATAACTGGTGTTTGCAAAGTCTAGTGCCCTGTCTGGGAATACTGTACCAATGTCAGCTCTAACAGTGGTAAAACAAGTGAAAAAGAATAACAGAGACAAAATGCTTAAGACTGCTACATGATTAGAGTTCTAATACAGACAGCAGCTTAGTATCTGTTATGAAATATATAGATGCACTGTCAGGCTAATGAAATGGCTAACAACTCTGTCATGGTACATCTCCCAAATATGAGGTTTTTACTTAAAGACCATGTCTATTGCTCTCAAGAAAAGGCAACAGAGTATTAATTCTCCACCTGATGTAACTTCACACCATCCTGACATAAATGTGTATTTATTTATTTTGCACATAGCTACAAAATGATTTTTTTTCTCAGTGAAGAGTAACTTTACATCAGACTGCCAACAGATCAGAAAACAGTAGGGGAGTTATAGGTATCTATTTTGAGTCTCTGTGTTACAAGAATTCACTCAGTACCTCCTGCATCAAGTGTAAACTTGTTGCTAAAATAAATCAAATACTTAAAACCCAGTTATGACTGAAACTGTCATAGCTAGATGCCTTCATAGGGATGCAGCCAGAGGCCATGGCACAGTCCTGTCCACTCCCTCCTGCAGCACTCAGCCAGAGAGCAGACAGTGTGCTACAGACAGGATTGGCACAGCCACATCCTGCCCTGGGCTCTCAGAGGTTCCTACAGGCACGGAAAAATCAGGCATCCTTTCTCCCTGGGTAGCCAAAGGCCACACAGGAGCTCCTGGCACCAGAGCTTGCTTCCAGACCATGTTGCATCGTATTATTTTGCTTCTGTTTTCCCTTTGTTAAGTGGCTTGTTCCTATGTTAAAACCCCCTATTGATTATAGTAGTGGTTGCCCTAATCCCCGCCCTTTCCCTATCAGTCAGCCCCAATCCCCTCCCATTCCTCTAGAATGTTCCCCATCCATCACCCTTATCCACTCCCCTANGCGATTGGTTGCTGTAATGTCCCCTCCCCTGGGGGAGGGCCCGTATTTAAGTTGCTGCAAGTCCTTTCTCTGTGCCTTTTGTGGTGTCCTCGCTTCCGTTTTGGTTGCCTCCTGTTCCCCCCGTCCCTCCAATAAACCTGTCCTGGACCCACAAAAGGACTCCCCCTGATCCTTTATTCTTCCCCGGACGCGCTGTCAGCCAAGAGGGCTCTCAGCCCCAGCCGCACTCCTGGTTCTCTGCCATCCGGGAGGCGGCCCACTCTCGGCGCCGGTCTCGCCTGGAGAGCTAGCTGGGCGAGCCGAGCTCGGGGGGAAAAGGCGAGCCGCGTCAAGACCACAGTGTGGAAAGTGTCGTGACTGAGGACGCACTGGGGCTAGTGACACAGCTGGGCTGGGAAAGGTGTCTCCTCTCTGTCAGTGAGACGCAGGCTGGACAGCCTTGGTGTGAGGTTGGGCGATCCCCAGAGAGGGAAGCAGCAGCTGCCCATGACAGCGGGGGGACTGCTCTGTTCTCTGCTGCTCCTGTCTTGGACAGACATGTAACCAAGCAGGGATATGACCAGATCATGGAACACACCTGTCCCCTCCTTCCTCTATCACTCACCTGGAAGTGTTGCAACTTTCTTCAAGGACATTGACTTAGTTATAAGCAAACACACAGAGTCCTCGTCTGTACCCCATCATGGTCCTACAGGCAGCTGGAAGCTCTCCGTATCTTTGGACAAAGGGAGAGCCACACCATCCCTCATCTCTCCGGGAAATCTCAAAAGAAAGTTTTATATCCTTTTTTTTTTTTTTTTTTCTGCTGGCAGAAGGTCTGGAAGGAATGTTTTATAAGGAGGAGCTGAGGACTTTGGGTTTTCTAGGTTGGAGGAAAGGAGGCTGAGGATTGACATCATTGCTCTCTACAGCTTTCTGCGGGTTTTATTCACTTTTGTCTCTCTCCTTTTCATTAAAATCATTATTATTATTATTTTTGTTAATATTATTTTATTTTACTTTTTTCAATTATTAAACTGTTTTTATCATATTTCACTGGTTTTAGTTTTGTTTTCTCCTGGTGCCACCACACACAGGGAGTGAGTGAGTGGCTTTGCAGTTTTTAGTCACCAGCTAGGAGTAAACCATGACAGAAAGGATGTGGAGAGGGAAGTGCTGATTTCTTCTCCATGTATAGGATGCATAGGGATGGTTCAGAATTGTGCCAGGAGATGTTTAGACTGGGCATTAGGAAGATGTGGAAGACCACCCAATTCCAAGAGGGTGGTCAAACACTGCAACAGGCTCCTTCCCCAGGCCTGTCAGTTTTTAGGAGGCATCTGGACAATGCCCTTAGTAATTTAAATTTTGGTCAGCCCTGAAGTGCTAAGGCAGTTGGACAATGATTATTGCAGGTGCCTTCCACATGAAATATTCCATTCAATTAGTTCTGTCTTAAAACTGAACTGTACACGTTATGTTCAGTTATAGATCAGACAGTGTAAAAACTTCTCATGATAAATCCTGAAAATATATGCAAAAAATACTAGACCAGACTATCTATGGGGGCAGATTCTTAAAAACATGACATCAAAATTGTAGCTTGTAGGTTATTCTTCAGCTTTGTATCTTGATTCTGTAGCTGAACTCCAGCAGACACTTGAAAATTAAGAATTAAGATTTTGCATGAAATTGCTGAAGTATTCGCATACTATCCAAACTTCAAGATGGCTTTTTCTTCCATTCTCTTGGTTACTGAAACTGAGTTTTCCACTTCTGTGCACATGCAAATTAAATAAAATGTCCAGCACAAGAAACCTGGATCATTTAACAGCACCATGAGAGGGAAAGAAAGCCAAGAGGAAGATGTAGCAGCCAGCGCTGCAGCCCATGGATGCACCACCTGCCCCTGGAAGCAGATAGGATGCCTCCAGCTGCCACACTGCACTGGTGTCCAGACAGCTCATGCTGTGTGGGGTTGAGCTTTTGAAAATTCAGCCCCCAAAACCTGATCTAGCAAATCAAGAACCAGCTTCTCTATTGAACCTAGTGGAGTTCACACAGGCTCTCATTTCCATTTGAAAAATCAATTTTGCAGTCTTTAGTCAAACCAAGACGTAAGTCTGTTGGAAAATCAATTTCAAGGGAACATGTAAAGAGATAAAAATCTCCAATAAAAAAACCAAACCTGTTAGAAATTATTTAGACACTATAAAACAGAAGAGGAAGTGTTCACGCATATACAATTTCCTAATTGTATTTCTTTTAGTATGCATCCCTCAAGATATAAAAACAATAACATAAAATTGATGAAGGTAAAAACATTAAAAAATGACAGCCCCCTTCTGACCAGGTATATATTACTAGTTCCAAATGATTGCAATATGCAAGACAAATACATTTCCTTTAATACCATATGGAAAAAATATATGCAATAAGAAAAATAAAACCAGTTAGCTGCATGATTTTTTAATTTTTTAAGTCAGCCCAAAGCTGAACATGAAAAGCTAAGCACTGATTTCATTAAATTCAATATAAATTTCACTTCATATTTATCACTGTATTTTAACTGATGCTAAAGTTTTTCCTACAAAAAAAGAGGAGCAATATGTAATTATCTAAGTGCATGAGACACACCCATAGAGAACTCAACAATGCAGTTTTCCAATTTTTTCTGAAGGCATTGCAGTTTGCCTATTTTATACTAAGGCCTTGAAATTCGGAGGAAGACAAAATTGTAGTCCATCAAATAAACCCAGTCTTTTCTGACAACAGTTTTTAAATATATTAGTGGTAAAGTTAGTGTAACTTACAGAATTGTTTCAGATGAAGAGCTACACTTAAGGGAAATGGAACTTTTCAATATTTTTTTAAACATGACTTTTCACACACAAACAATGAGGGTGCCACCTACTAATTAAATAGTGGGCCCGTTCATCAAAATCCTGAAAACTTCAGGGGTCCTAAGCCCATATAAATAAACATTAAAAAAATATTAAATAAAGTTCACTAGAAATTGGTCAAAACAGAACATAGTTTTACAATTTTTGTAACTGAAAACAGAAGAAGGTTTTCAATTACAGTTTTACTCATTTGTAGTATCATAAAAAAATAATTTGCAGTTTTACAAGAATATATGTTAGTATCAATACATTAATTAAATAGAATACTATATATAGAATCAATTTGAATTTGAAGAAGGTTTTGTTGCTGCATATTGTTGGGAAGTAGATGTTCTGTGGCTATTTACATTCAATTAAAAAGACAAAAAGGGAAGAAGGTCTGTTTAAACATACTTGTTAATGTTGCAGCTTCTGTTTATATTCCTTTTCCTTCAAAAGACGAAATTCTGTCTTATTGTGTGCTGAAAGTTGTTTACCCACCAATGAGCAACAATAGCAAAAAAATACAGGCAGAAATTGGTAAGTTTTATATCATTTCATCACACCAGTTACCTTGGATATGTGCCCTGAGAGCTTGGGATGATTCCCTTGCAAATCATTCATAAATGTGCCCTGGAAATATCTGTAACCTTTCCTGTGTGTCATAGTGACTCCTGAAAAGGCACTGGCAGATTTGAGAATGCTCTTTTTATTCTTCTTTTTAATCTTCATTTCTGGTGTCTGCAGTTAATGCCAAGAGTGGAACTCACTGAGATTGTGGGTTCTCTCAGAAATGAGACAAATAGTCATCAGAGATTGTTAAATATACTAATATTTGTTAGCTAACAGTTTCTGTGTTCTGAATCATTGCAATGACATAAACAAATTATAATATGAATAGATTAGGAAAATAAAGAAATTTGCCTACCATTGGGAGAAACATCTCGAGAGGGAAACAAATATTTTTTCTGCTATCATAAGTATATGGAAAAAATTATTCAGGTCTGCTGTACATAAGAATGGAATTCCAGGAAGAAAAAATAAAGATAAATTTGAAAGTGCAATCACTTTGTCAATCACGATGAAATTTTATTTTTCTTTCACTTCCCATTAGGTACAGGCAAGTTTAAGATGATAACTAGCAACACCAGGCCTAATTTAAACTGTGATGATTACCTTACATTTTATACTCCAGCATATGTTATTTTCTTGCTTCATACCACAACTGTGGCTTATCATGCGTTGTGTCATCTGGAAAGTGGTTGCAGGCACTTACTCTAATGAAGTGGTTTAATTTTTAAGCTGTGCTTCCATTATGTCAACTTTCTGTAATATGAGATAACTATCTTTATGCAGGTCCGCTTTCTACAGGAAGCAAGCAAAAGTCTTATCACTGGGTGACAGTTATATGATAACTTCAACAAAATGTTTCCACAGATGAACATCAATAAAAAATTTTCTCTGACCCAGATGAGAAATAAAATGCATGGAGGTAATAGTCTGAGTAAATGCAGAATTATAACAGAAAAACTCTTATTTCTTACCCAGGAATAAGGTTGCTCTGTGGCAGACTTCCAGAAAAAATGGAATCTGTGTATTCAGGTAAACTGCGAAATCATGAGTTTCAGGAAGTTTTAGTCGTGGCATTAGCAAGCTCAAACTCTCAAATGTGTTCTAGCAATGCACAGGAATATCCAATGTAGCCACAGGAAAGGCAGCTTCTCTCACATCCTCAGCCTGACTTTGTGCCTACTGGCTGTGCCTAACATTTGGGAAAACTGTGCATCTAAATAATACATTTTCTTATGTCATTTCACTGTGATTGACAAAGGTAAATTCAAACTGCCCTACACTATTAGCAAATGTTTTTATGATAGCTCACTTTGTAATATTCATTATCTGATTACTTCTTTTAGAGAGTATGACAACTTAAAGCTCTAACTGGGATAATTTAAGATGATTTAAGCCTGAATAACTATAACACAAACCAATTAGTTTTCTAGGGCACTTGGAAAACAAAAAAAACCACCCAAAATCAGGACACTGGGACTTTCCTCTTATTACAAAAAGTTTAAACAAATAATAATGAAAAGTCACAACTCTTTAAAGATTGTACTATTCATATCCAACACTTTTTCTACTTTACACCTTTCCCTGAATTTGTGAATTTAGGGGTTCACCTTTTTTCTCTTACAAGAAACTAAACCCTCCAAACCAAACCTCTTGGAGAAATGCATTTGCCTCACTAATTTTCTGCAATATCTCTCACAAAAATAATAATTCACAAAATATTTTATTGGAAACTCTTTTTGAGTGATTATTGCAGTATTTTTCCATTTCTGCACATGATTCCTCCATACAAATTTCCAGTCAGTGAAAGAAATCTGCTCTCCTTCACTTTTAACTTCTCTGTCTACATCATGACAGAAGTACCAGCAGCTAGCATTTCCAGATTTTAAATCTATCCCTGTTTCACTTTTATTTTTAGTTATTTTTCACAGAGCAATATTTCACAAAAATGTGTAAGTGTGTTTAGGGGTTTCAGTGTGTTAAGAGATCGCAGTGAGGTGTTCTCAGTCCTTTTAATTAACAGAAGGAAAAACAGACTGACCACAGTATTGCAGTAGCCAAGTTTCCATGTGTGTTTAACCACAAGTGCATGTTTCAACTTGCAACACAGCAGAGTCCCTGCCCATACCTGTAGCCTGTACTCCTTTCCCAGGCTTGGAGATCTTTGATCTTTGGTGTCCTGCTGAGGGCAATAAAGATGATTAAGGAATTGGAGCATCTCTCTCATTAGGAAAGGCTGAGGAAGCTGGGCCTGTTCAGCCTTGAGGAGGAGCAAGTGAGAGGGAACCTCATCAATGTCTGTCAGTATCTGAAGGGAGGATGGAGCCAGGCTCTGCTCAGTGGTGCCAAGCAATGGGACAAGAGGCAGTGGGCAGAAATCGATGCACAGGAAATTCCACCTGAATATGAGGAAGAACTTCTCTATCATGTAAATGAGCAAGCACTGGAACCAGAGAGGTTGTGGAGTCTCCCTTACTGGAGATGCTCAAGAACCATCTGGAGGCAATCCTGCGCCATGTGCTCTAGGATGACCCTGCTGGAGCAGGGAGGCTGGACCAGATGACCCACTGTGGTCCCTGCCAGCATTACACATTCTGTGATTCTGTGATTACAAGACCACAGTAGTGGGGAGTGCTGGCAGCTCACTATAACTCTGCATTGCCTTCTCGAGGAGACAGTTACTGGTGACCTGACCATGGAGGTCAGGTCGAGGAGAGTCATGAGAAGGGTGAACATGACACCATTCTTATAGAGCTATATATTAGTAAGTTTCTCACTAACAATTTATGCTTGTCTTGCTAATGAGTTCTGTTTTGTGTTAATTAGATAATTTGGACAGTGAATATTAGCACTTGGATTAACAATAAAGTTTTGCTGTGTTTTAATTAACTTTAAATGTTTTTAATTAGACTAACAACATTATTTGACTTTCTGTCTTATATGTAATCCCACAATAATCTGTTAAGTACAAAGAAAAAAAATTTATACTTAAAAAAACCCAGTAAACATTTTATTTAAAAAAAAATCCTCACATCTGTTAACACAGCAGAGTAAGCTTTTGTTTTGTTTTACAGAGCAGTGGCTATGATACATAAAAGGCAAATGTTTCATGCATTGCTCTCATTGGGAATCAAAGTTTAACTTAGTCAAAATATATATTTCATATCAGTTGGTTACACCTCATGATAACAGTCTTAGAACTTACTATAAATTGTGACTTCATGTACCTGAGAAGCAAAGACATTTTGTCTGTGTCATACATGGAGAGCAAGGCAGAAATACTGATTAAACTTAGAATTGCCTATTTTCTGGTCCATTGCCCTAATCACAAGATCATTTTTCTATGTTCAACTTTGGATAACAAAGAAGACATAATATGGATTTTTCAAGCTTCATTTCCAATGACTTGTCTGCAGCCAGGGTGCAGTTTGATTTTGTGTCTTGAACAACATTCTTTATTTCAATTTGTTTTGAAGTTAATGGATCTTTTGTATGCAGTGAGTAATTTTTTTTTAAACTCTATAGATTATTCAGAATCTCATCAGCAATTAATAGACACATTCAGTTGTTCACATTATACTTTCTTTTTCTTTGGTTTGGTAAGTACTCATAATCAAAGTATTTCAAATCTGCTTTTTCAAGTTCAAAATTGACTTTGAATGGTGAACAACAACATTAGGTCAAAACCAAACAAGATGAACATTTTGGACAATGAATTATTAGATGAAATACTTGTAGAAACTGAATCACCAGTTTTGCTTGGAATACTTTCAACGATTCACATGTGCATAATCATTAAGTTTTATGGATGTAATGTCCTCCTAGATCTTTACCTTTAAAAATCAGCTGTGTGTAGTAGTTAAATCAATGCATAGCAATACACACTGCCAAAACCATCCAATGAAGTGCCTGCGAGTATGAACAGAATTGCTCCTTTCCCAAGTGCCACAGAGATTTCATGCACTCAGCAGTTATCCCTCTCAGGTATCAGAAGAAATGTAATTATTGTCAGCAAGTGTCACAGCTGAAATATTTACGAGTAATTACACCAGATTTTGAAATTCCCTTTCACATCAAAAATTAGAAAAAATTCACATTCTATGAATATAATATGAAAAATAAACCCAACTCTACATCAGAACTGCTTTCACAGTCTTACCTGTCTTATTAGCTCTAGAGGTCTTACACGATGTATCAGTCAAAATCTTTAGACTCCTTGAGACATAGTTCAAGTAATATTTTAAAACAAAATCAAAAACCACATCAATACATAAGTCTTTAGGTACCATTGGTCTTCAAACTGTGGAAGTTTGAAGATTAGCTTTCTAAAAAACTTTCTCTGTAGAATATACTAATTACTGTAAAAGTACATAACTGCAAAATGGTTACTATATAAAAAAATAAGATGCTTATATCAATAACAGATGTCTTAAATTACAGATAAAAGTATCTATTTATAAATACAATGATAACAGCCTTTTGAACTTCTTCCAGCTCTCATGACTCAGACTATACTGAACAAGCTTTTTGTCTAGTTTAATATTCAGTATTATTCAGCAGTAAGAAACATTATGTCATGTCCAAAACAGTATTTTTTTGCATGTTCTTTATTTTTAAAATACTTTACCACTGGTCTCAAGAGAATCACTTTCTCTAATGTTAAGGCTGTATGTACAAAAGAAATCATATAAGTAAGAAAAAATTGCTCTGACAGATCACTTTTAGCCCATCCATTTATATTAATCACAATTGTTTTGTGGAAAATGCGTGCAAATTTATCACCATAAATTGTTTCTGAAAAACTATAATTCATCTTTTCCCCTTTTAAAAGTTATTACTGATAGCTAGAGGGGAATAACAGAATATCTAAGTTCATCTTTGAACATGTAACAAGGAAGTAAATATGAGCTTCTTGGTTTATCACTGACAAAGGCCAATTTAAATAACTTGCAAACACTTAAGAATCAATCTAATGAGATTTGAGCAATGATTACTTTGAAGTTACATGCAAGTTATTGCCTTGGCTGTTAGATGTCATTTATGCTTATGAGGTACTCCATCTTGCTCCAAGATTATTTTGCCTGTGCTTCTCATAAAAAGACTTGTATCGATATTTGTCTTTAGGCTTCAATTGTTTTGTTTATGGCTTAAGGTATAATATTAAAGCTCTTCATATTGACTAATCATCAGTTATTTATACAAAGTTTCAATTAAACTTTTTAAATGATAAATTACAACCCATAGTTAGCTTAGAAACATGTTGATCCAGTAGTGGTGTGGTCAATATCAATTATACAAAGATAATTAAAAATGGTTTTTAATAATAAAATGGGTGAGTTTTTCTAGTTTTTACTCTCACTTGACTTCATGTTCAGATGACTGCTTAGAACATCTCACCCTCTTCTTTTCCTTTCTTTTGGAGTTTTGAGTGCTGAAGAACCCCTAGCTGAGAAGTTCTTACATGTGCTGTCCAAAAATGCTACAGAAGCAGTGCTGAATTTATTGGATCAAGTCAGATGGTGATGAAAAACCAGGAAGGTGCCCATGGAGAGGCAGCACTGTCTTAGATCATGAAACACCTTCAACCTCGGTGAGTGCATTTTTTAACGTGGGTCAATATGAAATCATGATTTCATATCCTTTTTTGCTTTGTAAAAGTAATTAATCTCTGCCTCGTGTTATTATTCATTTTATTACTAATCAAGTAAATGGACCTGTCTCTCTTTTGGTCTTTTTCTGACATCCCCTCCAATTTTTTTCCAGGTTAGCAGAGTAATCAGGAACACAGCATATCAGAAGCCACAAGGTGAATGTACAGAATAATACGTGTTTTCACTCTCTCGTTCAGCACATTACATTGAGGAAATGCACTCATTAAGGTATCAGTTATGGCATTAACTCTCTCTTAAGTGATGGCAATAAATCTAGTAGCCACCAAAGTGCCTACAAAATTAATTTCAAGAAAAATACCCAACAAATCCCAGTAACTGTTTTAGAGGCATCGTCTAGGGACAAAGAGCATAAAATTGAAATTTTTATGGCTTTAACATAATGTACAAATAGGTTTATGTGGGGAATACTGTATTTCCAGTGGTAACATAGCAAATGCTGCCAACCTGCATTCCAATCCCAGCTCATTTGTAGGCCCAAGCAGTCAGCTACTAAATGCCACTGATCTCTACATGAAAATTCAGCCCTGAACAGTTTAAATTTGGCAACTCCAACTTTCTGCTTTCCTGACATATGTCATATTTTCTTTAATCAATCACAAAACAATACATAGTGGACCTTCCTATAAAGCAGAAATAATGTCTCATTTTCTCAGGGGCTGGAAATGGTATTGCTTCTAATGAGGATGAGCACAGATGAGTGAATGGTATCAGAGATTCATAGCTACTGCTGTCATTGACACTCATGGAACACAAGTCATGATTCAGCTGTCAAGTCCTACGATTCCTAAACTTTCATCCACAGTTTGGGGTAATATTACAGGTAGCATAATTAATCAAAAATTCCTAGCTCCAAGTCATTCTTTAATGACATATTGGAGTAGTCATGCAATTTCTCTTAAGCGACACAGCTAAATGCTATAAACACACTGAGTGTGAAAAAAATTATCTGAAATGTCACTTTGCACACACAGGTGTTAGATCTCATTTAGATTCTTCTTCTGTCTAACACAGATAAAGCACATCTGGCAGTTAATATTTTGTTTGAGAAAGTCTTGCTGAGCCTCATCACAGCAAAGTGTGTCCAATTTTCTCTCCCTGCACGAGGCATGGAGTAACATTGTGCATCAAAACTTACCACGTTTTTTTCAGCTCATGAGTTTATCCTTTTTCAACTGCTGCTGTGTTTGAAATACAAATGGTTTAACAGCACAGTAGACAGGTGTTTGAAAGGTATTGCCAGCACTGGAAGGAAGCATATTTTCGTTTTCAAACTGCAAACTAAAGTGTTTAGTTTTTCCTTGCATGTAACCACAGAAACCACTATAAACAGGCAAACACCTTCTAGAGACATACATAATCCCATTTCTGTGGATCATGGGAGCAATGCCATCCTTGTCTTGTTGCAACTGGCCTTCCAACCCATCCAGAAAGTAAAACCAAAAATTACCTGGGACTGAAATAAGAATTTTGAGTCAAGAAAAATCTTTCAGCACTGACCACAGCAGAAACTACAACTCCAAGAGAAAACATAATCCTCTTCTAAATTATGTTTATAGAGCTGAAAGGACAACATTATCATGCTGATCTTTTATTCAAGATGTTAAGAGTGTTTATTATTTACTGACAGCTCTTTTAACTGCCATTTCCCCACTGCTGTGTCCCCTCTTTCCTTCCTCTGTTCTTTCCCTATATTACTGCTGTCCACAAATACATATAAACATATATGCAAAGAACATATGAAACAAAAACTTAAAGAAAGCTAAACATTTGATTTCTAAGGCTGTTTGTAAATTCAATCTGACTACAACTTTTCTGACCTTATGTAGCGTTTGTATCTTATCTGTTCACTTAACAGCAAACCAATGAGGGGCTTTTTACAAAGAAAAGGAATTGGAATTGAAACAAAATACTTTTACCATTATAAAAGTTCTGACCACATATATATCTAAAGTGGGAATCAATTATATGCCTGACACTTCATATACTATGACATTCCCTATGATGTTGTCAGCACAGAAGAGAAGAGGGATACTCCTCTTTGTCACAAAGCAGGCTGACAAAAAGTAAAAATCATTAAAAGTTTTGATGAAAAATCAGAATAAACTCTAATTACCTAGTTTCAAATTCTATTTCAAACTTGGAATTCACTTCAGCTTTTCCTAAAGTTTAAAATCAGAAATTCTCCCTTTTCCCTTGTATTGTTCCGTCAGTTTTTTTCATTTGCAATTACCCCTGCTTTCTGTTCTCCTGACTGATTTTTTTCCTAGGCCTCCCACAGATCTTTTCTGATTTTATGCCTCCATGTTTTAAATTTTATTTTTTCCCTGAGATTGAGGAATGCATTATGGCAGATGGAGTCAGTCAATGTGTTTTGGAACACAATGAGAAATTATTTATGGCAAATGAAAAAGTTTAAAGTGCATTGTCCCAGAAGATAAAAAATGCACATATATTTCTAAAATAAATTGCTGAGTAATCTGCAATAGGGTTTTTCATAAGCTTTTCTTCTTTTCAAAAAGAGAAGGAAAAAATTACCCAAGTTTTGTTGCTATTTCTAAATCTCTATTCACCAACTCTTTTTTATGAGATTCCAAAAGTCTTCACACTACACAAATTTTGCACACAGCCATTGTGGTTTAACCCCTGTAGGCAGCTCAGCACTGCACAGCTGCTTTCTTATTCCCCTGCAGTGGCATGAGGTAAAGAATTGGAAGAGTGAGAAAAAATGTGGGTTACATTAAATACCTTAGTAGGAAAAGCAAAAGCTTTTGCTTTGTATTCAAGGAAAGCAAGAAATTAATTCACTAATTCCCATAAACAGGAAATCAGGGCTACATCACATATCCTTTGGAAAGAAAAAAAAATATTATGGTATATATTGTGGTTGAACCAAAGTGATTCTTCAAATAGGACAAGAAAAAATGTATGGAATTGTGACTGCTTCTATAAGAAAAAGAGGAAAGAAAAAAGGTATAGTTTCGTGTTTTAATCTGTTCAGTTTCACTTGGGATATAAGACACTAGTAATTTTGTTTGCAATAAAGAGCAGAAGGGAACGCTGCTAATGTCAAAGTTGCTTAGATACATAGCCCTACTTAAATCAGTATGAATTAAGCTTCTAAAAACATTTGTAATCTGGGCCTATGGTGCTTGTACATCAAAATAATCAGGAGAGATTTAGTATGCATGGGTTTTTTTCCCTGAAGGTTGAGCAAGAATTGTGGTCAGCCAGCATTATAAATTACTCAAGATGAACGGATAAATAAGTTTCACAGATTTGAGCTTCTGTTGCAGACTGAGGCACTTGGACAGAAGGACAACCCTTCTGTACTGATCAGTGATCCTCACCTTTCCCAATGGCAACAGGCTTCTTATGGGATTTATTGTTTTATAACATTGCCATCTGTGCTGGTGTCATGTTGTGGATGGGTCTGAAAGCATAGATAGGAATTATGGTGACACTAATTTTTATATGCAATATTGCCTGGCTAATAGAATTTGGCCATACTCTCACCCTTCCACAGCTTCAACTGCTCTAAAAATAAAGGAATACCCATCACACTAACATACATTGACTTTATGGTTATGGACAATGAATTTTCTCAAAGGTAAGAAAGCAAGATCTGACAATTAAAGAAACAGAGGCTTTTCTTAAATGTCAGCTGTTTGCAGTTGGGGATTGGTTTTTGCTTGTTTGTTTCTTTTCCTTGTTATTTTGTCACCAATTTATTGTGTAATCCATTCAGGATTGGGAGGGACAATGACGACAATAAAATGTGGTGATTTTGACAGCTTGTGTTAGTAGAAAATGCAATTCTGGAATAATTTTGCACAATTCCATGTAGTTTAACTCTTTCTTTGATTAATCTGTGCTCTCTAACACTGAGGACAAGGTTTCAACAGCTCATGATCAACCCATCATTCCAAATTCCAGAAACACCACGGGAGAAGAAGCTAAATAGCACTTATTTTGTAATTGTATGTATTTGCATGAAATTTATTTCACCCGTGATGGCATTTTAAGAGAGATGGTGCTTAATTTTGATTCCCATGAGGAATCAGTGTGCTTTGTGACAATTCCAATTTGATACACAAACAAATGTAGAAAAAAGAGAAAGAAAAAGGGAAAGAAAAGGAACACTGAAAAGAACAGAGTGGAATTCTTACAGGAGAAGGTAAAACTGAAAGAAGAGAGTCAGAACTTGAAAAGGTTCCTGGTGGGGGAGGCAGGGGAAAACAAAAGGATAATCTATAAGGGAATAGTTTTAAAAACAGATCTTTAAAAAAGAAAAATTGAAAGTTATACATAAATCCTAGAGAAGTCAAGGACAGAAAGAAAAAATATAGTGACAGTACACTGTAGAAAGTCACAGTCTGAGTAGCACTCTAGACTCATGAGATAGTTCACAGCAGCAGGAATTTCTAACAATTTAACAATTTTCTGAACTGTAAATGTCGAATCTTCTCTTTAGTGTCATTTTTTTTTTACATTCACTCCATTCTCAGAGTGTTACTTTCCAACAATCTGAAGCAGGAGGAGAGCTTGGAAAAACATAGGTGTTCTAGGTTTCTTAACTACTCCAAATGACTTTGAAATTATAGAGCCATAGCAGTGCTGAAGGCAGAGAGATGAAGATTTCTTTGCTTCTTCAAAGCCATCTGCCATAGCCTGGGCTGCAGAACTGTTCCAGGTGGTGCACAACCTGGTAAATCCAGCCTCCGTCCAGTCGGATACACGAATGAGATGTTTATGCTAGGAGGCATTTCCAAGATTCTTTAGAGACAGCAATTCAGATGGCATGTTCTGCCTCACTGCTGTTGGAGAAGAGACTGAGGCCACCATAGCACAGCCTCTGTCTTCCCAGCCAGTGCTGCTCAGTTGTGCTCACTGGCACTTTAACACGGATTCAACTGTGGTCTGCAAGATGAACCTACATTTTATAAATGAGAAGTATTGAAAGTACTGCTCTTATCTTCACCCAAGAGTTAGAAAAGCTGTAACAAGACTGTGTGACTGGTTTGAAAGTATCTCAAGTGCTTAACAGTCAAATACAAAAAGTCTCCAAGAAAATCTATGATGGACATCCAAACAATGAGATTGCTGGTTGACCCATCAATGTGGGACACAAGTAGGAAAAAGGGAAGTCTTCCACGAAAGTGTAGCTAAAACATGGCATGTGACTCTTCATCTTAGAACTGAGCTTCTATGATATATTGCCTTCAGTGAAAAATGTAGCCTGCTAATATGGTGTGATCTGGAGTAGCTCTATAACAGAGTATTCTATGCCAGGTGGTCTAATACTATTATCATAAAACAGGAATAAATTATGGAGTGTTCTGAATTTTTGTTATTTTATTATAGTGGCACAAAAATTGAGCTATTCCCAGAATAATAAATGCAGAGTGCCAAGTAACATGTAAAATAAAGAAAATAGATGAAAAACAGGAAAATAAATCAAAAAAGAGGCCCAAAAAATTTGAAGGCAGAGGGGAACAAAGAAATTTTTTTATTCTCCAAGCAATTAGTCTCAGCTTTGATGTTGCTAAGTAACGTTTAGATTAGTACTTTTTCTATTATTGTATACTATGACAATGGATGAAAGAGCAATTATTGTGAGGTTTGGTATGTAGAAACACAGAATTAGAGAGAAAAAAATTATTTTGTATAGTAGTAGGGCCTTAAAAATGATTATGTGAATAACGATAAATTCATTAACAGATAAATTGTTCTGAAAAAGGTCACCAAAATGTTTTAAAATGCTTCTGGATTTAAGTCTTTGTAAGCTTTAGATTAATTTTGACTGGCAAAATTATTTATGCCTGTTGTCAACTACTTTTTGAGAAATAAGCAGCGGGGTTGGAACCCAACTCTATAACCTTTGCCCCATCTAAAAAAACATAGACTTTCAGGAGGCTTGAAACTACTGGCCTATGTCTTAGATCATGGACTACTGACAATATCCTTATGCATAGTATGGAACAAAACTGGACTTGTTTTCAGATTTCCAAAGTTTGCTACCAAGTTAATAGATTGAGTACAAAATTTACAACTACTGTTGTTCTCTTTCAAGTGATTTATAAGACTACTGAAAATAGAATCTGGTGCCAGTGTCAGATTAATCTCCTTCCAGGTATCTAAAGGTAATATCGATTGGTAAGACTAACTGTAAATCCACCCAAATAAAATCTTCAGGATACATATCACATATAAGAAACTTTAAGACCTTTCAAGGCCACATCTTCAGATGAAAGTTTACCCACCAGATTTTACTGTCACTTTTTACTCCAACTCTATTAAGTATTTCCAATTCCTTCCCACCATCCTTTTTTTTCTTTTTTGTGACTTCACACATAAAACCTCCAAAGACATCTATTAGCATGCAATTGCAAACAATCACTATCATTTTTAATTGTATTTTTTTTTTTTGCAAATGTAATTGTTAAGTTCTAAACACAAATTTCCAAATAAATAATGAAAAACAATCTGAAACCGCAACATACATTGCTTCCCATTATGGAAGCAAAACACATTCTTGAGAGAACTGTGTTACTTCTACCATTACTTCAGTATTGATAAATGCCAAAAAGTCTAAATAATTATGCAAGAAAAGCTATAGCCAAATAATTCTTTCAGTCAGATACTGCATTTAAGTTTTTAGAGTTAATTTCTGAAAAATTTTTTTTTACTAAAGTAGTGTCATTCTGAATTGAATCACAACATAAATTACGCCTTTTGTGAACTCTAAAACACAATGGACATAACTCTCAAGCGCTGCCAGCTGTCCTAAACAGACTGCAATTTAACACGCTTAGGTAGGCAGAAATTAAGTATCTAAATTAGCCAGTACCAGTATAGATTTTTTCAATTTAAGAGACTAAAAATAACAACAAAATCTATTTTGTTACACTGTAGCAAGTTCCCATATAAATACACAATTCCTGTATAATACACAAATAAGACTAAAGACATCATCAAACAACTAATATAAATCTAAATAGAAATATTTTTTAAAAATACCTCAAATAGATGGGCACATCTGCCACAATTTTGCCATTAAATAAAACCATTTTTCAAACATCTTCAATATCTGCTTCTTTTTGTATCCTTTCCTGCCTTTTCTTTTTGTTCGTTTGTTTCTGTTCTCTTTCTCTATATGCACATGCTAGCATTCAGGTTCAGGCAATACATAACCTTTTCCCCATATCCTGAAAAATTTTAAAGCAATCGTTGTAATCAACATAGTAGGATACTAGCTATAGTTTTCAGAATCTGAAGTCACACAGTCAAATCTCTACATATTCATGAGAACGATCTGCTAAGGCAATAACGTTTCAAGAAGGCATTTATTAGTTTCCTTAATGGTATTTTTCACCAACTAATTTTGTTTTTCCCTCTTGAATTGCTGTTGCCACCTTTGCCATATTACACACCTATTTAGATACCCAGACATTTATTTCTTCTTTTATTATTCTGCCACTTTAGACTATTCCACAACCTATACAGGGCCACAGATCTCATGGGTATGGCAGAGACATACTGGAACAACTCAGCACCATAGAGTGCTGCCACAGGCAGAGCATCAGGGATGGAGAGAGGTGATCCTTCCCCACTGCTCTGCCTGGGTGAGATTCATTAGTCATTTTATGTCCAGTTCTGTGCTCCCCAGGGCAACAAAGGCATACTGGAGAGCAAGGAATTGATAAATGTCTACTGAGGGGTGGTAAAGGAAAAAGAGAAAGACTCTTCTCAGGGACTCCTAGACACAGGACAAGAGGCAATGGGCATAAACTGGAATTCCAGAAACTCTGTTTAAACATTTGAAGAAAAACAAACTTATGTGAGGGTGGGTGATAAAACACTGGAACTGGTTGCCCAGGGAAGTTGTAAAGCCTCCCTCTCTGGAGATATTCAAAAGCCATTGTTTGAGCAGGACCCAGACAAATTGCTCCATGTGCCCTTGCTTTGGGCATGGAGATTGGATGAGTTTTCAGGCATTGCTTCTTACCTCAACTGTTTTGCCATTCTATGGTATTTACTTCAGACAAATAACCACAGAACAAATTTCAAATACTATTATGGAAAACAGTCTGACACCTTGGCAAGTCTCAGATTCATCTATTTCCATGTTGGACTGCATCATCTGGATTCAATTTGAATGGCTGTTAAACCAGAAGATATGTCAGTACTCTTTAAACAAAGTGTGCAAGCAGCCCATTCCCAAACATTATGTCAATAACTTGTTATAGAATTAAAGAACATGCAGTTACTGCGCTTTTTAACAACACAGAATGACTATTGTTCAGGAAAGGGCATGGCACCTAAATGGCAGCTGCCTCCTTCTCAGCCAGCTTTCACAAAAAGTTGTTTCTAATCCACTATTAAGTAAAAAGACTTTTAAATTTAGATGAACATGCTTTTAAGGGCAACAGTTTCTGACTTTTTTATGCTTCACATTCTCAAGTGAATGAAGCTCTTATATTCACAAACAAAACCAAAATTGCTTGAGAAGTCTTTAGATTCAGGGACAGAAGAGTCTTTAGATTCAGGTGCAACCGTGTCTCAATATTAGCAAACATAGCCAACATACTGTTCTGCATCGTCTGATATTTGCCTCCTCTTTCCTGCTACATTTCCCTTTCTACCAGACTCAGACAACATTTATTTTTAACAACATCTTACTATAGGCCTCAACACAATAATTATACTCTGCTATCTAATTGTATGTGTGATAAAAATAAATCCTATGATCCTAATCATTTAGGTTGGGAAACAGCTTTGAGATCATTGAGTTAAACTGTAAAGCTACCATTGCCAAATCCACCATTAAAGCTTGTCTCTAAGTGCCTCATCTAAACATCTTTACAATATCTCCAGGGATAGTTTTTCAATGTGTTTCAATTACTTTTCAGAGGAATAAAAAATTATTTTTAAAATTTATCTTGGCAAGATAAATAAATAAGAAAAATTGTCTAAATATTTGTCAGCCATACAGAGGCATATTCATTTATTCTAGGCTTTGTGCAGCTGGAACAGTTAAATAGATTACATATATCACCATGACATAGATCAGACATAGTAATCTGAAAAATAACATCAGCTTGCATCATCAATCAGAAGAGGGATGTTCCCACATATTTCTAAGCTCTTTTGAAAAATTCAGTTCACAGAACTTGTAGTTCTGAGTTAAATTTCAATAACCTATAAAAACAAAGCAAATGAAAACTCCAACCACTCACAAACAAGAAAACTCATCTATGAAGATTTCAAATGTCTTGGTAAGCAATAAAAAAAAAAGGGCACTGCATAATACCAAGGTGCACGCACTTACATTTTTTTTGTGAATATTTTCCATAAACAAAGTAGGCACCTACTTTTAAACTTTTTGCAGAAAGTAAAATGCTTTCTCTCAAACAGGTAAACATTTCTTCTGAAATCCATTTGGTGAAATATAATATTTCTAGACTATGTCAGCATTGAAACAAGAGGTTCTAGTATGATTTATTACTAAACTGTTGGGTAAAAACAAGAGTTTTAATTTTAATAATTTCTTTTTTATGGCATAGCAGACTGATATTTGTTCTACAAGCTGTGAGATTTTGTGGACACGATTGTAACTCATGATAAACAAATTATACTGCCTAGAAAATACAGAAAGCTGCATTTTTTTTTCACTAGAATAAAACAGCATTTAAAGGATCTTCTATGACAAGTAAGGAGATTTTTGAGGTAAGACCATATAACAGTACACTTTCTCATGCATAATCTTAATAATTAACAAAAAGTATTGTCAGGTTCAGAAGTTTACCCTTCTCCATTGAAATTTTCCCACATTTTCTTTTGCATACCTTAATCTTAGAAACAAGCCAGCCAAATAACCCATTCTGGAATGCCATAAGAAGCTGTTTCATATTGAGTTTCAAGTAGGCTGCCAGCATATGAGGTGACACAGTAAGTCTAAGCCTTGACAGCTAAACATAGAAAAGTAATGTTTATGAAATATTTAAGGTCATCACACAATTGCAAGACTATACTGTCACATCTCCAAAGCATACAACATTCAGACTGGAAAATAGCATTGCTGTCTTCAATTCTAATCTCATTGCACTGAGGCCAAACACATTTTTCTTGTTTCTTCAACATGTGGAATTAGTCATCCATCTCTGCCAGTTCCTACAGCTAGCAATGTTTAGCCTAATTCATTACATATCAGAGTCTACTAGACAACAGAAAGGAAATATCCCACACTTTATCACCTTTATCCATCCACTCCACTCCTTTGCACCCTCTACTCAGCACTAGCACACCACAATGCAAGTCCCCCAGGCACCCTTTTCTTCAACCAGTGGTCAAACATCCACTGTTTTTCCCAACTTCACATCCAGACTCATTCCACAGGCCCAGTATATTTTTTCCAAAGTTTATGACTGGCTTTGCAGGCACTTGGAGCCCACCACTCTACTCCAGCCCTGTGAGTGATTGCTCTGGGACTTGCTGCTGGTTGTTAACACGAGGCTGTCCATCAGGAGACCATGAGTGTTCCTGCCAGGGCACTCATTGGAACACCCTGCCACGCAGGAGAACAGAGCAGTTTCATGTGCCCATCTGTCCCATGCTGTGCAAAACCACAGTGGTGTTGGCAGAGGAATTTAATGATTTAAAAGTAGTGCTAAACAGTTTGAATATCATTAGCAGTTTCAAGAAAAGTAATCAGTGGTTTGAAGAGAAGTAAACATATTTAATGGCCCTATGACGTTTCCCACTGCAATCAATGTCATTGCTTCCAGAAAAGAGGTCTATTAAAATCATTGAAAAACATCTTTCTGTCTGAGCCAATCCTGCTTTTCTTTGGGAACAGCTGGGTTTTGGGGGGCTTTTGTATTTTCCTGGCTTTATTTATTTTTTCTTTGTCATTAAAGATATTTATTTGAAGAAATAAGAAAGGGAAACTCTTTTAAAAAGAAATAGTTTAAAAAATCTTACACCAAAAAAATGAAAATAATTATGTAGGTCTTGTAAGATTTTAACATTGGCCATAATAGAAAATAAACAAAATCTTGTGTACACAAGGTGTCACTCTAACAGCTTCTATGATGACATTGTCTCCTTCTCCTGGCCCATCCTTTTCTTTATCATGACATTATCACTCTTCAGACACTATAAGGCTGCTTTCCTCCTTTGAAAAAACAAAACCAAAACAAAATAAGGTTACACAAAAACCCCCACAAACCACCTCACCCTCAATCCCCCAAAAAACTGAGACAAAAAAGCTGCCATAAATTAGACTTGAAGTCAGTTAGATCAGGACTTTGCCACTGCCCCCAAAAAGTGGACGCCTGGGATGAAGAATGGGATAATACTTTGAGTACTGTCTCATCCTTCGTCTATTTCTAAACTCAGCTTGGTTTGTAGCTGTCTAGCATGCTCAGGGAATGCATTCTCTAGCAGTTACCCAGCCTCCTCTTGAAGTGAATGCAAAGTTCCCATCCACAAAAAACTGACAAGGAATTTCATAAATGAGATCTGTTGCAGGAGAAATGGCTGCATTACTTCTTTTGAACATGCCACCTGTTAGCTTAACTTGATTTCTCAAGATGTTTTTTGTATAGAAGAGAATATTAGTTTTTCCCTAACTTTCCTCTCTAGCCTAGCTCTGTGTTCCTTTTCACTTTATTTCCCGCTCATCTATTTCTGAAAGTTGTTCTTTGCACAAAGGTTGTTCCAATGCCTTTTTTTTCATCCTTCTCTGAACTGCTGTCCATTCCACCACTTCCACTTTGAGGTGAGGGATGGAAACTATAGAAGTGGCTAAATTCTTCTCTTCCTTTTTTTTCTTCTAAAAACAATTTTTTTTTATTTTGTTCCCCCATAACTGCTGAGTTTATGTCTGTTAGTAAATGAAATTATATCAGCATCCAGAGAGCTTTAGCTTAAGTGGTAATGGTCTTCTGTGCACTCATGGACAGACAAGTTTCCTAATATTTTTTGTTTTTTGTTTTTAAATCAGTGCTGCTAAAATACACACTCCCTGCTTTTTTCTAAGTTTTTCATCTCAGTTTGTTCTCTCATCTTTACTGCTCGTGTATTTCCTTGCCTTTCCTTAGAGTGAGCTGAAAGAACATCAGCCAAGTACCATCTGGCAATAAAATGAACTCAATTAAATTATTTGCTCTGTTCTTACCAAAGTACTACAGAGATACAGACTCAAGTTTTTACCTTTTATAATCCTCTGTAAGATAGGTATCTGCTGATTTGCAACACAGTTGGCAAAAGTACTGACGGCGTTTTGAATGAACTGGCCAGGGTTTTTGCAAGTGGCATAGCAAGAAACTGAATATACATCACCCACTTGTAAAAGCAAGCTAAGAGCTCATGACGGCAGCCAGAAGCAGGAATAAAAGCAGGAACTCCCATGGCTAGGGAGAGCTATTTCTATTTTGATGCATAAAAAAAAGTTATTTATTTGACAATTTTGTACACCCCTGTGGGCTGCAAAATCCTGCAAGTGCCTCCATGAGTGTGGGAGAGATGTGAATACACATCAGCAAATATGCTGAACAAGGAATACATTTCAAGTGAGACTATACACCATTCAATGTGCCGAAGAGAGCTTCATGTGGGAGCAGATCTGAATGAGTGGCCAAAACCCCCGTCCCCTCAACAGAACTGAGCCAAGAAGTCCAGTAGAGTAATACAAATTCTGTTTCTTAGATATCTTGTTGCAAAGAGACTTCTGTCTTTGGATGATGTTTTTGTACATTTTATGCAAAACACATCCCAGTTCTGTCAGTGCTCAGCTAGCTTATAGATGACCTCAAGCCCTCCAAACTTCTGGCAAAAGTACATTTCATGCAAACAGAGGCTATAACTGTCAGGATTACACAGTCATGTAAGAAAAAAAAAATAAAAGCAAAAGTGTTCAGGACTGGTTTCTATTCCTGCCTAGGAGTCAAAAAAGTGAGAAACTGTGGCTAAAACCACTACAGTGTCAAAAAATACGTGAAAACCATGGCACTCAAGTTATGGGAAAAAACCTTGAAAAGTAATTGGAGGTGTCTACTGGTTTCATCTGGAAAAGAAATAATTTTCTTCATTGAACTTTGTATGGTGCTATGTTTTGTAGTTGTGACCAAAACAGTGTTGATAACACAAGGCTGCTTCAGAAAAGGTTCAATTTATGACAACATTTATTACTAAAAAGCAAGCCAAGTGGTACTGATTTTATCCATGTCACTTTTATGTGTACAGCTGTACTAATTTTGGCACTCATAAACTTACTTTTCATCAAGTAACTTTTATGGGTTTACATTTTGGATTTGTGACCAAAATAGAGTTGATACTTCAAGGATATTTCAGCTATTGCTGAGTGGTGCTGAAAGAGAATTGAGGAATTTTCTGCTTCTTCTGCCACACCGCTGGGGAAGGGGCTGGGGGTGCAGAAAAAATTGGGAGAGGATGTGGCCAGAACAGTTGACCCTGACTGATTAAAGGGATATCCCACACCATATAACATTTTTGTTCAGCAATAAAAGCTGGGGGAAGGAGGAAGAGGGATGTTCAGGTCTAAGGTGAATGTATTCTCAAGCAACAATTACATTGGCTGGAGCCTGGCTTTTCTGGGCTGCTCATGACTGGACACCTGCATGCCCATAAGAAATAGTTAACTAACAGGATGTGCAGCTTTTGCTTTCCATATTGGACTGCCTTTATCTCTACCCATGAGTTTTCTAGCTTTTACTCTTCTGATTACCTTCCATATCACAATGCTGGGGAGTGATCAGGAAGCTGTGTGGAGCATAGCTACCTACTGAGGTTAAACCATGACAGAAGTATCATAATCTTTTATTGACTTATATTATCTCACATTTTAAAGTCATAAAAATATATAAATTAGCTGAAGTACTCAATTTTTAAGAATCCATGTAAAATTATTAGTACTTCATAATAATTAAGTAGATAATTAAACAAATTTAAATTAATATATGTTGGAAGTATAGAAGCTGAAATTAAAATCAAACTAAAAGATTGCTTTCAAATCCAGTTTCAGGGAGATAGAAAATTTTCCAAAATACTTGGATCTTTTAATATAATGATGTTTCATCAAAATTTCCAGATCCCTATAACTGTCTTTTGAATAAAAAACAATAATAAAAATACCCACTCCAAGTGTTTTTAGAGTAATTTAAGCTATCATACCCGTAATTTAAGCTATCATACTCATCATACTAAGGATTTTGGGGAAAGCATTCAAGTCCTTCTACACACTAGATTCCCTAATGAACTCACAAAGTCAACATGTATACAGACAGCAATTCAGCCAGTAAGATAATCTTCAATACTCCCTGAGCTATGCTGGCCCTTTTTTCTAAAACTATTCTTGCCCAGACAAACTCTATTCAAAGAATTTAGTTGAAGTAGATCGGACAAACTCACTATCAGTGATCCTTCTGAGCCTAAACTTATTCCCAGAAAGAGAGAGCACTACTTCAACCTTTTATTTACATATATATATTTATGTATATGTATATGTATATGTATATGTATATGTATATGTATATGTATATGTATATGTATATTACATTTTCATAACACTGAAAGACTATGTTCTGGATCAGATTTCAAAAGCAAACAGTGGATTATTTTTCTGGGGCTTTTTTCCCCAAAGAGTTTACAAATGTGCATTTTATTGCCATATTAAAGCATCGCTGTATTAAATGGGACAAGCCATTACAAAGACTAAACACAATTTCAAAGTTCCCTTCGTGACTCAAACCTTTCTATATTTTTAAGAATTATTATGCTGTAGACAGGAGGCATCAACCCTCCAAAGTGTTAGACCTGAACAAGACTCCAGACCACTGTGCAGTGATGGTACATGCCAGCAGTAGCAAATTAAGGTTGACATTATTTGTTACCTTAGGAAAGTTCAAACTCCAGCTGCCATCATGCTTTTCCTCTAACAATCCTTACTGGAAAGATATTCAGGCCAAAAATGAGATGGAAGAAGTGCGAATGATGGACTAAATTTAGGTTCTCATGTCTCAGTTAATTCCTCTTGTTTTTTAATCATCTCTTCTGCCTTGAGAAAAGCAGACACTGTCCCTTTCCACTGAGGTCAGTAGTAGTTTTACACACATAGCACTTGGCCCCAGAGATCATTACTCAATTAAGGTACAAAATACAAGTGCTGTGATGGTGTTCATTAATCCAAGGGATGAGAGTAGGTCAGTGTTTAAACTAACACAGTGATAACAATGGGTTTTGTAGTCATGTCAGTACAGCATATTTAAACCTCAGGGAAGGACTGTCATGGTCTACTTGTCCAACCGCGAGAGCTGGGCTCCTCGAGCTATGTTTTGAGTAACTGTCACAGGAGAGCAAAAGCTGCTTCTTCAGAGCCTCAGGCTCCCAGACTGTTTAGTCTATCATGATGTTTAAAACTCTGAGGAGGTATTTTTTTATGTGAAACACTTTTTTAAAGTTATGCCTACATGTTTTTTGCATAAATAGAGTTCAATTTTTATTTTCGTGTCAGCAAAATGTGTTGCTGAATCACGTATTTCAAACAACACTTCAACTATCTAAAGGGAAAACAAAAATCACAAAATATGATGCATATAAAGGTAATCATGTTTTATGTTTGACATGAAAAAAATGGATGCTTCATGCCTGGAAATGTACAAGGTCATGTTGGATGCAGCTTTGAGCAGCCTGGTCTAGTGCAAGATGTCCCTGGCCATGGCAGGTGGACTAGAACTACACGGTTTTTAGGGTTCCTTTCAACCCAAAATGTTCTATGATCCTATAATAATGATATATATAATTTAAGTTGCTAAACATAAATTAATCTGATTTATCAATTTTCATATAGTCTTTTATATCAAGCCATCTCTAAAATATTTACCTTCAGTAACAGAAAAAAATGTTGAAAATATTGCACTATCTAGTAAGATTTGTGTTGAATACTCATTTCAAAGCCAGTGTTTTGATCCACAGGGTAAATTAAAATATACATGTATTTAATGATAAAAAATGAAATTAATTACCCTGTGCACAAAGGCTCGAGATTGGATTCTTTCTAGAAATGCAGTAAGACCTTAGACAGTGAAACCCAGAAGCAAGATCTGAAACTGTTGCTTTGCCTCTTAGTGTTTGGTTTGCAACCAGGAGCTGCCTTTTAATGCATGATGCCAGAGGCTCGTCCTTCTGGCCTTCCAATGTTCCTGTTCTTCAGACAGCAATCAGGCAGAGATAGAAGGACAACAGAAAAACTTAAACAATCAGCATTCATTCCAGGGCAGAACTCAAATTTGGCAGCTTTTGAAAACAGAGAATTGAAATAAAAAAATGACAAGTACTTAAATCAGAGCATATTACTTTACAGCAAACCAATCCTTTTCTGCTTCTCAGAAGGCATTTGCATCCCTTTCCTCTTAATAATTATTACCATACCTTTTGGTGAAAGCAATAATATTTTGAGCAAAAAATTCAACATTTAAATAAATAAACAAAACTACCAAGTGTATAATCTTCAGTGTTCTGGCTTCTCTAGACAGCCACTGAGATGTTTTCATAAGCATAGTCTTTGACCAAGGGATGAAACATAGCTGCTCAAATGTTACTGGAAATGGCCAAGGCAAGTTAGGAAGTGCTGTTCCAGCCCAAGCAGTTGCAACCTGACAATATGTAGGACTTTGCTATATAGACAGGCAAAGCATGAAAATATATCAGGTGTAAGTCACATGGGTCAGAAGGCAGCATAAACACATAAACAAGAAATATAACTAAAAAGTAAAAAAACTCTGGGTAAAAAAGTAATGAAGTAACAAGGTGCCAAACAAGACAAAAACTGTCGAAGAGTAGTGTGCCACACAAAATCATTTGCTTTTGGTAAATCTGAGTTGGTTCTGTTCTTAATCAATAAATCAATGAGCTACAGGGATGTTTAGAAAAATCAAAGCGGCAAATTCTGGGACAGAAAATAGCTCAATGGCTAAAAAAGTTACAAATGAGAGATAAAAATAGTTGAGGCAGAAAAAGCAGCAAACTTGATGCATTCTTTAATACCTACAGATCTTTTATTTTAGACAGAGATTTTGAACTTACATCTGAAATGCAGCAAAAGACTGAAAAGTCAGTACATTTTTAAACTCCATACATACACATGATTCAGATAAGTAATGTAATAGAAATAAAGCAAACTGGAGTTCTAGAGTAAGATGTAAAACTTCTGTTAGTCCAAACCCAGACTCTGCAGGACATTTAACTTTTATGTACATAATTCTTTCACTGGATTTTCTTTACTTCAGAAAGTACAAAATATGAAAGATTGAAGGTAAAATGGATAGCTCTTTCAGAGCACTTCCAGATCATTCAGGAACAAACTGAACCACTTGTTGATGCTATGAAACTGGTACATCTGAAGGCTGTGCTGCCATTCAGTGGGACCTTGACAGGCTGGAGAGTTAGGCATTCTGTTGCATTGGTATGGTACCAGGGTACAGTTTCCCTTCCTGATGGGGACAATACATCATCGTATTTAATACCTCACTGTCGTCATTATATAACTTCAAACTGGCTTATGTGTAACTGCCTTAGAAGAAGCTCTACAAAGCACATTAAAGCTTGTTTTCCCATCTGCAGAATAACATATTTTTTCAACTCTTTGTCCTTGCACATACCCCTCAGAGTGCTACAAGTCAGATTTTCAAGAGTAAAATTTACTTTTCCTCTGGTTTGAGTGGATACACACAGTGGTATATCTCATTGTAAAGATTGGCACTGTGAGCACAAGACAATGATTGGCCTCCCAATGGTAATTTCAAAATCAAGCACTCCCATGCCCTGCTTAATTTCTTCCCTGACCTCCCAAGAAAATTATCCTTATTTGGAAAGAGCTCTCTCCCCCACTACCATCACTATTTTCTATGTCAACCTCTATCAACACCTATAATTATCTCTGTCCTAGACTGATAACTCTAAAAACATACACTTTAGTCTCTTTTGTTTTATTATTTTAAAACTGTATAAGTTTAAGAGATATAAATTGTCTGTTTGGTTCAAGAGAATAGTCTCTTTTTTAAAAAAAAGAAGCAATGAGATGTGTGGTCCAGAGACACCTAATATCCACTTACAGGAGTTAGACACCAATAAAAAGAATTTCATCCTTTATTACAGATTTCCACCCACCATTACTTAAAATGTATAATTTCACTATGAAGCCTGGAACTATAAATAAATGCAGAAATGAAAACACTTTAGCAACTGATAAAATAAGATCATCTTATTGACAAAAGGAGAGCAGTGGGATTACATGAAATTTAATAAGCTTTAACAGGCTTCTTAACAGGTTTCACAAGGCTGCAATATTCACTGAAACTCAAGAAAATTAAATTATTATTTTTATATAGGTAAAATAAATATCATTCTGCAGGAAGATATAGAAGAGTCAAGAAAAAATATTAGAAATTCATTTTTACCAACATTCACTAAGAGAAAATATACAAAGAAAAATCAATGCAAAAGAACATGAGAAAAAATATAAACACGTCTTGTGGAACTGTTTAAGACTATGTAAAGCCATTATTTTGGACAACTAAGCCTAC
Organism: Rhabdornis inornatus; assembly: GCA_013397075.1. NCBI lineage: Eukaryota > Metazoa > Chordata > Aves > Passeriformes > Rhabdornithidae > Rhabdornis > Rhabdornis inornatus. Next base: position 587,487 of record VWZS01004758.1, on the reverse strand, counting down.
AAAATAGCAAAAAATCTTCACCAAATCCCAATACAAAACTAACAAAATCTGTCGCTCTACAAATATCTTATCTGGAAAAATTATTTTAAAACAAAAGAAAGTTCAAGTGCTAAAGCCTGAAAATATAGATTAATCAAATGCATCACATCAGACAAGGTCTGGAAATCCTAACACTTTTTTCCCCCAATTTTACCCTCACAGCAGTGACTCAGCATCTTATCTAACCACCTTTTAAGCAGCTAAGAAAAAAATGTCAAATAAACAAGTTAGCCACCCCGTAAAAAAAAAAGAAAACACCCCAACTGACTCCAGAAAGTAGATAATTTTATCACATTCCTTAGAAATTTATGCTACTATTACCAGAATCAATCAAACAAACAAACAAACCTATAACTGAAGGTAGAAGTTGTTTTTCTCTGGAATCAGTAATACTTAAGTTCATTCAAATTCAATTTAACCATACTCTTCAAGGTTTTTTTCAATGTTTATTAGAGTATTCAAATGGTCTTATAAATGTCCTAACCACATGCATAGCTGTTCTTTATACTGCATAAAATATTTAAACAAAGTGCATGTTTAAACAGAGAAAACATTTTTTAATTAGTAGAGAGACTGAGAAATTAATTAGTAGAATGGCCATGATGAGTGGAACTTTTTACAGAACTCTGGAAATAAAATTTTTCTTCTGTTTCTCCTAAAACTGACTTCAGTGGCCCAAAAACTCTCCTCTGTCTTATCATTTTGAGGACATGTTGGAAAGAAACAAAAATTAACAAGCTCAGAAATGTCATTTATTGTAGGAAACTTTTAGCTATACTTGTTACACATAAAAATAATGCAGCATGAATTGTTCTATTGCTCAAGTGATAGGATACTAATTACCTGAGATTCAGCCTCTAATAAGACATTCATGCTGTTTTGAATGAGTGGGAAAATATGTACAATAGACACAGCAAAAAGCTCTGTCTATGAAAATTATTGGCAATTAGCTTAGAGCAGAAGTGTTCTGCAAAAACATAATTGGTCCTGAAAAATAGTGATCAGTGGAGGATGTGAAGTATTTACAAAACAAAGCTTTCCAGCCTTTATTTCCAATAATGTTGAAGAAATGGATGTATGTAGAGTATATGTATATGGAAATTTTCTATACAGAGAAATTCAGATCATTTGCAGATGAGTTAAACAGGAATTATTTGAATTTGCATAATCTCAATGAATTCTGCTTTTATAATCTAATGACTAAGTCAATGAAACTATAGATGGTTTAATTTCACTGTAGTTATGTCGATAATTTAAGACCTAGAAGGACAATGCAGATTACAAAAAAATGTGAGGGCATCTCTCTGTTGTAGACTTATTTCCATAATAATTCTCTATGACACTGACCATTAGGAGATCAAGTTGTGATCTCAATTTTACTTATTTTCACCAGGTTCTGCAAGCAAGTACTAGCTTGTACAGAAGTTACTAACAAGTACAGAAGACCAAAAAACATGTCTCCATCTACAATAAATTTTGGAAGCACAAAGCATTAATAAAGTGTGGAAAAGAAGACAGAGCAGCAATGATGTTGGAGTGAGACTTAAGCAGTTGGCAGGTTATACCCCAAAAAATACTCAAAGAAGGTCTTGTCCTCACATATGAAGGCCTGGGAACTTAGATGTCCTGTTGTGTCACCTAATCTAGAAAGTTCATGTTAATTATGTTTCAGGTGGTACCATAACCAGTGCAAACAGACAAAGTAAGGATGAGTGTGCCAAGAACAGCCCTGCCATTGCACAGAGCCACACAATCACTAGGACTAAGCATCATGACTTTATCTAGTAGAGAATAGTTTGCCCTTAATTTTTTTCATATATACTCCCTAATACTGCTCTCAGAGAAATTAAAATGTACCCTCACAACCAATAAAGGCTAACATTAAGTTTAAGTCAGGAGTAACAACTGAGGACCTCATGGTGAATAGCCATGGTTTTTACTACAGAGGCCATATGGTCCCTTTGGATATATTTGTAGCCAAAAACAGGTTGGTGCCCAAAAAGGAAAAAAACTAACATGAAAGGTCATATTGAATAAAAACACATTTGTGTCACAGAGTGTCAAAATCATAGCCCAGACCCAGAAAATGTCAAGTCAAATCAAGTCAAAATGTGTCTCCAGTGCAAGGTCCTGTGTCTGATTGTACTCCATAAGGGACATTTCAGAAGATTTTCAAGTACTTTTATATGAAGACTTGGTTAATAAATGCTCTCTACAAGGCACACACAACTCTCTTGTCACCCCCACCTGCTTTTTATGTCCGATACTCAATATCAGCCTCCAATCTTATGGCAAAATCAACAACTAATAATTGTATAACAAAATTTTTATATCATGGCCAGGAACCTCTGTAAGTTTTTCCCTACTCCTGAACTGCTCTCAACTATGCTTTTCTCTGCTGGAAGACACCCATTTCATTTGAATCTCATTAACTGAGCAGAAAATCCTGTTAAGTGTCTGCTGTAACTGAACTTTTTGCACTGCATCCATCTCATCCAATTTTAATTATTTATAAATGGAGTGCCTACTATAAGTTGGGCAAATAGTGGAAAAATACTGAAATTCCTCAGTTCAATTTTTCACAGCCTAATGCTCTTTATGGGAAGTCAGCCTTATGAAGGTGCTTGTCCTTTCCACAGTTATTGTCTAAAACACAAACTTTGATAAAATGTTTAATGTTTTTTGATGGCTAATGTTAGTGAAAATTAATTTTTATGCCTGCTACTTATAGCAACTCTTCACATCTATATTTTTTCAGGGTGAAGAAGAGAAATTTTCAAGATCACACAGACATTTGAAGCAACAACATGTGGAAGGAATTCTAAGAAAACAAGTGCAATTAAGTATAGCAATTCAGTTTTCCAAGCCAATCCCCCAAAACAAGGATTTTTGTTCAGCATAAATAAATCTGCTAAGGAAGCATGCTGAGAGAAATCTCTTCAATTAATTTATTTACCTCTTTAGGCTTGGAGTTTGTCACTAGAACATGATGGTTTATTAAGAACTTTCATTTTTTACTGAACTTATTTCCGGTGTGAAATACTGGACACAAATAATTTACAGTAGTCTTTTTTCAAAAGGTGGTTGTAGGAAACTGGCCCTGAGACAGGCACTGCTGGACAGTCTATGCTTCTTGTCAAGGTCACACTGAACTCACTGCCTCAGAGCAGTATTTTTTCCTATAGTTTTGAGATGAGTTACTAATGTGTTGCCACACAAGTACACCATAAAACTGTAGAACTGCAGTGGTGACTACAGTTCAGGTGACAACACCTACTGGTTTCAGGGATACCTCTCTATATCTCTTCTAACAACTATTTGTCCATTCTACTTACACCTGTTTCTTAGACCTATAATGAAGAGACATTTCTAAATAGGTAACAGCTGTTGTGACTGGAAATTGTAAATTTCTGGCATGGCACATAAAAAACAGTTGGAAAAATAGAGACAATCCTAGCAACATACTTAAAGTTTACAGTGCAGCTTTTCTTAGTGTTCTGTTTCACTTTAAAATACGTATCCTGCCTTTGTACAGGATATATATAAGGCTTTGTCATTAATGTTATGCTCATAATTTCAATGCTAAACAGAGACAGAATATTTCAGAGGCGTTGTTGGGTGAACAGACCTAAATCATGCCCATCACTGCTAATAAGACTCTGCAGGATGAGGTCATGGTCTCAGCATATCTGATGTGACATGGAAACATTTTGTTCCCCGGTGCAATCAGGAGACACAGCATCCATTCTCATGCTGCAATAACCTAGCAACAGCAGGATGTGCCCACATGACCAAAACGTGCAATTAACTCCCACTTCACAAGGTTTACAGCTTGGAAGCTCCACTACCTGTGGCTCGTTTCAAATATCACAACACGTTTTCAAAGTAATTTGAGCAATTGATTTGGTATGCAGACCCACACACACTTTTTTTATTTTCCTTTTAATTTAAAGCATTTCAATAAGAATAATCAGCTCTCACTGTATGAGTAGTTGCCATAAATAAATTAGATTTTTTAAAATGAATAGGCTGAGTAATTTTTTATATTTCTTAAGAGTCTTCATTATCTCAGGTCATTAGCTGTTTTTAGGTCCTACTTGAAGTGCACAATCATACCTATCCTCAAAGGTAAAATTGCTGGATATTCCGTACTGTTTGCAAGCTGGTGCATTTTTCATGACATGACAGGGGAAAGGCCAAATCAACCACTGAGGGACAAAACTTGAACTGGCCAAATTTTTTGCACAGAAGGTGTAAAAATAGTCTTTTTATATTGTGAGCCATCTCCAGCTCCCCATAGGATGCTCCCCCTATTCTACCTGCCAAATGTAGTCTCACATGCCCCTGAAGCAAGCCAGTCTTTGTGGCCACAGTCCTGTGCTATTCCTGGCCAGATTACTCATGTACCCTAACAGGGCAAAGACAACTGTTGAATCCCTCGTGACTCATACCAGACCAGGAAAGGACTTCTAGGATGATAAATTAAATATTTCTCAATTTTGAGCCCAAGAGGAAAGCTGAAGACTCAGGATAGGTTAAACTCTCTGATTTTTGAGGAGGGGAGGAAGGCTATATTTACAAACCTACTGAGAACAACCAACAGCAAAGACAGAAATAAAAAACATTAAGCTTTTACTTATTCCAATGTAACAAGATAAATGGGTAAACATTTTTCTGTACTCGAGATGATAATTACATTTTCCAACAGAGTTTCTGAAACAATAGCATTTGTGTGCATGGTAAAGAAACACAATAACTAATTGTGAAAAATTAGTCATAAGTAAGAGTGAGATAAATTTGTTTACATTCAATTTAGTATTTATAAATAGCAAACCATTTTAACTGCCAAAGCATATTACAGATGGATAGCAAACAAGTGATTCCCACAGCAGATGAAGTGAAAACTATTTTTCCTATGTGTCTGGAGCCCAAAGGAAATATACAGTAAAGATAATTAGAGCAGGGGGAGATTGCTGGCACCAACTCATGGCCCACCAACCCGACTTGAAGAGAAAGACTGAGCATGTAGACTAATTAGCATTAGAGAACTGAGCAGCCATTAGAACATTAATTCCTGTGTTTACTAAAATGTATAAATAGTGAAAAGTTTTGAACAACATTGGGCTCTCCACTACTGAGAAGCCCAGGATGAAGGAGGACCAAAGAGATGCTACTGGATCCACAGATATGAACTATCTTGTACTTGATTTCTCTCTCTCTTTTCTATTTCTTTCTATCCGTCTACTTCAAGTTAATTATTTAATAAAATCCTTATTATTGAATTTAGCATGCAGTCTCATTTGCACTTTAATTCAGGTGGAAACATCTCACTTATCAGATCTTAACATGGGCACATAGTCACCTGGTGCTGTTAACATTTAGCTGACTTCTTTTTCTCAAATAAAATAAATTCAAATAGCAGATTTTCTCAAAAGATATGGAAATGATTGCTCCTAAACCAAATCGAAGAGTGTTCAAGAGGTTTTTTTCAGAGTCTTTGGAAAAAAGGGTCTAAGACCCATCCCCCCCACATAAAAAAAAAGGAAAAAAAAAAAGGAAAAAAAAAGTCAGGTAGCATAATTTTTTTTTAATTTATTATTTTTTAACAACATTATATGATCCTTACATTGAAAATGCTGCTGGACTGGTGGCTATAGTACTAGCCTAGGACAAGGAGACTGGTTTCTGGGACTCTGGCGTGGCATAAGCAGGGTGGAACTTCTATGAGCACTATCACATCTCTCAAAAGTGCTCTGGTTTTCAGGCTACTGTCTGCTCTTGATATGATTATCTAGTCCATTTTTGCAAATCAACTTCTCACCTGTTTTTTAGGAAATGGCTTCAGGCGTACCTTGATCAGTGATATTCATATTTACATTCTTTGCCAGATGAAAATCAGTTCTAGAGTATTAAAAAAACATTGTAGGGGGAGAAAAAGTTCCAAGATTTAAACTCTAAAATAAATTATTTCCCATACTTTATGAAAATTAAATTATATTCTAATTGTGGTCCCTTTCAGATCCATAGCATTCTAAGCAATTACCCAGTATTGGCATTGCCCAACCACAGCTGCCAAGCTTCAAAACTAGTGAACTAAAGTCTTATATCAGCAGTGTTTAACATCTCTGTTGTATTTTTATCAAATGTAGCTCCTTTTAGTCTCAAGGGAGCATAAATGCTATTTTTTTTCTTTGGTCCTTCCACTTTTCTCTCTTCACATGCATTGCATCATTTTTTTTCTCCCTATAAGAAAATTTGATCAAAAAACAACCTAAGTCACACCAAATGAGAGCCAAATCAAGTGGCCTGTTTATAGACCAGAGAGTCAGAAGAGAAATAGTACAATCAAATCATACTACTTTGAAAGACAGAAGGATCACCTATACCCACAATGAAGAAATGTGAGGTTACAGGCAATAAATAAAATGGCTCTCTTGATTCAGAGATCTGTGTTTCTAAAAGAAACACAGGTTTTCAAAAGGCATCTGGTTGTCCTAAGATGTTTTAAGTTCCTCCCCATCCCCAATTTTTCTTTCTTCTGTCTTAAGAGTGAAAGGAAATGTAAATCTTACAATTTAAACATACAGTACTCCTCTTTTTTTTTTTCTCCTCTAAATTGGGAATCAGTATTAATTTGAAAGAAAATAGCAATTTAGCATTACAGCAAGGTTTTTTTGACCACATTTTGGCTCCTAATTACTTAATGAAATGCTAATTTGAAGCACAAAATGGTTTTGATCCTACTGTTAATTTTCAACTTATTGACACATTTTTGAATTTATGAACTTTCTGTGTAGAGTCAACTTACTATTTTTTATTTATGCGTCAACAAAGTCTCTTTTAAAGTTTGGCAGCTGCTATGGTTTTAGCATTGGGCAAATCTGATAAACATATTCAGTGACATTCATGTAACTACTTTCTACAGTAACTGCAAAGGAACACTGAGGTATTTATACAGCCTACACAACCTAATCTGGATCAAGTTATTCATTGCATTGGTCAGTAACATTAGTACAAGATGTATGTTTCTCCAAGATTATAGTCCATATATCTGAACATGAGGGATATAAAAATTTTACAATTTATGTGTAACATCATAGAAATTTAACACTTGCCTGAAGCAATTTCTATGTTTCTACTTGACTGAGGATTCCCTATTCAAGTCCCAGCTGCAAAATTTTAAATAGCAAAATAGGTGCTCCCTTTTAGCTACTAAATTCCATTTTTGAAATTAGATATTTGTTTTATTGACTTACTTCATTTGAGACAAATATCAGGGGAAAGAAAGCTTAAATGTTTTATCTACTACCTGAATTTCAATGAAACTCTAACCTATAAAACAGGAGTTGTCATTACTGTGCTGGGGCTGGCTGGCAAAGGCAAAGCAGCTGTTCCACTGTCACAGAGTGACCCTGCACCTATAGCACCCAATTTTTTAATATGTGCATTTAAAGAAAAAAAAAATGCATCTTTACACTAGGAAGGTTTATTTCACCCAAGGGATAAGAAATGAAAATAAATGCTAACAGCTTTTTATTTCTATTTCTACCTTGAATCCACTTGTGACATTCAGTACATTTTCTTCCTGAAGATCAATTTCTTCATGCTAAAAAAAAACCAACAGCATTAATTTTACTTTACACATTTCCTGATATACACTGAAATCACCTGAAATGAACTAAAGTCCTCAGAAATAATAATGACCATTATGTTCACTTGTTAGCTTCAGAGAAAGTAATTGAAAGCAGCCCATGCAGAGTTCCTTCTTTACTATCAGTTAATTACAAATCTCTCTTATAAATATCCTCTTCCCTAAGAAAGGAAGACTCATTAAGACCTCTGTATCATCTCAACCACTTGCAGTCTATTGGCATGTAAAAAATAAATTGGAAAATATAAAAACTGCCAACTAAATGAGAGAATTTTTTTGAGCCAGTGAACTCATAGGGAAACTATAACTCATCTAGTTACTGGAAAGGAAATTATTTTTCCTCTAAAAAGTTACTCTGATTACAGAATTGTATTATCTCAGCTGTTGAAGAAAAATCCCCAAACCAGAGAAGCAGTCCCTCTGATACTACAAGAAATTATTTTTATTATATTTCATGTAGTCTGTTCTTCATTGTAGTATTTATATTCTGAACACTGGTTTTGTATTAATTTAGAGAACATTGGGCATTGAGGTTTTTTCCCTAGGCCTTTCTTGTGATTCTCATGGTCTTTTAGCTGGTCTAATACTCAAACTTTTTATGATCGCACCTAAGAATGAACAAGGATAAAGACAGCTTATTAATACAGTAATTTTTGCAAAGAATATAATAGAAACAGAGAAACACAGAATCAACTAGATTGGAAAATACCTTTGAGATCATCAAGTCCAAACTATGACCTAACACCACCTAATGAACTAAAGCATGGCACTGAGTGCCACATCCAGTCTTTTTTAACACATCCAGGTTTGCTGACTCCACCACCTCCCTGAGCAGCCCACTCCAGTGCCCAGTCACTCTTTCTGGGAAGAATTTTTTTTCTGATGTCCAGCCTGAACTTCCCCTGGCTCAGCTCAAGAATGTGTCCTCTTTTCCTGTCACTGGTTTCCTGGGAGAAGAGACTGACCTCCACCTGACTACAACCTCCTTTCAGCAAGATGTTGACCCTTCTTAAGATTGTTTTAAAGTATCTTCCATTTCTTACCATTGTTATTAGTAAAAATATGAGTTCTGTCTTTACATGAGGCAGCCTAAAATCAACAGAAGATGTTTTTGTCAAACTCTATAGGATGCAGGTAGCCTAGAATGACAAACTATTAACAACTCACATTTCATACCTTACACAATTTTTTAAAATTTATCAACTCTCGTCTAATTAATACAGCTTTTTTCATTTGAGAATTTGAAATGTTGTTTCCTAACTCTCAAATGGAGTTGGGTTTTTTTACAGCAGTACTCTTAAAATTCTATTAACATATTTCCTTAGAAGCTTTTCACATCTCAGTTACAGAACAAAAGCAGCACAATTTAACTGAAAAGTGTTATTCTTCAACAAATATCCTTCCAATCCAGTGGAAGATCCAAGTTATATAAACACAGTGAGAATAAAAATTTGTATATTTCCCTAAACTGGACTTCACAGAAATAAGAATTTTCTACTTCAGCTTTACTTTTTAATACAAAATTTATCTTCCAATTTTTATAACAAATATATTTAAGTAATAGAAAATAAGTATTTGTTTTTCTTAAAATCTGATAATTTATTTTGAAGATTTTATTCTTTTATGAGTTCAAAGAACTAGTTAAAAGATAATTCAAAATGTTTTGTCACCTTAGTGAAATAATAGAGCAGATGGCACAAATTAACTTTCATTTCCAAGCAAGGTGAAGAAATACCAATGATCTATTTTGGAACCTGGATCTGTAAAAATACGTTTCCTTAAGAGACAACCTACATATAATGTGTGGCAAATGCAGTGAAGAACTGACTTCTTTCTAGGATGTGCTTTTGTATACACAACACTTGCAGTTCCTCAATTGCAGCTCTTCTGTGATACCAGATAAGCAAAGTCAAATTCTAGAAAGTTCCCCAAGTCATTTTACAGAACTATAGCATATTTAACCAAATAGGTTCAGTTGTCATTGTTGACTTGACTTGTCAAATAGAGAGAGGTTTATTTCGTGAAATAAGTTGACTTTGCCAAAAGCAAGATCAGAGATGGGACATGAGAGAGGGGTTCATTTTTTCTTTTTAAATAGTATTGATACTTATGAAAATAGATTCTAAATTGCATTGCTATTTTATAAACTGTTTAATCAAAAGCAAAATATTATCCTATTTTCTGACACAATTTGGTCCAAATCACAGAATGGCTAAGGTTGGAAGACACCACAGTGGGACATCTGATCCAGCCTCCCTGCTCAAAAGCAGGGTCATTCCAAAGCACATGGCACAGGATTGCATCCAAATGTTCTTGAATATCTTGGATATCTTGATTAGGGGGAGACTACACAATCTCACTGGACAATTTGTTCGAATGTGCTCGATTATCTGCACAGCAAAAAACTTCTTCCTCATGTTCAGGTGGAATTTCCTGTGCATCAGTTTCTGCCCACTGCCTCTTGTCCTATTGCTTGGCACCACTGAGCAGAGCCTGGCTCCATTCTCCCTTCAGATACTGACAGACATGGATGAGATCTTCTCTCAGTTGCTCCTTCTCAAGTCCGAACAGGCCCAGCTTCCTCAGCCTTTCCTCATGAGAGAGATGCTCCAATTCCTTAATAATCTTCATTGACTTCCACTGGACCTTCTCCAGGTTCTCCATGTGTCTCCTGTACTGAGCAGCCCAAGGAAAGGACACAGCACTCCAGATATCTCCTCGCCAGGGCTGGGCAGAGGTGCAGGATCACCTCCCTTGACCTCCTGGAATGTTCTTCCTAACACACCCCAGGTCACCATTGGCCTCTTGGCCACAAGGTCACACTGCTGGCTCATGGACAGCTTGGTGTCCACCAGGATCCCCATGTCCTTCTCCACAAGCTGCTTCCCAGCAGATCAGCCCCAGCCTGTTGGGAAGCATGGGATTACTACTCCCAGGTGCAGGACCCTGCATTTGCCTTTGTTGAGCTTGGGTTATTGATTAATTTGAAGAAGCCCTTTTTCTTGTCCTTGACATCCTTGGCCAGTTTTATTTCTGGATGGGCCCTGGCCTTCTTGTCTCATTTCTGCTTACTCTGACAACTTTCCTATATTTATTGCAACTGGCCTGAGTCTGCTTCTCCTGTGTATTTCCTGTAGTCTTGCCTCCTGTGTATTTCCTGTATATATTACATGTGCTTCCAAATAGAGATTAAGCAAAAAATACAGTTTTGGTTTCCAATCAGTTTCTTTTTATTTACACAGTAGACGAAGAAGGTGGATTAGAAAACACAAAATACCTAATATGTATTAGTAGTACCCAAAAAAATTACTTCAACCATATTAAGCTCAAATCATATAGTCTAATCTAGCCCTTTGAAACTTGAACAAAATTAGCAAGGAAACAAGGTTTTACAAATTTAGAGGATACTGCAGCACAGATCAATATACATTTTAAATATTTTTGTAACAGGTATTTAAATTATGTGAGTTATTTTATACAAGGACAACATACAGAAATTATTCCACAGAATAGCATATAAGAAATATTTTCATATTTCTTGTAATTGATGCAATTTAAAGTTATAAAATAGTTATGAAGTAATTAGTTTATTATAATGATAAGAAATCATTACAGGATTTGCATTTACTGATTTACCAATTTTTTCCCTTATATTGGGAAGTAGTGTAACTGAAGATAAAAATTATTCTACTTGAAATAGCATTTCAAGAATCTGGAGCCCATTCTGCTTTTCTGTAGAGGTTATTTTGTTACTACTAGTGCTTAGGAGCTTTAAGAAGCTGAGAATAGAGGGCTCATGCTATTACAAATAACTACTCTTTTAAACAGAACATGAATTGATTTATTTCTGTCCAAATGTCATTCTTTGTCAGTTATGAATCTTAGCACTGTTTGTTTGTTTATCATCTCCAGCTGGGAAGAGAAAAATGAAAAGACAGCAACTCCATGGCATTCAGAATTTTTCTGAACAGTGGGCAAGATATTTGACCTTGCTTCCAATGTCTTTGATATTCAGACATAGAGTAAATGGGTATTTTTACAGAAAAGTAATGAAGAAAAGAACCCACTCATAAAAAAATGCTAATAGGCACACTTTAGTTTCTGGAACCAGAAATCTAAACTTTTCCCCAAAAAACATTGCAGTTTGCTTTCTGAGAAAAACATTTTTTTAAAAAGGTAAAATTTTAAATTTAGATATACACACCCACCCACTCCGCTCTATACCCCTTTATTAAAAAGTTGGCTTTGAGAAACAAGATGACTTTTTTCTTCAAATGAGACCTTCAGAGGCCTTTTATGAGATTCACATTTTTCATGGTAGTCAGACTTTCAAACACTAGACAGTGAAGCTGTCGCTTTAAAGCCTGGAACAAAAAGTCCCAGTGATGCCTGAAGATGCTACCTGGAACAGAGGCTAGACAGTGTTAAAGGAATAAAGTAGGTATTTATTAAAAAGGCCTTCAAAGGATACACCTTGGGCAGTACAAGAACCTGGCCATGGCTCTACCCAAGATGGACAGATGGTGGGTCATGAGTTTTCACACTTTTATAAGTTTTGGTCCATTTACATATTGGGGTTAATTTTCCAATTACAGCTTCAGGTTATGAAGTCCCATCCTCCCAGACTGCTCTCCTCAATTCCCTGTTGTTTACAGTTTTTGGGCCTGAAGTTGCAATGGTGCCCTTGGTTCTCAGGCTGGAAAAGGATTGTTTTGTCTAACTGTGAAGAGAACTTTCTAACACTTTAAATGAAGCTCAGAGTTATATACTAATGTAGTACAGAATCTGGAAAATATGAAAGCTAAAACTTAAGGCATCACCAACCTCGTTTATTGGAATCACAAGGTCTAGAAGGAACTATCAGGTTGTTTCCCAGACTTTGTTTCAGAGACTTCAGCACTAGGAGTGATGACAGAGGACAAGAGTGAACTAACTGAAATAAACAAAAGAGAGAGTGCTTGTGAATTGGGAGAAACATTCACTAAATTAAAAATTGGCTTGAAGGGTAAATGATGTCTACAATTTCACAATGGAACTTTTGACAAAAGAAAATCTGCTAGGTTAAAGTAATTTTAATGCTGCAATGAAAATCTGACTTTATGTTTGTGATGTGTTACCAAGTTTATATTAATGCTATTTAACTAATAAACTTCAGATTTATACTTGCACTCAACAAAAGAAGTCCCACGGATTACAATACTTTTAAAATATTAAGTACAGTAAGATCAAAGTCTTTGAGAGTAAGTAGTGAGATATTTTCATCTAATAGCAATATAGAAGGCATTAAATTGTCCTAAGTATTATTACACATACTGTTAACTTGTAGAACTATTTTGAATATTGTTAACTTGTAGATCTATATTTTCATCCCTTTAACCCTTTTTATCTCTTGAGGACATTATAATTTGGAGCTAAAATCAGCATAATTGGATGCTACAAACATCTTCACAGCTGGAGTAGCCTGTTTTCTGTCCTCTAAAGCACTATGCATTCTAATGTAATTTGTTACAGCTAGAAAAGATATGTCAGCTGTTTAAGCAGTCCTATAAATATCAATGGATTGTATCAGCCTTCACTGATTACATTAACCTATGAAAATAGGTCTCAGGAAAGGGGTATATATTTTATAAATAAAATATTGTTTCATCAACCTTCTCTATAGGAGGACACATAGAAGAGTCTGCATTCCTCCACTGAAGCCATTAAGCTCACAGAAAACTTCAGTGGTTCAACTTCATCAGCAAGAGTTGCTACAGGAGGACATCCTGATCTCGAAGTCCACTTGTTCAATGATGGGTTGAAAAGCATATTTGAAGTAGCTCTTTTGGTTCATCCATACAACATGAAAAAAACACTTAAGCTGCACTGATATGTATGATTCCTACTTTATATAGACTTTGAAATATCAATGGACAAACAAGGTATTTTACCACAGAATCTATGTTTTTGACTCTTCAAACTTCTTGTTTGTACAAAATGTTTCCACTAGCACTATACATTGGGCAGAATGTCCATATTGTACATTACTCCTGCTGAGGCCAGAAGTATTCTGTGTTGTGTTTAAAAGACAGGGACCTGCCAACAGGCTTTGTTGAATCAAGGCAGCAAATGGAGGCTCAAGAGAGCAGCAACAAGCTGTTGTTAACTAAAAACAACAACAATATTTTAAAACTGAACATCTCCATTTAGTTAAATGGAAATACGGAAAGAACTTTTGATGTCCTAGCTCCAGGAAAAAAGTCATTGCAATCAGGGACTAAATGTAGATATTTAATAAAAGGAAAACTGCTTTCACTGTCTCCTTAGTAACAATAAAAATACTTTAACTCAAAATTTCATGTCACCTTTCTGACTCAGTGGAAAATTTTTCTGCTTTATTAATTATAAATAAAAAATCATAGAGAACTAGGTGAAGTAATTTTTTCATTAAAAAAACCAACAAAACCTCCCACAAAAAATCAATATTTGGCCACAGCTGTAGTTCAGTCAACCGGTGTATGTTTTGAAATAATCACTGAACTATGAAATTAACAATTGAAGCAATAAATTGGACTTTTTATCTTCTTAGTTTCAAGAATTTTTTTTATAAAGCTTATCAGTAGGACAATCCAAAGTAGCTAAGTGTAAAAGAAAACCAAGGTTCCTGTGACAACATTCAAGAGCAATGCTTACCAAGGAAAATAAATGATGTTAGATTCCATTTAATCTATCAGCAATTGGATTCTGCAGAATTGCTGTGCACATTTTTTTTTGTTTTGTAAAAAAAGCCTTTCTAGTGATATTAGCTCTTCTGCTAATATCCCTTTAAAAATAAATATTGTGAATTTATGGGCTACATAAAGGAGAGATACAAGAGTGAAAGAAACCAATAATTAACAGTGTTCTTTTGCAGGTTTTTATTCTTAAAAATAAGGGTAAGCTGATTAGTGTTGCAAGGTGCACTACACACCTATTTTGATTAGGGGATCAATCTTTTTAGTATGATGGTAAGCATGTTCACAGATGGCAAACTTTCATTTAAAAAACAAAACATTTTCAACAACTTCCTTCCCACCAAACAACGTCACAGCTCTTATCTGTTAAAGTTATTCTCCTCCCCTAGTAACAAATTACAAACCTTTTAACTACCACAAACCTCTTCATTTGTAGACTCCAATATAACTAAAGCTATGATTTTAATCTTTGCCCAAATATAGACACTGCTTTTGTACCTGATTAGAAAAAGAGTCAAAATCTAATCTACCCAAATCGGAGGTGGCAACTATATGAAAATTGACCAGCAAGGCACCAGCATCACCAATTTTGCACCATACAAAAACCCACTGCATAACCCCATCCCCCACCTGAGTCACATACCTTTCTGGGAATGGGGCCCTATGCACCCGGAGATAAAAAAGTGATTTTTTCCTTCAAACACTGTAATATTTATTGACTCTTGTCCCTGTAAGGTATTGTTCATCCAACCGCACTAGGAATTGCAAACACATGATTCAAAACACATCAGAGCTTGCCTTGACTATTTGTTAGACAGTGGTTGTTCTGTCTGATGTTCTGATGGATTTATGATCCATCATTATCCTTCTCATTTAACCCCTTGCCAGTGCTCCTAACCATGATGCAAAAAAGCTCCTCTTTTTAATTTCATTTCCAAATTATTAAAAGAGAAGCCAAATTTAATTCCTTCTAACTGATACTGTAATAGACCTCCCTTTGTTAATACTTAAAATCTTAAACTTTTCCTTGTAGTGGGCAGTAAAAATGAGCAGTTCTTACTTTGTAAAGGCAACCTTGATGAGGCAGAGCTTTTAATCTGACCTCTTCTGAATACAGGTGAGAGATCTCATTATCAGACATCAAGTTAGGACTATTAATGTCACGGCCACCTCACCTTAACCAAGATCTTTGTGGGATTGTCAGAGCAATATCTTGTTGGTGCTTGACTGGCCTATTTCATTAAAATACTCAGTGGCATATGTGTTAGGTAACAGCGTGTTCTTTTAATAGCTGCTGTCATATGACAGAAAATGCTCTTTTTATCACATCCACCTATTTTAAGGCATTATTTCCACTTGAAATGCTGTTGAGAAAGACTATACTAGCCTAAGGTAATACAAATGTATTATCTCCCAGTAATAGGAAGCTAAACGTATGACACTTCAGAGCAACACTTCTTTGCAACCAGATCATATGAACAAGAGCTGTGAGCTAATTTCTTTCAAAAGCCCAGGAGCTGCTGTGGTCTAGGAGAAATAGTGTGTGGAAAATCCAAGTAAAGAGCTAAATATGGGTTTGAGGTGGAAGGAGACAGGAAGGCAGAGGGAAGAAAGGTGTACAAGGAGTAAGTTCTTTAGAGAGGGTAAAGCTCAGTAAATCCTGAGTAAGAACAAAAGTCTTCATGAATTGATACTTCATAGAAAATCTGTTATGTAAGACTGCTACCAAATGGAAGAGTAAAAGCAGAGATTATTTCTCTCAGGTGCCATAATATAGAGGACCCTCTGCATTTCTCACAGGTGTGTTGACTTTAGGAAGACACAGCAACTTGCATTGGAGAAACAAAAGTAGCACGTGGCCTGTGTATGCAGTACAGTACCACTGATAGTGAGTTCTGAAATAGCCTAGAGAGCCCAGGCTCCTCTCTCAAACCTTTGCAACGTTCATGACTTTCCTGGTCAGCAGAGCAGGAGTCCTTTCACTGCTCCACTGAGGCTCTGAGCACTCATGCAAATTCTAGAGGTCTTTGTCTTTTTGCAGGTCACATTACCCCACCAATTTGTCAGGATCACACTATTCTGCATTAGCGCCAGTTCTGACCAGCCGCAGACCTAAAAAATTTTCTCACAAGTGTTCTTCTGAAGCTTCCCTCACATTCTAAAGCTCCCCATAATATTCAGGCCAACAATGCTTTCCTTTTGTCCTGTATGAAAGCTACTAATTTCTTTCTCAGAGCTTTCTGTGATATGAAAGTATAAAATATCAATTTTTCTCATCCTTGATAGCAAAAACCCCATTTATTCTGAATCATGGAAGAAAGAACTCTTCTCTACACTTTCAATACAGCTGGAAAAATATTTTCTTTAAATGTTCTTTAGTTTTCTTTAAAGAGAACACAATTATAAATTTATTTTTCCTTTCTTGAACAAATATAAGAAAGGAAGACTGTCTTCTGAGCTACTGAACAAGGGGTAGAGGTCCCTGTTCAAAACTGGGAAGTCCAGGGTCTGAGGGTACTCTTTCCCAAGTGGCTCAAAATGTCAAAGCCTAGAACTTCATCCTCTCTTCATAGTTTTCCAATTTTAAAGAATTTACTGAAAGGCTAGAATGTACTGAAAGCTAGAGAAGAATCACAGACAAAACAAACAAATAAACAAGATTGGAAGAGATTAATCTCGGAAGGCCTGACAGCCTGATAATTATGACAATTCCTTATAAAACTGGATAAAGTTGATTTATTAAATACAAAGATTTAAAACTATAGACCATTTCAACTTACACCCAAGAGTCAAGTGTTTGAATGCATCCTGAATGCATAATAGCTGCAACTGAGTTTTACAGAAAAACCTGGTCAACATTCAAGTGTCTTATTTTTGATCTTCATATGATACAGTTCTGGGGGAAAGAAAGAATTGTTTTACTTCCTAAAAAATTCTGGTCCAGGGCTAGAGTTTTTATTTGGTTTAGATTCAACATCTAATTGTAGATTCATAGAATGATTTTTCTTGGGAAGGACCTTAAAGATCATCTAGTTCCAACACTCCTGCCAGGGACAGAGACATCTTCCAGGCTCAAAGTCCTGTCCAGACTGGCCTTCAACTCTTCCAGAGATGGGGCACAATCTTTTTGTCACACCAGGTTTCCTAACTGTGATTTTAGTTAAAAGAGATACGTCATGGAAAAGGACTATTCAATCTACAGCTCTTCTTGCTTTCCAAAGCTTAAACCATTCAGTGAAAGATGCTAAAACACAGGCACTTATCTTAAAAAAAAAAAAAATCAAGACATAGAAAACAGAAGAATATTTATGTCAATGTCTCATTTACCCTCCAGCCCCTAAGAAATACATTATCAATGAAAATAATGCAAGTAGTCATCTTGACTCTAACATGTACTCGAGTCATTTTGTACTGCTGTAAGAGATCCTCCATTCTAGACTTTTTAATCCATGTACAGCTCTGAAATGTGACTTTCAACATACATTAAATAAATTTAAATTCCTCAGAAAATATGGAAATATATAATTCCCGATAGAAATATCAGCAATTTTCACTTTAAGCCAACAATGCTAGTAATATGAGCAAATCATTGACCGACATAGAGGATTTTTTTTGACATTATCCATAAATTTTTCTATTTTTAATTTGGTTTGCAGATAAGATCAGTATCTAGAATTCCTGTTCTGTGGGAGAACCAATTTCACTTCTGTGTATTTGGGTAAAGTATCTTCATTTGTGACTGCAATCAAATCACATCTTTAATAAATTATATGTCTTTAATAAAAGAAATAAAACTTACCTTGTGTGTGGTAGCATTTTGTCTTGTTATTTATATAAACTGAAATTTTGTTTTGGTAATGTCAATTAACTTGAATATCAGAGTAGAAGTCAATTGGAAAGTTCTTCCCAAGAATTCTCTAAAATATCAGCTCACTGAAATAAGAAAATTTGATCCTAACTAACTTTTGATTAAACGGACAGGTTTCCATTATAAGAAGCCTAATGGTTTCCTGAACCAGGTCCAAGAACCTGGGAAAGTACCAGAAAATCAAAGCAGCAGTTCACCACTGCCCACTGGTGGAAAGCAGGAATCTCTTCCAGCTCATGTACTTAATTTTAAAATAAGCAAGCAATAGAGAAGAGGACATGCAACTATAGGACTTCCACAGAGAATATATGCTATTACTTGCAGAAACCTTCAATTAGTCAAAGCAGAACCATAAAATTCATTAAACACACTGCACTGTTTACACCTAAAATTCAAATATGTTAATTTAGCACTTCAAATGGTCACTTCACCACTGTTGGAAGGAAGGCAATTCTTTCTCGGACAAAAATATCAAGACATTGAAAATGGAGGCTGGGGAACAGCTATCATCCTGCTCAAGTCATCTTTATTTGCATATACCATGGATCCAATTTAAGACTGTATTTGAATGCAGGTCAGAGAAAACCTATAGGAATTCTGAGGTACAAATAAATAGATTATAAGAGGCCATAATAAAAAATATAAATTGATCTGGCAATATAAATTCACTTCTAAAGTACTTACAAAAGAGGACTAAAGCCATTTGAAGTGCACTAAAGCAACTACTCCCACTTGAACACTGATTTATTTTAAAAAGTAGAAATATCACAAAAAAGCACAGTAAAATATACATGGTCAACTGCAGATTTTTCTTTTATAATTGATAGCAGAGATCCAAAATCTCTATTTCATATGATCTTGGCAGGGTCTCTGTTCTTCCATTTAAATGTCACAAAAAGCAACAGGAAAAAAAGAACATTTCTACTTCCTAAAAGAAAATCCTCTAAGAACTTAAAATACAAGGTGGTTTTGAGATCTTCTAATGGGTTGACCCTGGATGGACACCAGGTGCCCAGCAAAACCACTCTGTCACTCCCCTCCTGTCATGAACAGGGGAAAGAAAATGTAATGAATGACCCTTGAGTTAAGGGTAGGAACATATCACTCACCAGTTTTGTCACAGACAAAACAGGGTCAGCTTTGGAAAATTTAATTTATTGCCAATCAAATCAAGGTATATAATGAGAAATAAAAACCAAATCTTAAAAGCACCTTCCCTCTACTTCTCCCTTCTTCACAGGCTCAACTTCACCCCCAGTTTTCTGTACCATCATCCCAGGGGTACCATGGGGGCATGGAATGAGAGCTGCCATCAGTTCATCATATATTGTTTCTGCTAGTTCCTCCTCAGAAGGCTCCTCACACTCCTCCTCTGCTCCAGCGTGGGGTCCCTCTCATGGAAGACAGTCCTCCACTAACTTCTCTAAGTGAGCCCTTCCCTCCGGCTGGAGTTCTTCACAAACTGCTCCAGTGTGGGTCCCCACAAGTCCTGCCAGCAAAGCTGCTGCAGCATAGGCTTTTCTCTCTTCACGTGTCCACTAGCCCTGCCAGGACCCTTCTCCAGTACCAGCTTCCCACAGGGTCACACACCTCCTTTAGGCATCCACCTGCTGCAGCATGGAGTACTCCAGGGCTGCAGGTGGATCTCTGCTCCACTGTGCACCTCCATGGGCTACAGGGAGAGAGTTGCCTCACCATCATCTTCAGGTGAAGAGGAATCTCTGCTCCAGTATCTGGGACACCTAGCACCTCCTCCCTCTCCTTCACTGACCTTGGTGTCTACAAAGCTGTTGCTCTCACATTCTCACTCCCCTCTCTGGTTGCAATTGCACAGATTGGCTTTGGGGTCTTTTTCTCCTCTTATATCTGTTATCCTAGAGATGTCACCACCATTGCTGATAGGTTTGACCTTAACCAGCAGCAGGTCTTCAATGTTGATTTCCTATCTGACCTACCTGTCCCAGAACACATTTTCCGCCGCAAGAGAGACTTGAGAGCAAAACTACATTCTTTGTTACTTTGCAAGAGTCTATACAATGCTCTATTACCTTAAACTATGGCAACAGAAAAAGTTGCCTCCACACAATGTGCTATGCCTTTTCTTTCCTCCATGACTGAGAACTTGCATTACTTGCATCTGTATTTCAGCACAGGGTCCAAGACTGACAAGTAGAATAGTTTTAGGCTCATGAAATGTGACTGAACAAGAGAAAAATTCTGAAGGAAAAAAGTATGGGACATTTCTAAGGATAACAGATTCCCCAATTGTGAAAGTCAGTAAGTTAACATGTGAAAAATTTATCTCCTCAGTAAAATATCAGATGTTACCTCCACTACATTAATTGCTGCACAATTAGAGCAATATAATAATTATTACTTGACTTTTTTTAGCTGAGTTTTGTCGGTTTTTTTCCATTAGGAAGTGTTCTAGAATTAGAGATAATTTATTTCTATTGAATCAAGACAATGTTTTGATTTCTGAAATATGTTCATCACTCCCTGATTTTCTTTTGTTTAAAAAATATTTAAAAATTAAAAAATGAAGTCACAGGTATTCAGGTTTGAATTTTCAGATCTAGATGACTGTGGCTAAACAACCTGGGATGTGAATTAGGTCTCTTTCCCTTGAGAACATAATTTTTCGACACTAATGGCTAAGGCAGAATTGTGAACTAGCAATGAAGTGTGACACTTCTACTAAAGTAATGTGAAAAAGGGGACAAAACCAGTCACATATTTCACTACGACAATATTTGCACCATAACAATATTTGCCTCCAATTTGGTGGCATGAAAATTCATGTCTGAATACCCCAGCAATTAAGAATAAATTCACATTTACTTTGCAGAATGTAAGATTACACTAGGCAGAAAAGTTTATGAAGTATTTATCCTCTTACTGACAGTGAAAGAGAAACACCTTAAGCAAACCCTCATTTTATGCAGGTGTGGTATCAATAGGAATTTTTATATTCAAACATTCTCTTCCAGATTTTTTTAATTAAAACACTGACACTGAAAAAACTACTTATGAAATAAAGACAAACCAAAATAATTTAGGAGAATAGGAGGAAGTGATATGTCCACATGTGCCCTGGACATTGCAACTAAATGAAGACAGCATTTAATTTTGGCAAAATCTGCATATTTGAGTGAGTTTGGATTGAAACTCATCTTTAAGAGTACAAGAGACAGCAGTTTGGCTTTATGAGATGGATGTATAATGGGGGTATACTCCCCTTTATACTCAATAATTCTGAGCACACTTTACATTTATGTTGATATGCCAGTGCCTTTTTATCAAAATATTGCACAAAACAAAAAGCCATTGTTTAATTTCACATCTTTGTAAACAGTCATCTTTCTATTAGAAAATAATGTGATAAAATTCTTTCCATTTTCTAGAATACTTTTTTTTGTTCAAAATTTCTGAAAGTATACTGAAGAAAACCTATTTACAAATGCATAATATGATTTGAGGACCTGTTACAAAAACAATGTAGTATAATAATATCTGTCAATAATATCTGTGCCAATAAAATTCAGCAGAATTTATGTTCTCAAATATTTCAGAGAGACAAGGAAAAAAAGACTTTGCTTTTAGCTTTGCACTCTGGGACCCAGTCTCACAGCTGGACTAGCTAACAGCAAGGCAAGGAATTCTGGGCCATCTTTGCTCCAGGCATGTTCCAGATAGGGCAGGGCAGTGTTGCTTGCAAAAAGTCTACAGCTCCTTTGCCTTCAAAATCACAAAAATAAATTAGACTAGGAAAGGAGAGACTCAAATCCTTACCCTTAAATGATGCTTTAATTTTCATTTAGGATTTGTGTAGACAGAATTTATGAAACAAAAGGTTGGTTTAGAAGTAAAACCAAAAAGTCATCCGTCCAAAAGTCAGAGTACTGTTCATCTATTTTTTAATATAGATCATGGATTTTCATTGTATCACATGTATAACTGAAGTCTTTAAAACTTTTACTTTGCTTTTACTTATACTTCAGACTATTTTGTCTCATGTTTTACTGAGAGAGACTATGCCAACTGAAACTTCAAACCAGTGGGAAGGAAAAACAAAGAACAAGTGAGACCATCCAGAGAATACTACAGCTGAAGTGAGCCAACTGAAAACCTAGAGTGAGCAAGATAAAAGCCCAAGATGGGGCAGGAAGCAAACTTTTCTCTTTTTGAACAGTCAAACAATATCTATATAGTTGTAAAGTTCACAATCTCTTTCTGAGGTCTATGCTATCACATTCAGCACAGGCACGTAAAGATGGAAGGTTAAAAAAAAAATTTAAGACATCCTTCTATTTACAAACGTGTAGACTTGAAGATCATTGTCCAAGAAGGTCTAGAGGAAAAAAAAATTAAATTTTTGCAGAAATAGGAGAGTGGAAACATTTATCTTAAGAGGTCAGATCATTCAAAGCCTTCTAGAAGAATCTTAGCTAGTGCACACTGACTGCTATGACACTAACCTTTTGATCTCACCCTCAGTTCAAAAGATTCTGAGCTCTAGTAACCGGAAATCAGATCAAGTTTCCAAGTACAAACACAGAGGTATTTGAAAATAACAACAACAACAAAAATCCACGGAATTCAGTTAAGCTAGAGTGAAATTTTGGGATTTAGTATTACCTGTGAGCAAAGGTTTGAGTTCTACCTCTGTAGCACTGTCTGCAAGCACTGGAGCACCCAGCCCTTAATATTGCATCAGCCTTCACATGCTGCCAGGATGCAGAACCTCTCATAAGTGTTATTTCAGGTTCCTCATATTGCTGTCACATATAGTCATTTCATCCTAAAATAATCCCTCTCACAGCATATAAGCACAAAAGGGTACACTACATAGTAGGAAAGGTGGATTGAGAAAAGACATGGTAAGAAGAAACACCATAAACCTATACCTGAGACAATGCGTAACACCCTGCTGTGCAAGTCCCAAACCGTCAGAGAGAAGAAATTTCAGAAAAGCTTAAAAGGAATTCTTGCCAGGTAAAAGGATTGGCAAGAGGAAAAATACACTTCTTATTACACATATAGATTTCATTTCCTCTCCTGTTTCACATATACATTGATTTTTAGATACAATACACATCTGCATCCTTTTCATCAGATGTTAAATACACATTTGTTCTGCATTGTAAGATTTTTCTTGGAGATATCTTTTTTATTAATTTTATACTAGGAAATTAGACCTAATTTCTTTCAAACACCACTCCCAAGAACAAGATTAAAAATAAGCCATTTTGAAATCTCAAAGTGCTCATGCTGAAACCTACTCCACAAGCCAAATCAGTAACAATATATTTTATTTTTGTTGCAGTGTAGTTTTCATTAACTAAGAACAAATAACATGGAGTTATCTATTTGTAGCTGTCTTGAAAAAAAGGATTGGAAAAATAAGAGCAGACTTTGTTGCATGAAAAAGATGTATTAATCCTTCACACATATTTTAAGCTCTTTAGTTACTATAATAGACTGCATTTTCCAAATTATTACATTTTCAGCATTAAGAACTAGTAAAAAGTCAAATAAATTTTATCTGCTTCTCTTTCCCCTTATTAACTACTATAATAACAGAATAAAAGTTAGGTAGTATGAGTAAGCTTTGTATTTCCTTCTGGTTTCATCATTTCAACACTATTACTCAGTGCATGGATAGTTAGTTACACTTAACAGAAAATAGAACAATTTTGAATTATTTTTTTGACACACGATGTCAAACTTATGCATTATTCCATAACGAATAACACATTACATTGTTAAATTTCAGTTTTTCATTGAAAGATTCCTACAACTAACACAATCGCACATAATGCAAGTCTCTAGAAGATGCAAAGATGCAATGCTTTAGGTAAATTAATGCTAGAAATATGAAGTTTACTTAATATTTATATTTTCCTTTTTAAAAAACATACTTTTAAAAGACAGTGTTGGTAGCTTTGTATTCTAAAATATTTTTCTGTCCTGAGAGGTAGCACAGATTTTTTTAAAAAGACCTAGAAACACATCCATATATGTTGCATACAAATTCCTGTGTTCTGGTGTTTTTTCTTTTCCATTGCTAATACAAGCCCATCAAAAATTTCCTTTTGTATTCTCCCTTCATCACCCAAAATCCAAAACGTCTATCATTTTCAGAGTAACTTTATTTCATGCAATAAATAGTAAGTCAGGAGGTTGGGAGAGAGAGAGGCATCAGAAGATTCCTCCACATCCCACAGTAGTAATATTCCAGTTTGTAGCTGTCATCTGTGTCTGCAAC
Source organism: Rhabdornis inornatus (assembly GCA_013397075.1). Lineage (NCBI taxonomy): Eukaryota > Metazoa > Chordata > Aves > Passeriformes > Rhabdornithidae > Rhabdornis > Rhabdornis inornatus. Next base: position 562,948 of record VWZS01004758.1, on the reverse strand, counting down.
CAGAATGCCAACAGAAATTATTAAGAAATTCTGGCTTCCTCATGTGCACCTGAAAACCTAATGTTTCCCATAATGCTGTCATACTTGCTTCTGCTAGTCTCATTCAAAATTAAGTGACTGATATCAAATGAATGTTGACACAAAAAAATAGAATAAGGTAGAATTAAAGCTAATTTCCTATGTTGCAAGCAATGTTTGTAATCACTGGACAAAGACTTAGGTGGAGGAGACTGCTATCAGTAAAATCCAAAGAAACCTCAAAAAAACAAACAGAAATTCCAAAAAGCCCACAACGTGCTGCTTATCCCAGCAGGGATTAAGCATTTCTGAGTATTTTTAGAAAACCATAGGATAGTTTTATTGATCGATGCCAACATCACCAGGTGAATTTCTCAAGTCAAAGCTTGACCTGAACAGAAACTTCAGACCCTAAATCCTTTCTGGATCTCATCTCTTATACTCCCAACATACTGAAAGTAGACATCCTCCCACAACCCCAACATAGTATTGGAGAGTTTAACATTAAACTCTCTAAGTTTATTGTGTTTGGTGAAAAACAGTAAAAGGTTTATAAAGAATTTCAACTTCTTCATTTCGAAACACAATGATGGATTCACAAACAATACAGAGTATCATATTCATCTAATATAATTCAGGAGAACAGTGAATAAACCTGAATCATTCTGAATTACTGTAGCACAAGTAGCAATAAAATATGACAGATTTTACAACTGCATTGTAAAAGGCTGTTATATTTTATGTAATATTTCAAGTCAAAGCTCTGAAGAGATTGCATTAAAATCTTTCAAGCACAGCTAAATTCAAGAATTTTATATCTCAATAGAAACTATGCACAGTTTGCATATATCTGTAAATGTAAATTTCAGTGTGTGAATTCTAGTAACAAAAAAGAGTGGCTAATCATTTTTCCAGTCAATCTCACCTAGTGTTTACAATGCTAGGTGAGATTGACTGGAAAACTGAAAGATATTATTATCAACTACACACTAAGAACAAAGGCAGACTATGAAGAATTAAAGGAAACTTTATACATCTGAACGTATGAATTTTTATAACAAGTTGCCTGGATCCTGAAAAGAATCTGGAAAATATTTCCAGAAATGTTGTGTTCTCCCTTTCTCATCAGTTCCTTAAGGTTCAGGGTCAGAATCTTGCAGTGGGAAGAAAGAAGTCTCACATAAGGAAGGAGAGAGAGAACATCTTTGAACCAGGTATGTAAGTCAAAGTGTGTGATTGATTGCTCTTATAAATTCCATCTTCAACACCAAAGAAAGCCAAATATTCATCTATCCATGTTATCACAAATTCTTATCATTGTACCCAGCATTAAGTAACAATGTAATTTTTCTTTGACTACTTGGGGAAAAGGAGGCTTTTCTTGTTTGTTTCCAGGCTTAATTTGAGTCATTTTTAATGAGCCATGATTTTTAGATAATAACATTGGTAGAAATATTAGCCTGGAAACTATTTCCTCCCTGTTCATAAAGTCTGTACAAAGAAATTGTTTATCCTGTCTATTATTAAGCCACTCATGAGTCATCTGCCTTAAAAGGCTCACACTTGCAGCTGATAGCTTCTCAAATGCTTCACCAGTCACTGAACATTGAGAAGACTGAACAAGGGTTGATTGCACAAGCATAAAAGTGCATTAAAACCTCATTCTACTATAGATTTTTTATTATTTTTCATAAAAAGTTTTGAAATTTGAGAACACTAAGTGTCAATTAATTTAACATCAGCCATTAATATGTGGGTAAACCATGACTGCTTAAAACAATAAAAACATCTGATCCATGCATATATTTATTGTTGAGTCTAGCTTTTAGACTAGTAGATTCTACTGAATGCTGATAACTGAAAAGCAGTCAATTGCTTTCAGCATCTTGTATACTTCTGCACTGCAACATCCAGGACACAGGACCAAAACTGGCTAAATAAAAAATCACTTAAATAGAATTTTTTTCAAAACTTATGAGATGATACATGAAATTCAATAAAAGCAAATATCAGCCAAGGTATTAGCCAGAATGTTTAATTCTTACTTGCATACAAAATACTTCAAAAATTCTGCAGAAAAATGCCTTTTGGAAACAGAAGTTTAAAATCCTAATTACTTGCAGGACAGCACTGCTCAGCACAAAGCTTTACAGTGCTGTAGAACTGCCTACATAATGTCAACACTCAGGCCTCAAACCCAGAAATACCTTGGTGCAACATATCTGACTGAAAACTGAATCATACTAAAACTTTGCCAGAAGCAAGATCAAGCTTGGGAACTCCTCTTCAGAAAGTGTAGTTTAGAGGCCACATGTAGTTTCCTGAAGTATAACAGAGAAGAAAAAAAAATCTTCTGGGGCTTTTGGGGAAAACATGAATGATTTAGTAGAAGTTTATCTCTTAGTAAGAGATTTGGCCTAGCCTTGTAACAGATCAAGCCAGAGACAACACAGAACATGACAATCTCTGACTGGCATGCATATTACATTTAATAATCCATACCACAGAAGTTCATTGGGCTGTTGTTTAGGTTATTTTGACAAATATGGATAAAATTAACTACAAATAAATTCATAGTTCTCCCCTTTACTGGAAGGCATAACTTTCTTATTTTATAAATAGCTTCAGGGCCAGTAATTGGCAATGGTGATGAGGTTTCTAGCCAGAAACTTGTTCCCACAAGGAGTTAGTTACGCTGAAACCATAGCCTGTAAGAGTGAGGAAAAAACTCTTCCAGTTGGTTTTATAGTATTTGCAGTTATTAAATAGCATACCTAAAGGTTCTGTTGAGGTAAATAATTATTAATAAGTACTTTGAATGCTTTGAATTTTAATATTTAATAGGGGAAAATATGTGATTAACTGTATTTATGTGTTTTATTTTCCTGATGCAGTTCAAGACCTACTACTGCACTGCAATAAATACCATTTACTTGGGAGAAGAAAACCAAACAAAACACCCAGGACAAACAAACAAAACCAAAAAGTGCTCATCAAAATGTCAGATTGCAGTTAGCAAGACAAAGCTCTCTCAACCTTACTAACATTGAATATGGTAGGCACAAGAGTTAGTCTTGCATGATCACTGTTGCAAGCAATGACAGCCTGAGGGGTTTCAGCATGAATAAAGTTGCCTGTACATGTCCACTAGCAGAGCAAACTTCGGTTTCAGGAACAAATATCCCTGAACTTCCTTATTAATTTATTTAGAAATATATTCTGTTTAATTCAAAGTAATAGATCTTCTATCCCGGTCACAAAACACATATTCTCTTTTCAGCTCTTTTCAATCCAATTCATTATGTTAAAACATTGTGAAAGTTTAAGTGTTCTATAAACCCTTCTGTCTGCAGGCCCATTTTATGATTCACTTCTTGGCTACTTCCACAATATCTTAGTCTTTGGCTCCCTTTGGGACATCTCATTGACTCCCTTGTAACACCACCCTTGTCTAGATCTTGATCCCATGGGGACAGCATACATTATCACCTCACAAATCCATGAAATCACAAGTAAAATCTCTATTTAAATTTAACATGATTCAAAAAAGCAAGAAGTGTTTAAATTATATTTTATAGGGGTTTTTCTTAAAATAAAAGACATTTTATTCTAAGTGGAAGTTAATAACTGGTGTCTTGGCAACGAGCATTTCATTGTAGAGCTGACAGAATTCTGTATTGAGTTAGTGGTATAAACAAACATCTCATTTACATTAAGGTACTGATTTCATATATTCAGTTGTATTGGAGGTGTTTTGTCTAAAAAAAAAGTGTGTGATTGCATATACCCATGCATGCTCCTTCCTGCATAAGCACCAATCCCACCAGTATCCTATCCAAACTACTTGGTCACGATAACTCTCCTTTGACTGACAAAAAATTCACTGTTTCCCAAAGTATGTGTTCAAATTACTCTGAAAGTGGAAATATTTCTATTTCATTCAGCAATACTGATACATTTACTTTGCAATGTCTGGATTCATTTTTGGAAATTTGTCTTAGCAAATCACTATCTGGCAGAACCACATTTAACCAGGATTATCTTGGGAAAAGAAGATAACATAGAGAAGTACTCAGTATACTAAGTTCACGTTTATATAAAAGCACAAATAGAACAGAATCTATGTGGAAGTCTGCCAGGAGGAGCAGTTTAAGGAAATCAGTACATGCAGCTTTCTCCTATTTCAAAGCTTCCTCTAAAGAAAATATTTGTGTTTTAGCAAGACAAATCAAGGCCATAAAAAGACAGTGAAAATGAAGTTGCCTTTCCTCCAGCAACATAAAAGGGGGAGAAGAAAAATTTTTCCCTTATCATTGTACTCCTTCCAATTATTTCTAGCACTTTTGTTTTAGACAAGAATTGTCATCAATATAGGAACAAACTGTAGAAGTGCATTCACTATGACACAATCACTTAGCTCTTCACAAGTCCAAAGACACTTGTATCTTTTTTAACAGCCTGGATGTTTATTTGTAGAAACAAGTTTGAAAGATTCTAAAAATCGGTGTTTCAAATAAAGTCCAAGAATGTTACATGTTGTGTCCCTCGCAGGTCCACTCACTGCTCTAACTCTGTTCGATACCGATATAACATAAATATCCCAAAACAGTAATAGGGTTGTAGGATCATCTAAATCTTATCTCTATCCAGACCTGTTATCAAAGTATATAAACTAAGTTTTCATTCAAAATTTACCACTATCTATTTTTTGTGTGTGAACTCCTGAAGCAAAGTTAGATATTCAAATCCTTAGTTGGAATATTATTTTTCATTATTCAGTTGTTGATTTCGGAACCTTTCTTACCAAAACCAAGTGTTCATACTTACCAGCAGTAGAAATACCCACAAACATTGACAAATAAGCCTATCAAAGACACCCTATGTGTGTGCAAATTAACATGCAAATGAAAAATTACTCCAATGTAAAACACTCAGGGTAAGGTGAATATTTGCTGAGGAACATTAACTGAGTACCAAATTCAGTATAAAAGGATTCTCTAGAGACCCCTTACAGAGTAATAAAAACACAATACAAACAAACAGCTGCATAAAAACTTAACAACTCAGTAAGTTCTTAATATCCTTGAATAGGTAAGTTATTTTTCACTCTGTACTTAACAATTCTCAAGAGCCTGGAAAAGTTTAACAGAAGAAATACAATTTCAGCTACCTAGAAATAAGTGTTGCAAAGCTAAACCACTAATGACATGAAATATTTCACTGCTGCCACCACAGAAGGGGTTCAGTTTTCAAACAAGAAGCAGAAATTGCATTATATTTAAGCTGCACCAGACGGAATACAGATTGTATTGAACTAATGGATTTCTGAAAACTCTGGGTGTTCTGTAATCATATTACTTTTACAGGTATATTTTCTATCACTCTGAATTTTTCTTAAAGTGCATTCCCAGCTCTCTCACCTCCCCTCCTCCCCAGTCATTCCTTATAAAAAGGGCACTTGAGCCATAATCTTGTAACTGGTACTAGGATTCACTCACAAATATACTACATCAGAGCTTAATGCCTGAATTAAACCAGTAAAATATTAATAGTCCCTGACAAAGTGAGTCTATTGGACTACTTCCTCCAGCTAAACCAACACAAATCCCACTGACATTGGAAGCCTAGAATGTTAGTTCACTTAATATGAGCCTCTAATGTCTAATGTGCCTACAAGAAAAAAGAGGGTTCTGCATCTTTCTCTTTGCATCCACAGGTAAATGTAGTCACAATAACATTATTTGTATTTTTTGACAAATTAATAAATTCAGATGCCCAAAAGAACAGAGGAGGAGAATCACCTTCCTTGAACATGACCCTTTGTTGTGTCACAGGATGTGACACCCAGGATGTGGTTGGCCTTCTGGGCTGTGAGTGCACATTGCCTGATCATATCAAATTTTTCATCAAAAAAACACACCCCAAGTCTTTCTCTCCAGGGCTAGTCTTGATCCATTCTCTGCCCAGCATGTACTTGTGCTTGGGATTGCCCTGACCCAGATGTAGGATCTTGCACTTGGCCTTGTTGAACTTCATGAGGTCCACACAGACCCACCTCTCAAGCCTGTCTAGGTCCCTCTGGGTGCCAGCCCTTTTCTCCAACATGCTGATGGCACCACACGGCTGAGTGTCATCAGCAAATGTGCTGAGGGTGCACCCTGTCCCACTGTCCATGTCACCAACAAAGATGTTAAACAGCACCATCTGTTGCGAGGAAAGGGTTAAAACTGGAAGAGTGGAGAGGACGATGGTAGATTCACTCAAGTGACCTTGCAGCTGGAAATGTTGAGGACTGGAGAATAAGAGTGTGGGAAACCTTGTGTATAAACTTACTATGCCTACTGCTTGTTATGCTCTGTGTGTTTTGAGAAGTGGAAATCTCTGTCCAGAGATAATACAGGTGCTTACAGAGATTTGGAGGCACTCTCAGACATGCTTGAGGTCCCTATCTCGGGAGAGAAACCAAGGCTCAGAGTTCATAAAAAGCTCAGGGAGATCACAGCATGGAGATAAAACACATGTGCGTGTGGACCCTCGATAAATGGGTGCAGGGAGCTGACAGGGCCTCTGCTCCTGCTTCTGTCTCTCTGCCTGGGTGTTGCTTTGGGATCCTGTGGGTAGTGAGGCAATGAAATACATTTACTCTTGGTATTTTGGCTGTGGCTTTGGGGTTGTTCTTGCTGCCTGCCTGCGTTGACTCACACAATATCTCTGAGGAATACCACTTGTCGCTGCTTTTCACTTGGACATTGAGCCATTGACTGCAAGTCTGAGTACAACCCTCCAGCCAATTCCTTGCTCACTGAGTGCTCTGTCCACCAAATCCACATCTCCCCAGTTTAGAGACAAGGATGGCATGTGGGATAGTGTCAAATGCTTTGCACAAGTCCAGACAGAGGACATCTGTTGCCCTTCCCTTATCCACCACTGCTGTAATTCCATTACAGAAGGCAACCAAATTTGTCAGGCGTGATTTGCGCTTAGAGAAGCCGTGTTGGCTCTCACCAATCACCGCCTTATTTTTCACATGCCTTAGCATACTTTCTAGGAGGATCCACTTCATGATCTTGCCAGACACTGAGGTGAGACTTGTATTTTCCTGGGTCTTCCCTATCTCTCTTTCTAAAAATGAGATGCTTTCCCTTTTCCAGTCAGTGAGAACTTCACCAGACTGCCCTGACTTTGCAAATATGATGGATAATGGTTAAGCTACTTCTGCTGCCAGCCTTCCCAGGACCTATGGATGTATCCCATCTGGTCCCATGGACACGTGCACCTTCAGGTTCTTTAGATGGTCTCAAACTAAGTCTTCTACAATGAGCAGTGCTTCATTCTCCCAATCCCTGCTTTCATCTTCTGCAACTTGGGGGCTGTGGCTTGAACACTTGCTGGTGGAGAACAAAGCGAAAAACCTAATTCACTTCCTTGGCCTCCTCCATGTCCTGGTGACCAGGACTTCTGTGTCCATCCTGAGAGAACTTTTATTTTCCCTAGTATTTCTTTTATTGTTGGTGTACCTAAAGAAGCTTTTTTTTTGTACCTTGGATGTCCTTGGCCAGATTTATTTCTGTCAGTACTTCAGCTTTGCTAACAAGACACCTGGCTGTTTGGACAATTTCTCTGCATTTGTCCCAGGCTACCTTCCACTGGTCCCACACTCTAAGCTACCTGTTTGTGTTTAAATTTATGCAGGATCTCCTTGTTCATCTATGCAGGCCTCCTGGTGTTCTTCACTGATTTACCCTTTGTAGAGATGCATTTTTCTTGAGCCTGCAGAAACAATCCTGGAATATCATCCAGATATCTTGGGCCCTCCTTTGCCTGTCTTTCCTAAATATCCTTTCATTTCAGCACTCTAGTCACAGGAGCCATTCTGTAGCCATGGAAAGGGGTATTAACCCCTTAGATGCAGCGGAAATAAGATGCATACATGGTCTTCTTTCATGATAGGAAAGAGAGACAAGTTTATTCAGAAACACACTGGTTTTTATAACATGACTCGCAACTCCAAGAGCAGAAAAAGATTATTGGTTCAGAGAGAAGACACCGCTTTCCCAGGGCCTGGTCATGCACCACGACAGGTGTTCTATCTTTGTTATTAATTCCTCTCTATTTTGACCAAGTTATCATCCTGGGAGAGATTTTCCCTGGCCTTCAGCTGGACCAGCTTATCAGGCTGGGAACAGAGCTCAGAAGCTCTGGCCTGGAATATTTTTCAAGCTGGCTCTCTTAAATGAGTACCCACACCATTCCACAGAGTTTCAATGATGCCAATAAGGTTTCAGCCCTGCAGGCATGGCATATCTCATTTCTCCTCTTTATTTCCCATGCTGCATGTGATAGCAATTAAGCTGGGACACCAGTGAAGCTGGCTTTCTGACTGAAGTGGCTGGTAGTCCTTGGTGCAGTCCTAGTGACCTGTGTAGGCTCAACAAGCTCTGGGCATCCCTTGCTGGCTCTGTCATCTAAAACATGAAATTAATTGGTTTAAACTGTTTGCCCTACCACTTGATTACTCTTACCTGAAGTACATGGTCCCTGACTACATATAATCCTCAGTGTTCGGATAACATCCCACATCTTGCTGCAGGAAAATTGTGCTACTGTTGCTCCAGTCTGCTGCATTTTGCTCTTTACCTCCTTGATACAATATCAAATGAGATAAAATAAGTCCATGAGGTGAGACAGCTTGTCCAAGTTTATGGGTTGCTATTATTCTTTTTTTCCTGAAATTTGTTGCTGGTTTGGGATTTTTTTTATTTTTGTTTTTAAATAGTTAGATCAGTATTCAAGACAAAGGTGTCTCCATAAAGAAGAGTAAGTCTTCCCAAAGTTTGATCTAATGCAGATAGTGTAGGTACTATTGTCTCCCTGCTCCCCTTTCCAGACCAAAGGGACACATCACCACCACTTAGCCTTGGAGTAGTCTATACTAAGGAGAAGGACATCTCATGTTCCTCTTCCAATACTGCAGCTACAACAGAGAAAAGCATTGCTAAAATTATGACGGCATATAAAATACCCCCTCATGGCAAAGAGGCACAGGAAGCAACACTACTGCACTGACTCCCACAAGGAAAAAAAAGATACATCCTATAGTTAAAGCTTGCATATATTAAACTATTTTCCTTAATACAGATCTGAGGTATATTTTCCACAATCCTGATCCACCTCTCCAATATCACCTATTTTTCAGCCTTTTTGAAAATGTAATTTCAGCCCCTTAGTGCCTTGTCCTTTTGTCACAAGTTTCAAACAGCAGGGAAAAAGTGAGAAAAGAAGTCTAACACAAGACAGAATTCAGTTCAGCAGGTTTGGTGTTATAAACCTGTCCCTTTACATGGTTTGTAAAATAGAGCATTTAAACACCTCACAACATTCTTCTCAGAAATTACTATTACTGCGTGTTTTCTCATAAATATTTACAAAGGTCAGGTCCAGCAAGCTAGATACCATAGTTCTGATCCAGTACCATTTAAAATATTCGCATGGTAAGCAAGTGCGTGAGGGGGAGAAAAAAAAATTAGTATTGACATCTGTTCAAATATAGATGAAAAATCTGTTTTCCATTGTGCCATTTGCATAATTTTGTGTGTGGCCAGGAGGGAGTGATGGTCATTACAGCCTAAAATCAGCAATAGATTGCATACAAGTAGGCAGTATCATCTATGAACCTGCCTGTGACTGAGTTACCTCAGTTTAAGGTCACTTGCAAAGCTTGGTAGAGAGCTCTGTGCATAAAAGCTGTTTGTGTCTTAAAAAACCCAAACAAACAAATCCCTAAACCATACATAGAATCATAAGTTCTACATAGCAGATGTACTAAAAATAAGTCATTTCCCTTTATCAATCCCCACATGCCTTGTTTTGGGTTAGAACTGGTTGCATTTACTACTCCAAAAATGCCATCAGTTGCAAGGTAGTGCATATTAAGCAGAAGAGGTAGCAGGTTCTGTTGTCAAAGCAAATAGGAAAGAAAAAATCCAGCATCAACCCCCTCATCCATACACACTTCTTCCCTTGTTTACTGTGGACTCAAACTCTCTCTTCTTTCTTCTGAGCTTACTCCTTGTTAAATATCTGTGATTTTTAGCCAATCATAAGATGACGCAAATGTGTGTGGGAGTTTGTTTTTTTTAATTAAATAAGCCTTGCAGTTACCAAGCAGGAAAGCAAACTTCTACAGAAAAAGAAAAGAATTTTGCAGCAAAACCTTTTTCAGTCCTACTACCAAAAAGAACAAAATAATAATACCATAAAAATAATCCATGCATCTTTCAGTAAAATTCTAAAATGCTCTTCCATTAATCTCATTACTACCCTTGCAAGTAAAACACACTGCATATTTGTTAGACTAGCATCTCTCAGGGGAAAAAAAGCTTTAAAGAAGCATGAAAACAAAAGGAAAACAAAAACATAGTCACAAGATGCATTTTCACTGGCTGTGAAAGACACTCCAAAATGATCTGTCTGGTCACGGAATGAAATTTCCTCTTTGAAATTCATTAAGTCAGACACTATCAGCCCAATCCTGCAATTCTGATTCAGGCAAAACTGTCATTGACATCAGTGAAAGCTTTGCCTTTATGAAAAAGCAAGAACGGATTTCAGGACTGGAACCTAGTTGTGTTTCATTTCATTACCATCTTATTTCACAAACAAAAACCCCATTAAAATCAGAATGATATTCTAATTTAAAGGAAAAACTGCATATCCACAGAACACAAACCAAGCATGGTATGAATTGCAATGGAATTTTATTGTGGCCTTTATTGTAACTTTCCGTTAGATGTCAGGACTGTGCAAAAATCAACATATATTTTCTTTATGAGTGTTGGCTTCTCTCAAAGTGATTTATGAAAACAGATCTGCTGCTAGAAGTGCTGTAGGGTAGACAGAAGATCGTAGGGAAAATGCCAGCACACTAAAGAGACTAAAGAAAAATAGGCAAGAACAAAGCATAAAACAAAGCAGTATAGGAGTATTCAAGTATTTAAGATTTTCTTAGGATATTACAAACACTAAAGAAGCTATCCTATTTATGCTTAAATAAAAATAAAATTAAAAAAAGCAGCTATTGCATTAGAGGGGCTTTCTTTCAGAACTCTGCTAAATTTGGGAACACAGACCATCATTTTTTTCTTTCTTTTTATGTATCTTGCACATGCGAGTCAAACTAGCAGATAAGCCTGATTATTGTAAAATTAGCATAGATGATAGACAGAGATGCAAAAGCATACTCTGTGATACTCTAAAATAAGATTTTGTTAAAAAGATTTTTCAAAACAAACTGGTCAAAGACAAATATCAATAACTTACTTTTTAAACCTAAGAGTACCAGTTTCTGAAATACATTTATCTTCAAGAAACTATTGGACATTTCAATTTCTGTCTTAAAACTATTGAACCCTCTCTCAATTTTAATTTACCAAAGCACCTCTCTTGTTAAGAACAAACAGGAAAATTTTAATATTACAGTTCTAAAGTAGACCACATACAAGACTAGAATTATAAATCCCCAAATTTGCCTGATCAGGAACAGTTACATCTTCCATTCATAAATTTATAGAATATCTCAAGTTGGGAGGGACCCATAAACATCATCAAGTCCAACTCCCTCCTCCTCACATTTGGTGATATTTAGGTAGTAATAGAACAATTCACGGTCCAAAACCTAAAGAAAAAGTGGCATAATTGACACTAATTTAAGGATTCACTAACTCTTGCAACTAAATGGATCAAGCATATTTATATTTCCTACAATTCTGTGCTTACATTAACCCTAAGAAAGCAACCTACCTCAGAATTGAATACATGGGTACACACAAGGGGGCTGACATGCTCCTATAGTGCAAATTCAATGTTGTGCTCACTAAGTCAACTGGACCCATACAGTGAATTACATCCAGAACCTGCAGAGCTGGGCAGATGTCACTATATTGCCACCTAGAGAACCTGATTGTTTACTGAAAAAGTAGTCAAATCATTCTTCCTCCTCAAATGATCCTCAGACAGAAGCTTTCACAGATATTCTGCCATGCTGCATTTTAGTATTTGTTTTACTATTAATAGAATATAAGCCATTATTTGAAGACAGAAAATTCACATTCACTTTTCCTAACTGAATTGTTCCCAGATCAGTAGGAAGTGCAATACTGTTGGGAAACTTAATAACACTTGCGGAGTAAACTCGAAAATGGTTGTGTCTGTATTTCAGACCTCCCATGTCTGAAAGCAATCACTATATATCCCTCATTTTTTTGTTTAAAGTTTGCCTCCAATAACATTGAAGGCTAGAAATGTCAGAAAAGCCATCAGTACTGCAAATGTAGTTCAACCAGAATGCGGAGTCATAAGAAAATTCTACAGATGTATCTGCTCCAACAACCTCACCACATAAAATTGTTTAGATTGGAAAAGATCTCTAAGGTCATCTAAGCACAATCATAGGTTTTTATTTTGTATCCCGGAGTCACACACTTTTCTAACGCATATGTATGGTCATCAACTCAATAATTTTGCTCTAAAATTAAACTTATTATGCTTAGATCTGCAAGATCTGGTCAAGCATTGGGGAAACTAATGGTTAGCAAGCAACTTTTTGCTAAATGCGTCTGTTTTTGGAAATCTGCTCATTACAACCGAAAACATCATGAATTTAAAGAAGCATTCACTAAGTAACTTCAGAAAAAAGAATACATTTGAATTATCCCTTGGATACTTGGAGTTCTCTTTGGACAATCTTCTAAGTAAACATTTCAGTCCTTAGTGTTGCTTGATATTAAATTTTGTTTTATTTTTTAATTTATCTGTTTTCACCATCTATTTTTATTTGCTTTAGGAGGGGAAAGAAATAGGGTAAGAGCAGTCTGATCTTTTCAGCAGTTATCTCATCATGTATATGTGGATTACATTAAGATTCAGTACATGAAAACATCAAATAAGGATATTTAAAAATTTTTATATTGAAAGGCAAATTGAGGCAGTTTGCATTTTGGAGGCAGAGGTTTCCCTCTTTTGTTTCATTGCTCAGATATGTATATACACACACACACACAGTTCTTCTAAAATACACTGTAAAGCAGACTCATATTAAGGAAATAGCATTGGAGAAATGAAAAATCCTGACTTCTCTCAGTTCTAAGCAAAATTGTTACTGAGCAAGTAGAACCTTCAAAAAAATGTTTTTCTATGCAACCCACAGAAGTCATCTCCATGTGGAGCTGTGTGCCTTTCAGAACCTATTCTGCCAAGGAGTACCTAAAAGGTATTTGTTTGTTACAAGTGTGGCTGTGCTCCTGCCTACGGGCAAGTCAGGTGGACCCAGCTGATCTTTAGGGTCCTTTTCAACCCAAACCATTCTATGACTCTTTGAACTGTGTGACCAACATGAGAGTATTAATTCTTAAGTAGTGGTCAGCCAGTTTCTATCTGGAATGTTCAGCCAAATTAAGACCTACCCCTGTGTATTATATTAAAAAGTGTAAAGAAATTTCTTCTTATGGGAAGCATAAACACAGGAAATCAAAGGACATTGCTACAAATCAGCCCAATATTTCACTGTACAGTTTACTGTTACAATTACATCAAATAATGCTGAATCACACTAACTTATTTTCAATAAACTTCACAGCCCTGGGAATTGTGTTTTGCTAAGGCTGCAGCGCAGTGCTCCTATTCTGGAAGCAGGAAGGCAGAGATTCCTGCCACCCAGATGAGAACTTGCTTTGCCACTTTACAGTCTCAGAACTGGGAACTTCAGTACCACCTGCAAGAGGTGGAAATCTGCCACTCTTGGTCATTTTGTGAGTCTGACACCACTTGTCTGTCAGTGATAAACCATGACTTCATCCAGATGTCATGCTACAGAGGTTTTATTTCTACTCAGACAGCTTAGATGCTGCTCAACCAATACCCTTGACCAGGCATCCTGCTAAACACATTGGAGAAGTCAGTTAACACCCTATCTTTTTAAAAGGATTTTACAAATTCATAGCACATTAACAGCTTTCCCTGTTACATCCTACTTGGAAATTGGCAGTTAGGCAACACAGTGTCAGTAATCTCAAGTGCAACACCATATGTCAGATCTGCTAGAATTAGCAATAACAACAGATAAACATTTACGATCTCCAACATGCACATCCTCTTGAGCACACAGGGAGTCAGTACATATGAATTTTTACAAGCTGTGAAGAAGACTCTACAAGACCTTGGTGAAATAATACATTAAAACCCCTTTATAGTATCCATGAAAAAAAGTGAGGGCACTTAGCATTGCTTGCATTTCCCTCCCTCTATCCCTCCACTGAAAATCCAATGTAACTGGGAATTCTCTTCATGAGATCTTATACACCATGAAAAATTGCAGCACTGTTTCCTCCTTGGGTAGAAACCTCTTGTGAATCTGGAAGAATTTTTTTGTTACATTGACAAATTTCAGTACTGAGAGAGTATCAACAAAGAAGAGAATTTAGTCCATTAAAGAACAGTTTTCCCAGATTAAATAAAGCACTTTCAGCAGCTTTCAGTTGCTGTTCAGCTTTTCCATTAGATTTTTTTCTATTGTTTAACTGGATCCTAGGTTGAGCTAAGAAGGGACCTGGCCTACATTTATGCAAAGCCCAGTGAACATTTAATTAGAAACATATACAAATAATTATGTTTCTTCAACAGACTAGGTGGTGCTATNATATATGTATATATACACACACACACACACACACACACACACATATATATATGTATCTATACACTCACCTCCTAAAACAGGAAGCTGAAAAGAAGTCATTATGCATTCAGCTTCTGGTTTCCACTGGAGAAAACCATCTTAGACGAGAAAAACTACAGAAAAAGCAAGATATTTTCCTGATCCATTCACCTTGGCAAATGCAGTGACAACTGTTACATGTCTATTTAGTGTCCTCCAGAGTTTAGTGAAAGATATCTGGAAAATTATCTGGTACTGACGGCTAAACCAAGTCCATGCTTAAGTGTTTTCTTAATTTCACAGGCTGTTTTTGTATGCCACTTTCAGGCTTTATCTGTATGCACTTCGAATCAAGACAAGTTTGTTAAAATCTCAGTTATTTTTATGACCTGGCAAGGCCTAGACAACATAATCTTGGCAGGATGGCCCTGTCTTAGAGCTAATCAGTTAAGGGTAATAGTAAAAGCTTTTCCATAAAGAAATAGATCCAACTCACAATGGGTAGTTTGTTGTTTGTTTCACTATCTGGAAAGCAAATGATCTCAGATAAGGCATATCAATCACTACTGGTCATAAAATTACTGATGACTGTGACAAGTTGTCAGTGAAAAAAGAAAATGTCATATTTCAAAATTGTTATCTTAAGACAAAGAAAAATTCCTTCCCCCCAGCAGTAAACACAAACCCTTCAGAAGTCTCTGACAAGCATCTATACCTCAAAATGGTCAGCATGAGACTTTGTGTCCAACACAAATCTTGTAAAAGCTATCTATTCCATAGGAATAAGAAGAGCTCAGGTTGGAAGGCAACTTGACAGATCATCTGGTCCAGCCTTCCATGGCAAAGGGAACCCAGATGGGATTATTTAGCAATGTCCAATTACATCCTGAAAATCTTCAATTATGAGGATAGATGACGATCACATCCCTGAGGAGGCTGCCCCCAATATCCCAGCATTATATTAGATATTTTCAGCATTCTGAAACTCCTCCCATTTGCCTTCATTCAATAAATAAGAGATTTAAAAAACCCATTCACAGTTTGTAACACATTTACACAAAATAGTTGTATCTTGAAAATTTTTCTAAATGCTATGCTGAAAGAGGAAACCTGGGGTACACTAAGCCATCCTCCTTACTGCAATCTAATGTCTGTTGAAATAAGCTCCTTTCACATATCTTGTTTCCAGGGAAAATGTTTCAAAGAACTGAATTTTGCCTTCCTTGTAGCTGAAAAGAAATTCTGGTTCACTGTAATGCCAGGCTCCAAATATCTCATGGTTGCCCAGGGAAATTTGCTTCCTGCCCACTGGCTTTGCAAGATGCCTGCACTGTATTTAACTTCAGAAATTCATTTATATGTGCAACCTTACTATAAAAGGATATTATGTCTCTCTACTGCCAATAGGCATGAAGTAGCTTTGTTATTAACTCTGGTAACTCCACAATATTTCCATTTTACATTTGTTTCACCTAATGGCCTTCACTTATTCAAAGTGATTCCCACAGCTATGCAGGCATGCATAATAATGAAAAAACATTCTTCTGAAGTAATAGTCCATAATATACTACCTTTAAGAAAGAGCATTGTGAAATAAGGGTCATGCTGGTTATATTGAATTGAAGTTTTTTTTCAAAGTATACTCCTTAATCTTAGTTTTAAACACAACCGTTTAAATGAAACATAATGGTAAAATATAACTGCCAAGATAAGTCTAAATACATTTCTAAACCCTTCCTCCTCATGCTGCATGGACTACACCATTATAATAAAAATAGTCTGTCTCATTTTAATATTGAAAGAAAAGTAAACACTATAGTTTGAAGTCTGGATTGTTGATAAACACTGCTGAGATATTTGAAACCCAATGTTTTATCTTATTTTTCACTGACATCAGAGTTCACTCCATTCACTGCTAATCTTCGTGAGATACTGAAACATTGTGAAACAAGTAAACAATTACTATTGCTGGAGGAAGTAAAGAATCCAGATGCTTTCAAGAATCAGCATGAATTAGCTTGGATTTGCTTTATACAGATTTTGTATTACCACCTGTTCAAGAATTCAGGAAATAGCTTGGTTTTTTAGTGCAAACAGAGCTTCTGAATTATGTTAATTTTTTTCTGTTACTACTGCTTCTGAATCCCATTCAAACTAAGTGGAGGTAGCAGTCATCTTTTTCCTAAATGCGTTTTGATTTGTTGCTTTATCTGCTGACAAGGATGTCATAAAAGCTTCAACCCTTTCACCTTTATTAAAAGCTTTTGATGAATGAGATATTTTTTGAAGGGGTTTTTATACAGCAAAAATATTTTGGACCTCCCTCTAGCAGAAGTATCTTGATATTAATGAAAAAATTAGCAATATTTCCAGCACAACAGGTCTGCTTGAAAATCCTTTATATTAGTAATATCTCAGACATAGGATTTCTTCTTTGCCTCCATCATCAGGGTGGTACTCAATGAGCTGGATGGATCTCATATGTACTTCAGCTATGCCAAGAAGCAGATAAGAAAGAATTTTTATTCCCATTTTAGAGTTTGGAAAGAAAAATAAATAGCAATACCATAGAACAGATTTTGAAAATAACTATACACATTCTCAAGATCAGACAATGTTACAATCTCCAAAGAATTTGGAGACTCTTCAGTTTGTCAGAGAATTAAATACGCAGTTCTGTTTTTCCTAAAAATGGTATGAAGCAGTGCCATAGAGACAAGAATAGAATTGTTGACAGCATCAGTTTCTCTCTATATTCCTGAAGACTGCATCCTAACCCTACTGAGGCCCAGAAAATGCACAGCAGCTTAATTTGCTTTTTGCCATTACTGCATTCCTGCTCTCTTGGTAATAGGCCTCATATTGTTAGATATCCCTAATTGCTGAACTGGCACGCTACATTTGTAATGCAAGGCTATTTACATTTGTAATGCAAGGCTATTTACATTTGCATTGCAGTTTTTCATCCAACTTCCTTTATTCCAAGGAAGAGGTCACAAAAATCCACCATAGGATTACTCATCAGCCAGAGACTATTTGAATTCTGCACATTTATGTCTCCAGATTGAAAGTATGAATCACTCTTTAACATCATTTCTGCATATAGACCACAGCTCCCTATCAGGAAAAATGAATAAATTTGAATTAGATCCACCAGGACTTCATCTGTTCCAAAATCTCACACTCAATACAACTGGCATATTTTTCATTTGTGTCTCTCATGTCCTTAGCTGACATACAGGACCGTTTCTTTAAAAAAAAATCCCCGAACGTAGTTTGATGACAATTTCAGCAAGAAGCATCCTTACTGAGAATTAAAAATGAAAAATACCATTTATACACAATTGAAACAATGATGATAAATTGACCTTGCTAATTCTTCCAGTATCTCTGAAGTTGTTCAGGGTTCAAACTGAAACTTCAGTATAAAATACATACCAATAGTACATACCACTTTCACCACAGTTTTATGATCTCAGTTGAATCTGAATTTTCTTGTCTACATCTGTGACTGAAATAGACTTGCTTCAAGTTCTGCTTCCCCTCAGGAAAAAACTAAGGTGCAAAATATACAAGAAACATCATTCAGAATGAAGAAACTTGATACTCCAGGTGAGACTGCAGTTAACATATAAGCAGAGTCAAGATATTTTCCAATGAAAGAAGCTTCTTAATTCAGCGAAACCCTTTCTTTATTAATGACTTGGATGGAGGACTCAAAAGGAACACTAAGCAAGTTTGCTGATAATACTAAACTGGGACGGAGGAGTTGTCAACTCCCTTGAAGGCAGAGAGGCCCTGCAGAGACCTCAACAAATTAGAGGGCTGGATATCTCCAACCATATGAAGTTTAAAAAGGGAAAGTGCCGGATTCTGCACCTGGGATGGGGCAGTCCTGGATGTACAGACTGGGGAATGAGATGCTGGAGAGCAGTGCCACAGAAAGGGACCTGGGGGTCCTGGTTGATGGCAAGTGGAACATGAGTCAGCAGTGCCCTGGCAGCCAGGAAGGACATCCCTGTCCTGGGATGCATCAGGCACAGCATCAGAGCCAGACAAGGGAGGGGACTGTCCTGCTCTGCTCTGCACTGGGACAGCCTCACCCCGAATATTGTGTGCAGTTCTGGACACCACAATTATAAGAAAGATATTAAGCTAATAGAGAGCATCCAGAGTAGGGCAACAAGGATGGTGAAGGGTCTTGAAGGGAAGCTTTATGAGGAGCGGCTGAGGTCACTTGGTCTGTTCAGCCTGGAGGAGACTGAGGGAAGACCTCACTGCTGTCTTTAACAGGGAAAACAGACGGGCAGGCACTGGTGTCTTCACTCTCATGACCAGTGACAGGATGTAAGGGAAAAGCCTGAAGTTGTGTTAGGAGAGGTTTAGGTTGGACATTAGAAAAAGGCTCTTCACCTGGAGGGTGTTTGGACACTGGAACAGCTCCCCAGGGAAGTGGTCACAGCACCAACCTGAGAGAGTTCAAGGAGTGTTTGGACAATGCTCTCAGGCACATGGTGTAACTCTTGGGATGTCCTGTGCAGGTCCAGGAGTTGGACTCAATGACCCTGATGGGTCCTTTCTGACACAGAATATTCTACGATTCTGTGATTGCCAGTCTTCAATAAGGCCAAAACTATGAAACCCGTGGGAACTTGGCATCCCACACCAGAACTCCCCTTCACTTGTTCTGTTCTGTAGATGTAGAAAGGCTTTTCCCTCTGAAGTCTAGGCTTTTTGACACTACAAGTACTCTAACATGAGCATGTAAAGCTATAAATTTATATTTCCTTTTACCCCCCCTTATCTTCATGTCTCAAAGAATCCTCAAGGATATTGTCATTCAGAAATTTAGAAAAATTAGAAACTTTTAGAAACTGTTAGTTTCCAATCCATTAGCTACATCATTAAAGCTACAGTAAAATGTTGCCTATGGAGTCTCACTATTGTAACTGTGACATGTAAAAACATCCTCATAACCATGACTCAGAAAGAACAAACATGTTTGCTTATAGAGCAGGACACATTTTCTTCTTCATGGGGCAGGACCACAGGGTTCTTCATGTGCCTGTGCTTTGCAAGCACCCACTTAAGGGAAAAGCAGATAATTTCTGAGTACACAACACATGCATGATCTAAGGGAATGGGAGTCTATGAATATAGTACCTCCTCCATCTCCCAGCAGCTATCCTCTTCAAGTGCTTATATTAAGTCCTCAAAATAGTTTTATCTACTAATGCAAAATCTCTATGAGAGCTATGTCTTTCTTCACATTAGGAAAATATTTGTTTAAGTAAAGCCTTGAAATAAAAATCTCAATTCTGCTGAAATTTTATACTGCTTAATGAATTTACTACAAGTGAAGAAAGAAATGCAGTTCTATAAATTTTGCATGCAGTGCCTGCTCTTTTCTGAAATTCTTTATCTTAGTTCATATGTTTCCTTTATTAAGAAATGAAATAAAGCCTTAAGTTCCATATCAACTTTATATTTACATCTGAAGTAAAATTCATGCTGTAAAAATTCATTCATCGAACTAAAAATGCAGCCAAGGATGTTAGATTTAATATGTGAAACATACACATCACTAAAATAGAGTGGTTTTATGATTCATTATCACTTTATACTTCCCAAGTGTCTTTCAATTTATGTTGTAGTTATGTCAAAAAAGGGACTCAAAATTTTTAACATTGTCTCCACTAAATATAATACAACAGAGATAATAAAAAATAAGTATTTGAAATTAAGGTGAAATTAAGGTATAAACATTTTCAATCATTAATTCAAGATGGGGCTTTAATGTTTCTTTTGAACCATATTTAAGACAAAACTTAATGCTATGTCATATTTAAGCATATGCGGTAGTGTATCTATGCATGTGCACACAAGTCACAAATACAGTTTGATTCAGGCCATGAAATAGTTAATAAAACAGAAAAGAAACTGTGTGGTATCTACAGCTAAGTAGTACAAGCTGTCTGTCACATCTGTCCCCCACCTACAACTCGACAATAACCAGAGCAGGATAGTCACTCCAGCCTCCTTTAAGTGTCTGGCCATCACTCTAACCTCCCGCTGTTGAAGCGTCCAGGAGTGCAGAGTTCAAAACTTCTGTAATTGGATCATCCAGGAACAAAATAATTGCCATGCTGGACCAGAAAGCTGGCAAAAATAATCTGAAATAAAAACAAGCTTGCTGTTTTGGACTTTTATTATTCACCTAGATAATGCTACAAATCAGTTCAATGAGATTCAGTTTGTTACAGATGTTTTAAAGGTGAGATGCATCATGTGAATGATCACCACATACATGTATGAAATACTGACTGTTGAACAGGGATTTTAGAACAAAATTTGCTAGATATAGATTAACCAATCAATTAATATGTACTTATTTCATAAAAATGAAGAAGACACTGGAAACTCAAGGAGTAGCTTTGAGGCAAAACCCTTTGATTACAGCACATTCGGAGAGGAAAAACTGTTTCTCTAACACTTTACATTCCAGCACGTACAAGTTACAGAAGCAGCAGTTAACATTTAAATCTGAGATTTTTTGAGACAAATAAAAAGCAAAAAAGTATCTTTATTATTGTTGTTTGTTAACAGCCTAACCTATATGAGCTAGAACTCCTACCAGAAAGAATATGCATGAAGTCACATCTTAAGGGATGAAACAACATGTGTTTGATAAGTGCTACTTTGCAGTCAATATCTGATAGAGACCTATTCCTGAAATAACTTCTTCACCGTGACACTAACATATTCTGCTTTAAAAAAAATACACCTTCAGAAACATGTATGCTGCTCTCTGCAACACTCAACAGTAAAGTGCTAAATGCACTAGTCCAATAGTTTTCCTCTGGCCTTCCCCTTAAAGGATTACAATGAAGTGCATATCTGATGAAACCAAAGATGAGTTATGGGATATGTATACTTGAAGGCAGCATTGCACAGATATCAGATTCACAGATCAGATCAGGCCAGTAATCTTCATAGCTCTACAGAGACAGCTGTTCACTTTGAATCATACCCAGCTATATAGTTTCTTGTCAGTAGATAAGAGGATGTTGAATTCAATAAGTACATGCAAATGATCACCTGGGCACCAAATATAACTTAAATTCCACATTTTATATAAGTTATTATAAAATACATGCTCAACCAAGTTGAAACTCTAAGTATTTCATAGCATCATGTAGAGCAATAGCATCACCACCCTTAAGAATCTGACCATAAGCCAGTATTGACCACCAGTGAACCACATCCCCAAGTGTGACAACTACACAATTTTTAAATACCTGCAGGGATGCTGTCTCCACCACTTCCAATGCTTGACAACCCTTTTGGAGATGGAATTTTTCCCAATATCCAAGCTAAAACTCCCCTAACACAATTTGAAGCCGTTTCCTCTTGTCCTATCACTTGTTATTTCAGCGAAGAGACTGACCTCCACCTTGCCACTGGTGGCATAGTTAGAGAGAGAGAGAAGGTCCCCCTGAATCTCTTTTTCCCCAGACTAAACACCCCCATGTCTTTCAGCCAGTCCGCATCAGACCTGTGCTCTGGACCCCCACCATCTTTGCTGCCCTTTTGTGGACAGCACCTCCATGTCTTTCTGGTAGTGAGGGGCCCAGAACTGAACACAGGATTCGAGCTGTGGCCTCCCCAGTGCCACATGCAGGGCATCACTGCCCTGGTCCTGCTGGCCATGCTATCTAGTGCAATCTCGTGTATAATATTCCCAAAACTATGTATATGTGCATATATGCACTCCTATATGCATTTCTCTTTAAAGCACACATGCTGAAGAACAGCCCTGCAGGCTGTACGTGCCATTCCTAGAGAAGTGAGCCTCAAAAGGCAGACAAACTTGTCCTAAAACATGCTAAACAGGGCACCTTGAAAAGTCGGTGAATTTCATTTGTTCCCATTCTCTAATATGGAAGAACTCTCCGGGCACAGTGCTTGGCGCAACTTTATCGTTACTGAAAGTTTATGCTTTCAAGACTTACATAATAGTTGCAAACTATATCCCTTTAAGTTATGCATACATGATCGACTCACCTCTTCCTCCTTTCCAGAAGCATAGGCTAAGGAAAAAAGTCATTAAAAGGATGGCCAAATAGTTGCATTAAGTGAATCAACAAAACAGGAGTAACTATTTTGAATTACATCTCTCAAAGCTTTCCTAGACCCCCTCCCCATATAAAGCAATTTGCCACACACAAATAAAAGCTGGACAGAGCCGAGAGTAGCACACCTTCAAAAAAATCCCCAGTGGTCAATGATTGGAACCATCTTCTCCTACTGTCAAGCTACTGCCAGGCAAAAAATTACAACACATCTTTACACAGACCACAGCTTTAGTTGTACAGTTGAATTTCAGAGAATATTATGAGTGCTCATGGAAAAGTTTTTGAACCTGGCTTAGAGCTAGAGTTATCTAACAAGTTTTCATTTCGAGCAAAATCACAAAGAAAGACAACGCCAAACAGCTCCTAGAAAACAGTTCCAAAATATAGGCACAAACTCAATACTGACTTAGGAAATGCTAAACTAACACCAACTAATAGCCATGTTACCAGTCCTTCCCATATGTGCTTCCTCTCACACCTGTGTTACAGTGATGAACAGCACTAGCTAGAGATGTATAAGTAGGAAGCATTAACTAAGAGCAAAACCAAAGACAATCAGTTCGTTTCAGGGGAAAAAAAAACAAATAATTAAACATGATCATTTTCAAAGGTGTGACAGATACTGTAAACATGAAATAAGGAACAAGACAGTAAAAGCTTGTTAGGAGGCAGATTGATTTGAGAATTAATAGAATGCAATGAACCAAACGGCAAAATAATAGCAACATGGGAAGTCCAATAAATATCTCTGCCCTTTTCCTAATACTAGTCATTATTATACCTCAATGCAAATGATCCAGCCATCCAAGCCCTTATAAACAAGTCAAAATGTTATCAAGCACTCATTCCATATAAAAAGTAATGAATATAAAAACAATGTAATGTAATTGATTATCACAAAAATAATACATTTTACAGTAAATTAATTAGCTGAAATAGGTCAATAGATGTAAAAATGTGTTTAAGAAAAGCTACTGATGAAAAAGTGAGGAAAAATAGTTTGGCTTTCATTCATAACTCTGAGAATCAGTTTAGAGTAATAATGTTTATAAAGAAACAACCAGCTACCAAACTAAGCTTGCCTAGGTCTTACATTTTGGAATCACTTTCCAGATCATTATAAAGGATCCCCTGCAACCTATTTAAGTCATACAGGAATTTAAAGGGTTATTGAACGTTCATACAGCACATAATATCCTTACTAAATTTATGTCCTTTCTTTATCCTTATGGTACATGTATTGTGTACAGTCAGTAGAAGCACTACTTCTACTTCTACTTCCACAAACCACAGCAAGAGAGAGGACAACCAGTGGGAGATTTTCCACTATTCTGTCTTTAGCATTTACTCTCTCCCTAAATTCATACTTGTGTTTCTTAGCTCCCAGGACATACTGCAAAATCTGTATACTCTCAAGATGAACAAGAAAAATACTGTAAAGTAAGGCAAGATAAGAAAATCTGGGTGTCCAGATTTAATTTTCTCTTTTTGTCACTATGGCTTTGCTGCATCTGTTCATGGCACTGAGAAGTGCTTTTAGAAAGCAGTTTGGTTTGGTGTTTTGGTGGTTTTATTTTACATTTTAATGTATGATACTCCAGTAGAAACAAAGACAGTTCAGCTCCAACAGATTTCAAAAATATCTATCTAAACCCCTTCTTTAAGCACAAAAAATAACACAGCCTAAAATACAAAGCATTGAGGTGTCCTTATAATAAGTCTGCACCCCACAAGACCCACAGATTTTCAACTATATTAAAAAATGGTCTCAAACCATACTATGTTTTACATATGCAAGCAATCCTATTTCTAGCATCAAAATCCATGGGAGTTAATTTGCACAAGTACAATATACTTCTCTGTTACTTTTTTTTTATGCAAAACTATCCCATGAGTGAATTAAAAAAAACCCACTCAAGCAAATAGAAGAAATGAAAGTTTCACAGTGGGAAAATGGCAGGCTGCTCTGGATATTTAAGAATTGTTCTAATATGACGACATGGAGTAATTAAATAAAAAAAAAGGAGCACTTACTAACTAGCAGGAACAGTCTCCCTTGAGGTTTGAGCCAGCCAACAGTCACAGGGCCGCTGACTCCAGCAGAACAGCTCACGTGCTTTGAGCTAAGCAGAGTTAAATGGATCTACCCTTGATTAATTAATAGAGATAATAACAAAGTATGAAATTAACTTGGAAATCTTTCTGCTTTTGACTGAACTGTGCAGACAATTGTTCATAGGCATTTCTATGCTCTTTATAGACCGTTCTGATTTTTTTTTGTAAAACAGAGAGAAAATACTAAGTTTCCATTGATTTTTATTTTCTAACAGAAATTATAAGCACATAAAGAGAAGATCAGATCTTGCTCCAAGGCAGTTAAGACACCACAGAGAACAGATCAGGTACCTCTCAGAACTTCTTTTCAGTGATGACTATTTTTGGAGTACAAACTTATACTGTATTTACATCCTTTCTTAGTTGTCTTCCTATAAAGTGAATACATACAGACACTTTTGGTAGCCATAATGAATAATATTTAACAATAATTTTATATTTCAATATCAGATAACTTGGTTGTATTTTTATGTATAAACCTGTTATTTACAAGATGGTGAGGGTTTTCATGTGATATATTATTACTCTGAAATAAAATTTACATATTGCACTGAAATAACTCTTAACATTGACTGAGATCTTACAATAAGAGTAAAATATAGACCATTTATTTTCTTTTTCATTTCTGTTACTACCATAACTCACCTTTCCAGATACTGGTATCTCATGTAGATTAGCACAGATCTCAAGATCATGATGGATAAAACTGTTGCCACTGGAACTTGGGAACTCCATCTGACCTATGAGAATTAAGGTTTAAGGTAGAATGTGTTTGAGAAGAAAAAATATCTGAAGAAAAATACACGTGATCTGGTGTTTCACAGTTTGTTAAAAGACTGGAAGTTTAAATTACCCATGAATTAGAAAGAATTTCTTTGTGTGCACCCCAAAACTAAATGCAATGGCCAACAGTTCATCAAACCAAACTAAAAAGTCTATTTATTTACTATCTATTATATAACTATTTATTTTAGTTATCCTAAGTCTTGCTTTTGATGTAACACATTTTCAGAATGTTATGTTTCTGCCTTGTGGTGAACACATATATTAAAAAAAAAAACTGTCCGGAAAATGATTTCATACAGACTCCACTTTGTTTTCAGAGACTGAAATACATTTCTAAGCCTTTTCTTGCTTGTTGAGATATACGAACAACTACATTTTTCTTTTTTGTGAAGTTACTCTCATGTTTTAAAAATGGCCTTTCTATTTTAGAACTGTGTTTATCAAAAAACATTTATTCTATTTGTAGCTTTGTGTTTAGTAATAGGTCAAAGCCTCTGGGGTTTCACACTTGAATGAATTACATCCTGGGGAATCCTGCGTACTGAGAAAGCCAGACTAATTAACATAATCAAACATGTCTCAGTAAAACCAGTATCTAAAACTACAGTGATGTCATATCCCATCACAACACCCTCTTAAAACACTAGAATGTACAAACTGGCAATATAAGTGGGGTAAGGACTACATACATGAGGTCTTTATTCTTTACCATCATGATATACGTGTTTTTCAACTGTCAGTCTGGAAGCCAATCTTATAAGAAAGTAAATAACTCTGTAGCTGAATATATCATTATAAAACATTTTGGGTTTATAGATTCATATATTTTAACATTGGAGCCATGGCTGACTTGAACTGAATCTCAAGGATCATCAGATTTTGCCCAGTGGCTTCTGGACCAAACCCAGAACATACAATTGACCAAGACCTAAAGAATTTAAAGCTGATCAGTTTTGCTCCCTCTTTAGGTACTTCAATCATTAGTTGCTTCAAAGATTATTCGTTTTCTGTTCTGAATTCATCTTTTATCAGGTTCCAGTCTTGCTGATACAATACCTCTCTAATTATTTTAATCCTTAAAATTTTTACCTTCACAATTGATTTTACTGCATGCATGTGTCTAAAGACCTTTCCGTTTTTCACAAGATGAAGTCTAATCATGTATTAAAAAGTATTCCAAGCTGTAACATTCTTGTAGTTCTTTTCAGAAACCTTTCAAACCTGTCAGCTGCCTTTTTACAGAATGATTAAACATACTGAACCATAATGTGTTTATGATTGGGCATACTAAAATGATAATAACAATTCTTATGACTACAATTATGATTAGTTTGTCTTAATATTCCAGAATAATGCTATCACACCAAAAAGCACATTAGTTAATCCTTCCACGCATATATGCAGTTTGGTTCCTCTGTGTGAATAACTTGAAGTAGCTACATTATCTTGCGTTCGATTGTATAAATTCTGTGTAAATAAACTGAGATAGTCTATAATATTGATCTATCTTATCTCTCACTGTCCTAACATACAAAGTTTTTCAATTATCTCCATTTTTGGGAAAAAATAAAAAAGGTCATGATTCACATTAGGAGCATCTTCTTCCAGTAACTTTAAGGCATTTTTGCCTCACAGGCTACTCCTGGTCAGTGTTTCTCAAGCTCATAAATGCAAGTGATTTACTTTCATATATACTTAAATCATGGTTGAAGCAGAGATATAGTAGATATCCAGACTGCTGGTTAAAAGGAAAATCAGAGATTGGCATTAGAATATTTTGGTGAAAACTTTTTTTCAACATACTGATGCTGTCCATTTGTAAAGAATATACTTCAATTACCCTCCAATACTACTGAAAATAAATGATGCAGCTCAATTTTGGATGCATATGGCACACACTTGCCAGCTATCATGTTTTGAATTATGAGCAATACTATTTGATTTTTTATCCAGGTATGTGAGGCATATATAAATAAACAACATTAATATTTGAAACAGAAACTCTGTGGATTGTAGTTTTAAAACAGATGTTCAAACAAGTCTCACCTTTCAATCTACTGTAACTGCCAGAAGTATCAAAAGATACCATGAAGACCTTCTAAATATAGAACATAGTCATTGGTTTAGGTTTATATAATAAGCAAGTAAGTCTATCAGTAATGATATGGAAAGACTAAGAAGATGGCAATTAAAACACTAGTGAATTAAAACATTTATAACAATTAAGAAATATTTTGTCAAAGTTTGAAGTCAACAGTACATGCATGAGTGTTCTGTTGAATTGGAACCTTTTATAAATTGAGGTGGGTTGTTTGAATTCACTCAGAAGAAAATATTTTAATATTCAACACTACCAGCAGAAAATTTCCCAAAGTTTGAAAACAGTCTCATTTAGCAGAATAAAATAATGTAACAGTAAACTGGCTACCTAAAGCACAAACAAACAAACATATATTTTTCCCACAAGGATTTTGAGAAGCTTGAACTCTGCATATTTAAAGTATAGCTTGCATTTATAATTAATAGAATTGTTCCTATTGGAGGTATGGAGAGTTTGTGATGGTAGTTTCAACTAACAGCACCATAAAAAAATGCATTTGCCTCAGTGCAAATAGATTAAATTAGACCAATTCATTGTTGAAGTACATAGTGCACAAAGATAAATAGCTCCTGGAGAAGCAGCCTCAGTGCATACTCATTTTAAGGGGAAAGATAGGAATCAACTCTTCTAAATATACAAAGAAAGTACTCCACTGATTCTGTAGAGTGTCTGCATTGACAGACTGTCCCTGAGCAAATAGAGGCATTCATCAGTTTGTTCGTTATTGTGTTTTCAGTTGAGGGTTTTAACAAGCTTCTCTTATGATCATTGTTGACATTCAGGGCTACAGAGAGAAAAAACAAAAGGATCAACTTTTTGCAAAGTGGACCTAGAAACTTAGAGCATCCCTTCCTTTATGTAACCACTACTAATTTAAAAAGTTCAGGGAACAGAGGAAAATTTGTTAGTGATATTCTAGTGCATTATTTCCCGTACACTTGATAGGTATCTACAAAGAAATCCCAACTGGCTCTAAAATATGTGGTAGGCATTAATATGCAGTAGGCCTCCTCCAGGTGTAGCCCTTCCTGACAAATCCTTCATTTTAATTTGTGCACAAACCATACATTCCCACAAGAATTTCTCAAACAACATTTCACAATATGAACTCATAAAGCCTTACCCTTGCTACAGAAAGCACCACCTGGTTTGCCTGAAATGTTTGGTTTCTCTGGCAATACATGTAATCATGTCACCTTCCTCCTGCCACCTGTACTTGTAACCTTACTCTCTGTCCTCCCTCTAGTTCTAATGAATAACTTTCCAGTTGCCCTCTTAAGATGTTCTTTCCCTTGTTCCTTCTCATAATCCCTTCCATTCTCCTTCCCAGTCAAACTTTCAGACTCTTTGTGTTTCCCTATTAGTCCACCCTACGGCTCTAGATCATCTTTAATTCTGAAAAAGTCAAATAGAACAGGATATACTTTTTCCGTGTCAGTCAGCGCTGTACTTTCAAAGAAGAGACTGAAATACAGAGATGTGTTTCTCACCTCCTCCCGCCCATTTCCTAAGGAAAAGCCTACCACCAGACCTACAGGCAAACCCTCTTTGTCCAGCCTTTTCCGAGACCCGAGGTTCAGTGAGTTCACCTCACCCCTCCTACGGTCGCTGCCCCGTGCAGGCAGCGGCTCCGCCGCCCCTCTGCCCGCGGGAAGGAAGCCGCTCCGTTCCGGGCACGGNCTGCCCCCCGCCCGCGGAGCCGCTCCCCCGAGCCCGCCGAGCCGCGCCGCCGAGCCCCTCCGATGCCGCCGATGCCGCCGACACCGCCGCTGCCGGGCTCCGCCGCGTCTCCGAGCAGCATGGCCAGGATTAGGTACCTCCGCGCGGCTGTCTCGGGGTTTTATCTGTGGGAAGCTGCGGTGCTGCTCAGGTGAGTTGGTTTCTACGGGGAACTAGAGGTGCCCTCCTTCCCGGGTTTCGGGCAGCTGAACATACCCGGGACGGGTGCGCACAGCCGCCGCGGTCACCGCCTTGCCTCACCACGAGACCCCGGCTACCTTCGGCAGCCAGGCTGTGGGCACAGAAACTAAATGCGTGAGCTCCACGCTTCCTGAACGGCTTCTCAACATTGCTCTGTCCCGAATCTCATTTTGCATTTTACAAGCAGGATGTTGTGTGCTTCCATCACTTGCTCGCAGATAGAGTTTTCCTATAAGATCTGTGAATTTTATCACTGCTTTTAGCAGGAATTATAACATCAATGATCTTGAAAATTCTTAAGGTGCAAAATGTCTATATGTAAAAGTTACAGAAGATGATCTGAGTTGGGAATATATAGACTTCTTTACTATTGTCCGTTCTTTTCAGCAAAAGGAAAATCACAGATTGCGTTAGGTCAGAAGTCTTGTGCAGAAACAGAAAAACACTAGATGAGCAAGGAAAGGATATAGTCTACAGAAGTTCCCTACAGAAGAGGGAAAGCATTTGCTGTACTACTGACAGTCTAGGATTTCTGTTATGAAAGATAGCAACATATCCATAAATTATGACCTGAGTAGAAGACTGAGGTTCATACGGCTTTCTCTGCCCAGCACACTCTTTCTGGGCAAAGTGATGTTATTATATCAATGTAAGCATTATTTGAACACACAGCTCTGAAAGTGTGGTGATACCAGGCTAAAATGAACTTGAGCCCTCCATGAGGGAAAAGTTTAAAAGAAAAATCACACATGTAAAGAAAGAGACTTCAGTGTCATCATATATTCACTGCTAATGCAGTTAGCCATGCTTGTTATCAACAAACATTCTAGCTCTGTATCACAATAAACAAACTATGGCATATAACATGACAGTGCCAGACTATTTTAAGAATCACATTGTTATTTAACAAAGACAAAAAAGGAAACTTAAATTTGAAGAGAGTTTGGGGATTGTACATGTAAGGGATTTAAACCATGAAGTTAAGTCAGCAGCATGTAGTGCCCCACAATGATGGCACACTTCACAAGTGCTCACAGGTTTATAGCAAATCTTTCCTTTTTGAAGTTAATTTAATGACATGCTTTATATCAACATATGTGACATAAATAGTTTATACTGTGATTTTATTGTAATTATGCCAAAAGAAAGAGATTTTAAGAAACTTGGTCACATGGTATGAGATTGACATTGCAAGGAAAGAGTCAATGCATGTATATTACACTTTAAATTCTGCAGTGAGTATTTAATGTTCAGTGTAGGTGACCAAACACTTGTGTAGTGTAGGCAATACAAGCAGAACTATGCTATTATTATTCTATTTCAATGTATTTATGGAACTTATTTTTCCTCTGCATATTATTCCATGCAAATGCCATCCTATTGTTGAATTGTTCATCCTTTATTTTAACTATATAAGAGCATTTATTCTGGGGGGGAAGTCAGTTATGAAAAGCATACATACACATAAATCTAGACTATGACTGAATTGTTTCCAAATGTAAAAAGACTGGAAGTTTAGCTACCTAAAGCACAACTATTCTCTTCAATGTCCAGATAACTGTAGCATTGTAATAACCTTTTGCTCATAGTGACTTTATGACAATGAACATGGTTACTGTGCACAAGGACTATATGGTTGGAGAAAGAGTTCAGAAAGCTGCTCAGAATCCATGTTTGTCTTCCACATCAATCTCAAGATAGAGACTGCTGATGACTTTAGGTCTAAAAATAATACATGAGAAACCTGAGTCAGTTCAAAACACATAGGAGTCTTCTCCATTCTTTAAAAATGGGAAAAAAAGTAAAAAAATTAAAGCATTAAAACCTGTAAAATTCTCAATTCTTCTGGAGCCATTAATTCTATTTCTTTTCCAACTTAAGCCTTGTGGAATGATTTCCATTGGAGCACAGGGAACAGGGAATGGTAGAAGGCTGCTTCCACTCTCTGTTAGACACAGACCCGAGCCTTAGCACCTATATAACACTTGATGAGAAGATGGATGCACTATGAATTTCTAGGAACAGTCAAACCTTACATGGTTTACTTGCTCACACATTTTGGAAGAAATTATGTTATCTTCTCTTACATCGTGCAACTTTGAAACTTTTCTGCTCTTCATTAAGAAACTGAAGACTGGGTGAGAAAGTGCATGAAGCTAACAAGAAAAGCCGTCCTTACTTGTCCAACAGCCCTGAGGCTATTTCAAATAATGTTTAAATTATATGCCTGTGAAGATAGAATAAAGGATGTTTTTCAGTGTAAATTTAGACTTGCTATTTTAATGAGCAAGTCTGGAGATGCATGCTTAACAAGAAGAAACTTCACCTGATTTCTTTTATTTTAAATAATTCATTTTTCATTCCACATCAAAAGATCCTTCAAATTGCAGTGGCTGAAACAAGATGTATATTGGTCATTATAAGATCTAATTATTAGTTTGATCTCCAAAAGATATTGTAGAAAAAAAAAATTTGAAGAGCAATGGAGCTGGGAAAGGGTCTAGAGAGCAAGTCTTGTGAAGACTGGCTGAGGGAGCTGGGGTTGTTTAATCTGGAGAAAAGGGGGCTCAGGGGAGACCTTACTGGTCTCTACAACAGCTTGAAAGAAGGGTGTGGCCAGGTGGGGATTAGCCTGTTCTCCCAGGCAACAAGTGACAGGACAAGGGGAAATGATCTCAAGCTGTGCCAGGGAAGATTCACATTGGATATCAGGAAGAATTTCTTCATGGAAAGGGTGGTCAAGCGTTGGAATGGGCTGCCCAGGGGGGTGGTGGAGTCACCATGCCTGGAGACATTCAAGAAATGGACATGGCACTTAGGGCTGTGGTCAAGTTGAGAAGGTAGTGTTCAGTCAAAGACTGTACTTCGTGACCTTGGGGTCTTTTCCAACCTTATTTATTCTGTGATTATCTGTAGTCTTCCATAATATTGTGCGTGTTTGTACTGTTATGTCATAGATTAATACACCTATTGATAATGTGTTAATAGATTTTGAACATGAAAAACAATGGCTAAAGCACATAACACTCTGGTTTATATATTTTTTTATATATATATATATAATATGATATATTTGA